>OZ030025.1:35732911-35785411 GCA_964023405.1 Apodemus agrarius | reverse complement strand
TTTTTTTTCCCCTGAGACAGGGTTTCTCTGTATAGCCCTAGCTGTCCTGGAACTCACTTTGTAGACCAGGCTGGCCTCGGCGTGCACCACCACCACTGGCCCCTTAGTCCATTCTTACTGTCGAAAAAGCTCAGGCTCAGAAGAAGTGGACACCTGGCCACAATACATGGGAACAAGAACTGCATAAAATATATAAAAAGCTGAGAGGAGTAGTCAGAAGAAAGTTGTGTCCAGGAGAGAAATCTTAAGTTGTGCATAGTAGGGACATCTGTGCTGATGGTAGCCTGGTCAGGGATCTAAGTGCCCCTCAGTAGAAACCAAGAGTTCTGGAGGTAGAGCCCTAACTTAGAAACATCTTTCTGCCTTGTTCTTTTTATCCTGAAGAAGCGGCTCCATGGGATTCCAGCAACACCATGAAGCAATGGGATTTTCTCTCATTTACATAGTATTTTACATCTTGGTATAATCAAGCAAGCTCATGATGACCAACCAAGGCTCCTACAGGACAGCAGTCTTTTTCCGTTTACTGATAATTGTATCTCCCCTTTAATTAGTCCATTGTCATCTAGTTTCTGTGGCTAGTAAAATGAGCCTCATCCAGGTTTTTTTGTTTTTGTTTTTTGTTTTTTGTTTTTTGTTTTTTTTCTGGATCGTCCCTGTAATGCAGTAGTACAGTTTGCAGCACTAGTCCTTCATATCCTGTATGTCTAGTAAAAGTATTGTTACTCAAAGGAACAATGATTAAATAATTTAGAATGAATAACTCTGGGTGTCTAATGTACAAGTACTATATTATCTGACTCAAGATTTGCAAAAATAGCAAGTTTCTTACACACTTCTAAAACCTATATACATAACAACAATGAGCATTAGATATGTTAATTAGCTTGACAGTGGTAATTATTATGTAACCTGTATAGATCTTAAAATTATACATTATAATTATATGTCTGAAATATATACATTTTTTTTTGTCTGCAACTATGTAAATAAAGATGGAAAAGGAGGAATTTTTTAGCTATGATGATGCCCTCTATTTTCTCTATTCTATCCAGTAACCACAAGTCATGTGACTTTTGAGTACTTGATATGTGGCGAGTGTGACTGCTGCATTGAAAGGTAAGTTGGCTGAACTCGAGTTAAAAATTTAAATTAAAAAAATCTAATTATAGCTGGTAGTTATCCTGATACCCTTGCTCAAGTGTCCATCCGAAACAAAATACATAAACCCCAAATTGCCTGACTTAAAGTTTCCTATCCGTTTGCTTTTCCCACAGGATTCCTGGGACACAGTAGCTTTCCCCTTCTGTGCAATCGTGCGATGCCCTTTTCCTCTCTCCTTACTGAATTATCTTTCTCTCTTTACCCATGTTAGCATTTTTCAACAGTATCTGCTTGCTTCTGGCAGAAATCCAGTGCTTTCTTAGAGCATGACCTCATAGTTAAAGGTTTCCTCACCATCCTCCACAGTTCACCAAAGCTGCAAAGCAGCGAGAGAGCACTTCCCAGCTAGCAGAATGCTGGCCCCTGGGGGGCACGGGAGACACCTCTAAGTGGTGCTCGTGTGAGCCTTTGTACAAGTATATGACTTATTTTCCTTTAATGGGTATTAGAACCGTATAATTAGCACTTCAGATGTGTGATTTCATGGATATTACTGCTTAATATGGTACTAAACTAGGCATTTATGTTTTAGAGCTTCATTTAAATATTATGTTAAATAAATAGGGGGGACAGTTTGTTTTTAAGATGGCAGAACTCTCAGAAGCACGGTTTTTAAGTGAACTTCTGTAACTAGCTCCTCCTACCTACTCCTGTGCTCCACCTACCTACTCCTGTGCTCCACCTACCTACTCCCGTGCTCCACCTACCTACTCCTGTGCTCCACCTACCTACTCCTGTGCTCCACCTACCTATTCCTGTGCTCCACCTACCTACTCCTGTGCTCCTCCTACCTACTCCCGTGCTCCACCTACCTACTCCTGTACTCCACCTACCTACTCCTGTGCTCCACCTACCCACTCCTGTGCTCCACCTACCTACTCCTGTGCTCCACCTACCTACTCCCGTGCTCCACCTACCTACTCCTGTGCTCCACCTACCTACTCCCGTGCTCCACCTACCTACTCCCGTGCTCCACCTACCTACTCCCGTGCTCCACCTACCTACTCCCGTGCTCCACCTACCTACTCCCGTGCTCCACCTACCTACTCCTGTGCTCTACCTACCCACTCCCGTGCTCCACCTACCTACTCCCGTGCTCCACCTACCTACTCCCGTGCTCCACCTACCTACTCCCGTGCTCCACCTACCTACTCCTGTGCTCCACCTACCTACTCCCGTGCTCCACCTACCTACTCCCGTGCTCCACCTACCTACTCCCGTGCTCCACCTACCTACTCCCGTGCTCCACCTACCTACTCCTTACTCCACATAGGTGCCTGCTTTGGTCAAGCCTTTGTGCCTTAGCATCCTGAGCCTTGAGGGTCTGTCTGCTCCCGACTTGTCATCTCCACTAGGAAAAATCCTACCGTCAACACCAGATCAAGTCCGCAAGATGCCTTCCCATCTTCCCCAGCTTTCTCCTAAAGCAAGAGTCCTACCTTCTTGTCCTGTGCGCACTCCCCCTTTCAGTGTAGCATGCAGCCCAGCTCCGGTTCGTTGGCTGTGGCATCCTCGGTTTTGTTCACCAAACAGAGAATTATCTGAAAGGAAAGGGCAGTGTTTTCATCTTTTTCATGCCCTGGGGTGTCTGAGTTGTCCTAAAGTGTTTAAAGTGTTGGTCAAGGAATGAACACAGGTTTTAATATAAACTATATTATGTGAAGCCATTTTTTTTTTAAAATCATCTCCCTCTTTCTCTCATAATTATTGTGATTGGAGGAAACTTTAGCCACCCTAGGCTAGCAAATGCACAGGTAACCAATCATATGGAGTATGTGTGTGAAAAATTTCAGAGTTTTCCAAAATGAAACGAAACTTTCAAAAGCTTCTGCTGGGCACATTATCTCTCCTCTCCTGCTGCCTGTGTATCTGGCTGTATAATTCCTAGCTACTTCTCCAGTACCCCCATCTTCATGCATGCCACCATGCTCTAAGATGGGCGAGAGTGGTCTGTGAGGAGTTGGAGAGAATGGGTCAAGAATAAAATATGTGAAATCACATAATATATATGTATAAAATCTCAAACGATGAATAAAAATATCGCATTAATTTGTTTAAAAACAGAATTGAAGGTCGGTGACCCCATCCCTCCACTGGGGGCTCTGTCTATCTCCTGGCCCAACTTGGAACCCATCCCATGGGCAGGCACCAAGCCCTGACACTATTACTGATGGCATATTGTGCTTGCAGACAGCAGCCTAGCATGGCTGTCCTCTGAGAGGCTCTACCAGCAGCTGCTGAGATAGATGCAGATACTTACAGTCTATCATTGGACTGAGGTTCGGGACCCCTATGGGAGAAGAGTTAGGGGAAGGATCGAAGGAGGTGGAGTGAGTTGCAGCCCCATAGGAAGACCAAGAGTCTCAACTAACCTGGACTCCTGGGAGCTCCCAGAGACTAAGTTCCCATTCAGAGAGCACTTACAGGCTCCCTGTGGACCCACAGACATATATAGACAGCAGAGGACTGCCTTGTCTGGCCTAAGTGGGAAGGCATGCATCTAATCCTGTAGAGACTTGATGCCCCAGAAAAGGGGGATGCTGTGGGGGGCGGGTGTTGCGTGTGAGATGGCGGGTGAGTGGGTGGGGGATCACCCTCTCAGAGGCAAAGGAGAGGGGGATGAGGTGAAGAACTCTGGGAGGGGGGACCAGGAAGGAGGGGAAGCATTTGGAATGTAAATAAAAAGCAAAAACTAAAAACAAAACACTGAGTTGGCTTTCAGGGACATCTTCAGAGATTTGGCCCCTTAGTTTTGGAGGGTTTCATTGTTGTTGTTTGGGTTTTCTCAGTCTTCCCACTAAAGCCAATTCCTGGTGTGATGGTTTGTATATGATTGGCCCAGGGAGTGACCCTATTTGGAGGTGTGGCCTTGTTGGAGTAGGTGTGTAGCTGTGGGCGTGGGCTTAAGACCCTCACCCTAGTTGCCTGGAAGTCAGTCTTCCACTAGCAGCCTTCAGTTGAAGAGGGAGAACTCTCAGCTCCTCCTGCACCATACCTGCCTGGATGCTGCCACGTTTCTGCCTTGATGACAATGGACTGAACCTCTGAGCCTGTAAGCCAACCCCAATTAAATGTTGTCTTTTATAAAACTTGCATTGGTCATGGTGTCTGTTCACAGCAGTAAAACCCTAACTAAGACACCTGGTATCCTGAATTTCCATTCCTGGTCCTTCCACCCAGTAAGATTGCTTTAGGGACTGGACATTGTATCTCTGCACTTGGGTTTTCAGATGCCTGGGGACAGAGATGGGACACATATGAGGCATGGGCTCTGCTTCGTTGCCTTCTGTTTGAGGCAGAGGCTCATTTCCCACTCTGGCCTTGGTCTCCCTTTCTAACTGTCACCACTTTCCAAGTGCTGGGATTCCAGGTCTAGATAGACATCTCCATCTGGCTTCAAACATTGTTGTCTAGCACTGAGGATTAAACTCAGGGCCGAGCACATGATAGGCAAGTTTCCAGCCACAGAGTTATATCCCCAGCCCTAGATACAGTTCATTTCATACTTCCTTTCCTTATGGAGTCACTGCCCTTAGTAATGTCCAACCCTGGTTAAGAATTGTTGGGGGGAGGGGAGTCAATGATACCACTCACCCGTGTGCCCAGATCAACTATTTAACAAAGAATGCCTTTCATGTTAAATTCCTTATTGATACTTTATTGATCCACATGAGTCCTGCGGTGAATCTTTTATTGTTCCCATTTTTATCAATGAAGGCATCGATGCTCAGAAGTTTCTAAAGAAGTGCCTAACGCTGACTCCTCCAGGAAATAATATTAGGACCGGAACAGAGATTATTTGGCTCTTGTTTTTATTATAACATGCTACCTACCTAGCCAAGAAGTCGGTATACAAGTAATATTTTTTTCACTATTATTTAATGAACTAGGTTGTTTAGAGGGAGATGTTGAAGTCGTAAGCAGAAGATGATAATTGAGTTTTATATGAGAGTTCTGCTTCTCTCTTCACAGATAATGGGTCATCACAGTTTTTAAACAGTGGCAGCTTCTGGGGTATACCATGCACTATGCATTTTCATTGCTGAGGACCAAACCAGAACCCTTAACATAGGCTACACAAGAGTTCCTCCAACAGCCATGTTCCCCCAGCCCAACACAGACCATTTTGCTGCCTACTTATATATTAAAATGGTCTTTATCCATTGAGGTAACTGATTCTATAGAACCAATTCTAAATAAGGTAATTATGATCCAGAACCTAAATATTTTCGTAACATTGGAGAAAACATTTATTACTTAGTAACAGAGACTTACTATATATCACCATGACAAAGATACACACATACTATACTTTTATTTATTTTAAATGTATTCTATGTGTTTGTTTGTTTATGGTTTTTAGAGACAAGATTTCTTTGTAACCCTGGCTGTCCTGAAAGTAGCTCTAGCTCTGTTGACCAGGCCAGCCTCAAATTCATAGAGATCTGCCTGCCTCTGCCCTCCTATTAGAGGGAATACTGAGATTAAAGGACTGTGCCACTACCTCCCAACTATCTACTCCACTTTTAGAAATGGCACTTCTTTATAAAATGCATAGATATTGGCCAGGCAGTGGTGACAGACACCTTTAATTCCAACACACAGGAGGCAGAGGCAGGCTACATAAATGAACCCCGTCTTGAAAAAAAAAATAGATATTTTAAATCTATTAATGCATCATCTGACCCTGCCAAATTAGACTTCATTCATAACTATTAAGGATTAGGAGGGATGGACTTGCTGAAGTCAGTATGGCCTTGTTGGAGGAAATGTCACTGGAGGTGTGCTCTGAGGTTTTCGAAGCCCACGGCAGGCCCAGTGCCTCTGTTCCTGTGGCCTGCAGATCTGGATACAGAAGTAACTCACTGCTCCTTCTCCAGTACCATGTGTGCTTGTGTGCTACCGTGCTCCCCACTGTGACGATAATGGACTAAAACCCTGAACTGTAAGCAAGTCTCCATTCTTTCTTTTATAAGAGTTGCCTTGATCATGATGTCTCCACACAGCAATAGAACTGTGACCAAGACAGAAACTGGTACCAGGGACTAGGGTATTGCTGTGACAGGTCTGATACTGTTGCTAGAATATGGACTTTGGATTAGGAAAGCAGTTGAACGCGTTAAGCAGGGCTTATGTTATTTTGGCAAAGAATATGGCTGCTTTTGCTCTAGTCCTAAATATCTGCCTGAGGGCTGAGTTGAAGAGTTTTGGCCGAGGCTATTTAAAGACAGCCTAGTATTTACAGTGTTGTGTGGTTATTTGCGGCCACTCTTACGCAGATCTATAATGAAAAGGAGCAAGCTGAGTAGGGAAAAATGTAAAATATACAGTTTGGGGAGGAAAGGAGCACCAGGGAGTGAAATGGAGCTAAGTACAGTGTCCAAGGAGATAAAAAAAATAAAGAAGAGTTAGACGACAATGGGAATAAAGGGAGTGGTGAGCTCATGGTAAGACCTCACCCAGCCACGCTTCTTCCACCTTGTGAAAAGGGATTAAAGAAAAACTTAGGCAGTGAAGGAAATCACCAAGAATAGAAAGCTGGTGCAGATGTTATTGAACAAGGGGGTGGGGCAAGTTCTAGCCCTAGGAAGCAGACCTTGGCAGCTTTGGATTCTGTGGGTCTGACTTTAGAGTCAAAGATACAAGAAAGAGGCTATGGAATCTCTTCGGCTAAGACAAGCTGCTGAGGCCAGGCATGTGTCAGGGATGTCCCGCATAGAGGTACAGCGAGGGCATTGTGTTGAACTGTGAAGGTGACAGCTGGATTGTGTTGGAGAAGCCAGAGTTGTGGGATACCTGCCAAGGAATGCTGTTCACACGGAGTGTAACCAGTCTGGTGGGGGGGAGAGGGAGAGAGAGAGAGAGAGAGAGAGAGAGAGAGAGAGAGAGAGAGAGAGACAGAGAGAGACAGAGAGAGACAGAGAGAGACAGAGAGAGACAGACAGAGAGAGAGAGAGAGAGAGACAGAGAGAGACAGAGACAGAGAGAGACAGAGACAGAGAGAGAGACAGAGAGAGAGAGAGAGAGGTGCTTTGCAGTCAACACAGCTGAAATAAGGTGGAGATCTGAAGATTCTTTGGCATCAGACATGGAGATGCAGAGTTCGAAATTTTTCCACCTTGTTTTTCTGTCTTGCTTTGGTCCAGTCTGTTCTTACTATTCTTCCTCTCCAACCCCTTTTATAATGGCAATATATATCCTACGCCATTGTATTGTTGAAAATATGTGATCTGCTTTTTTAAATTTTGATTTTGCTGGAGGTTACAGTTAAGAGATAGCCATGCGTCTCAGAAGAGACTTTGAGCTTTGGACGTTTAAACAATGTGGATCCTGGACTATGGGGTCTTCTGAGGTTGGATTGAGTGCATTTTCGCATTACGATGTGGTTACAAGCCAATGGGGGGTCAGGGAGTGGAATGTGGCGGTTTGAATACGCATGATCTCCATAGGCTTGTGTTTGGATGTTTAGTCCACAGAGACTGGTACTAGTAGGAAGGATCAGGAGGTGTGGCCCCACTGGAGGAAGTGGGTGGGCCTTGGGTTTCAAACGCTCCAGCTAGGCTCAGCTAGTGAATCTCTTCCTGAGACCTGCAGACTTACCTGTCAAACCTGTCAAACTCGCAGCTATTTCTCCCGTACTGTGTCTGCCTCTTTGCTGTCACGCTTCCTACCAGTATGACCATGCGTTAAAACTCTCTGAAACTATAAGCAAGCCCCAATTAAATGCCTTCTTTTGTCAATTGCCTTGGTTATAGTATCTCTTTATAGCAATAGAACATTTACAAGGACAGCGTGTGTGTGTGTGTGTGTGTGTGTGTGTGTGTTAGATTCAATTAGACATAGGAGAAAAAGAAGGTTATTAAGAAAATGACAGAAGGAACATAGATGTGCCATGTGATATTTGTAGCAATACAGTCTAGGCAACTCCTCAGTAATTTGGTCTCAAGTTCTTTGGGGGCATGACTCGGATGTTATTGTCATTGTAAAGCACAAAGTTTACCCTATGCTAAACAAACTAGTTAAAATGCCCAGTGGCTCTGAGGTCTGGATTTTAGGCCAAACCCCACATCCTTCCATGATCTGAAAGACTTCAAAGTGATCAACACTGTACAAAAGTGTAGTTGAGCTAATAGCCAACTTCTGCTTCCTTCAGGTATTCAAAAGAGTGTCTTCAGAACTCTGCTCAGATGATGTACAAGGAGGAATAACTCCTGAATGGGCATTTTTCAGTAACAGCAGGCTATTGATTGGGTGTGCTGTAGGAATACTGTAAATTGATAGCCGTGGCTATGGAGACATATGCCACCACTAAGAGTCAGATTTTATTCCCACCCCTACCCCCAATTTGATAAGAAGTCTTGGAGAATAGATTTGAGACAGAGACAAGCAGAGCTTGTGTAGCAGGGAAGAAGGAAGACAAGTTTTCTGTATCTTCTTACTTTAATTTCACGTCAGACTTACTGCTATGATATTTGCACTCTTGGCATCTGTTTTTACAAGTACCTTTAAATAGTACTTAGCTGTTTAAGAGCTGAGTGTGGAACACAGAATCCAAGAGGTTCCACCCATCTGTGATATGAGAGAATCCAAGGTCTTTTCTCACCAGCAGGATTAGAGTTTTATACCTTGAACTGGTCAGGGTCACTCTGGCTATGATGAAATACCATGACCAAAAGCAAGTTGCAGAGGAAAGAGTTTCTTTGGCTTACACTTCCATATCATAGTCCGTCACAGAAGGAAGTCGTGGCTTGAACAGGGCCGGAGCCTGGAAGCAGGAGCTGACACAGAGGCCATGGAGGGGGTCATGCTTACTGGCTTAATCTTCATGGCTTGCTCAGCTTTCAGTCTTGTAAAAACGCAGGACTACCAGCCAACAGGTAGCACGCCCACAGTGGGCCAGGCCCTCCCACCTTAACCACTAATTAAGAAAATGCTCTACAGGTTTGCACGTTCAACGTTATGGGTGTATTTTCTTTCTTTTTTTCCTTCTTTTAATTTTAATTTTAATTGTATTTTATTTTATTTGATATATTCTTAATTTACATTTCAGATGATTTCCCCTTTCCTAGCTCCCTGCTCCCCAAAAGTCCCATATGCCCTTTTCCCTCCCCCTGTTCCCCCATCCACCCCTTCCCACTTCCCTGTTCTGGCATTCCCCCACACTGATGCATCAAGCCTCTCCAGAACCAGGGGCCACTCCTTCCTTCTTCTTGGACATCGTTTGGTATGTGGATTGTGTCTTGGGTATTCCAAGATTCTAGGCTAATATCCACTTATCAGTGACTGCATACCATGGGTATTCTTTTGAGACTAGGTTACCTCACTTAGTATGATGTTCTCCAGCTCCATCCATTTGTCTAAGAATTTCATGAATTCATTGTTTCTAATGGCTGAATAGTATTCCATTGTGTATATATACCACATTTTTTTTTTGTATTCATTCCTCCGTTGAGGGACATCTGGGTTCTTTCTAGCTTCTGGCTATTATAAATAGGGCTGCTATGAACATAGTGGAGCATGTATCCTTGTTACATACTGGGGAATCCTCTGGGTATATGCCCAGGAGTGGTATGGCAGGGTCCTCTGGAAGTGTCGTGATGGGCGTATTTTCTTAAGTGAGGGTCCCTCCTCTGGAATAACTCATGTGTTGAGTTGATATAAAGTAGCCAGCACCAGCCCATATCTTATTTCCTCATCTTTGTTTTCTCCCCTCTTGACTCACTGGAGATATAGAACATTTGGATTTTGCAGTTCCTCTAGAGAAATGATTATATATATATACATATATATATATATGTATATATATATGACTGTTCAGAAGTGCAGTCTCAGGATTGAGTAGCGACATGCCAAAAACACTCAAAAGGAATCTACTCAAACATGAGGAAGAGGGCACTGAAGCAACCAGCCGTTTAAGGAAGGTACTTAAAATGCCTGTAAATGCTATTTTAATAGAGATATTCTTCCTGAGATGTGCTGCCAGGTCCAGCTGAAGCGGATTTGACTCACGCCTGCTATATCTGGTCATTTCCCCGAGGGCAAATTCATTGCCATCTATCGGAATTTTAATGCTCACAAGGTCACAAAGCCTTGTTCCTGTTTGTAGTGATTCTTTCACCTGTCCTGAAAATCTGGGGTGAATATTCTAGAACGAAAAGTCACCGAGAAAGGCATGGGGGTGATGTTCTAATTATAAAATGGGAAATGTTCCAAGCTGGGTGGAATTTTGTAGAAAGGGGCCCTTAGGGACAGTTCAGGTAGAAACTGGGTTTGACAGATACTTAAATATAGACAGGAGGAGTTTTGTACATGTCTAGCTGTCCAATTTTTTTTTTTAATGATGAGAATCCCTGATATGATAAAAGGGACAGGCTGCTTCTTTTTGTCCCACCCATTGCCCATTTCCCCCTCTTTTTCTTCTTTTGAGAATACATAGTCTACTTTGGAATGTTATTTGTCCCCGAACATCCTACACAGTAGTTTTTATTCACTGGTCTTTAGAGCATTTGGATTTAGTGGCAGTATCAACGTGTGAAAAAATAAACCTGTTAAACTTACTCAGTGGGATCAGTTCCCTCTTCTGCACTGAAGTGGACAAAACTTTAGGGTAGTTTACCTCATTTATTTAACTCTTACAATGTCCACGGGAGACTCAGGAGTAGCCTTGTCCTAGAATTTAAGAAACGTTCTAGGACCTCTCTGTTATTTTCAGATTGCCGTGCTCTGTCGCCTAAACACAGTTGTTTTTAGTGTGAGTTGGTTTGCTTTTCCCAATTCCTAGCATGCATTTTTCGTGAGAAACCGTTTTTCTTCCTTTTTCCTCCAGGTCCGTTCCAGATTAATTAGCATAGTTGTGATATTTAGGGTGCTCAATTTGTAACCTGGACCAACAAACTGTCTGTGGGTTGTGCCGCTGTTCCGGGTCTGTGGTGCTGGATTCTGCAGAGCCTCCGAAGAAGAAGCAAGAGGAATCTTCTCCAGTTTCACAGGGAGGATGCATCTACTACTGCACTTAAAAGACAAAAGTACCCACCACCAGTCACAGCATCCTAGACTTGAAGCCTCTTTGGATGCCAGGAGGAGGGTTGGGGACACCGAGGCACCTCCCGAGCGCCCTCTGGCGGCAGCAGAGCGCGCATCCCACCCCCACCCCCCTCTGCCGGCGCGGCGCCCCCGCCCGGCGCTCCAGGTTCACTCTCGGTTTCTCACTCCGTGAGACACAGACGGCAGCTTTCTAAGCGAGCCCGGCGCCAGCTGAAGCGGCGCCACCGCAACTGCCACCACCGCCAGGACAAGCCCTAGGCACTGGGAGAGAAGACGGAAACCCGGCAGCCCCGTTCCTCTCTCTGCACGGGTCCTCGCAGTGGACCCGGCAGCTCCGGGTCCCCGCCGACCCCTTTTGCAGCCACTTGGCGGGGTGTGCCAGGACTTGGGTCGCAGCTCGAGAAGAGCCCGGGCAAGGAGGTGGCAGCGGCCCGGAGCGAGGGTGTGCAGCCGGGACTGGGTAGCAACCCGAGAGCACTGCGCTGGGAGGAGGCGGCCGGAGCCCGCGGGTGTCTCCCGCTTAGTCGCTTCGCAAGCGGCACCGCCTCCCCCCCGGCCGGGGCCGCTCGGCCAGGTCCTCTGCGTGTTCCCGGGCCCGGAGCCCGCGCACTATGTGCGGGGCAGCCTTCTGCTAGCCACCCACCTCCGCCTCCGCCGCGATGATCCCTCCCGAGCCTCCGCAGCCCCAGCTGCAGCCGCCACCGCCACCGGCCCCGCCGAACCATGTGGTGACCACCATCGAGAACCTGCCAGCTGAGGGCAGCGGCGGCGTGAGCCTGTCCGCCTCCTCCCGGGCTAGCATGCGCCAGAGGATCCGCAAAGTGCTGAACAGGTGAGCACAGGCTCCCAGTGGGGATGCCAGGGACAGGCACTGCAGGCGCCCAGCCTGAGGTCCCCGTCCTCCCTATCCGACGTGTTCCTGAGGTCCTTTGGGACTGGGTCCTGGCCCGGGGGGCGGGAGGGGGGGAGAGAGCCAGGGCAAGCTTTCCCTGCGCTCGCAGAGAGGCCGCGACAGCTTTGTCCTGACGCTGGGATTTCCCTCAGCGGTCGGGCTGCAGGCAGGTCCGGAGAGCGAGTTGGAGAAAGGCGGGGTTGTTCTACCTGCAAATGCCCTGTGTGTGTCCATGCTCGCGCCTCGCATCCTCACGTTGTATCACTTCCCCTTTGCACTCTTATCCCAGCTTTGCGCTCTGGGGACACCCCCCACCCCCCACCCCCCAACATGGCCTGGGCGGAGGCGGGAAGGCCCCGGGCTGTGGTGATGGCGTGGAAGTCGCCAACCTCACGCTGTCTTTCGCTCCGCCCTGGTGGCACTGATCCCCCCCTCCCCAGGGGCATAAGGTGAGGATACCCCTACTCCCACCCCCAGACAGAAGGGGAAGCACTTCTGCCTGACATTTCGGTCGCTGGGCAGACTCTTGATGGCTCTGGAGTAACGAAAAGAGCTAGAGGCCTGGGCCAGACCTGAACAAAGTGCAAAATATTGCGCGAAGGGTGTGTGAGAATCAGGTGCCTAGTTACTCCGCTCCAGACTGCCCTGGCCTCTGTGCTGGAATCTACGTAGTGATTATTAAGGACAGACATGTTTTAGGACGAGAGTCCTGTTGACAATAAAGTAGAATCTCCTGTAGTAACCTCATTCAGCTCTGATGATGTGAAAGGGACTTTTGCTACTTAACTAACTTAAATGATTGACGATTGACGAGCTGATAGGCAGAATCCACACAGCCAGTTGTGCGAGTGTGTGTGTGTGTGTGTGTGTGTGTGTGTGTGTGCTTTTCAGGGCTTCTGTAGGGTAACCCTTCCGATCGCATTATTCATACAGGTTTCTGTGTGGTACCGTTTTCTGGTGACAGAGATTCCCTGATCACTCACATGAAACTGTCTGGGTCATAAAGCTCTGCTGAGCGCACACATATATGTAAAGAAATAACTTGAGAATATTTTTAGTTGGAGGGAATGATTGTATAAAATTCAAAAATTGCTTGTTAAAAATCTAATGATCAACAATAACTTATTTATAGGCATGTCTGCCTAATACCAAACAAGAATTTCACTCTTCAGTGAGACATGAATTGGCAATAGAAAGTCCAGTTTTACCTCGTCATTCGTAGCTTGGGCTAACACATCCCCAAACATCACATCTAAAAGATGATTTTAAATGCTGAAAAGCCGAAATAGGGAAGATAGCATGTGCCTATCCCGTGAATACTTGCCGTTTTAAAATCGCCAATATTGTAAACAGAATACAGTCTTAATTATTAAATTATGATTTTTCTCATCAGAGTAGAGAACACCAATGCTATCATTCATGTGCTATTTTTGAGGTGGTAGTGGTCGTCCTGCATATGTAATGAACCCTAAGGCCAGGAATGAGTGATTGACTTACAGAGGTAGGTTTGAAGGGACTCTACCTAGCCACGGGACTTACAGCAGAGACATCTATCTTCTCCGGTCGTAGGCTCTTCATTTGTAGAATGTGTTTAGTGACACCTGTCTGAACTCTCTATCATATGATCTTAAGAATTAGATAAAACTAAAACAAACAAACAAACAAACAAACAAACCACTGTGAAAAATGGAAAATTTTAAATATCTTTTATTCAGCCTGGTTTTGTTGTCCAAGACAAGTTCAAGAGCCACATGTAAGGACAGTGAACTCACGACTTTCATGGGTTTAACACTGCGTTCTACTGAGCCTCTTGTGAGTCCCCTGTGCCTTGAGTGGCATTATTTTCTATGTACAAAGGGGAAACTGAGCCTTAGGTTGGGTTAATGTCATTTTTTTTTTATCTCAAAAAATATGGAATGGGACCCTAGGATTTTAACATCTAGACTTAAACAAAACAAATTCTCATTGGTCTCTCAAACTCTTGAAAGATTTCAAAATCACTCATTTTTTTTTTTTTAACATTATAGTAACTTTCCTCATCCCTGAAGAGGTAAGGACACGTCGTTCTTTAGGGAAAGGGCGTCGTTCAGGAGACTAAAAACAATTTGAGAAACGCCTTAGAAATTGCGATGGAATAATTTTGTTCGCGTAATAGATTTATTTGGCTTTTGGGCCAGCATTGTTTCAACAAGATGGGTAGCGACTCCAGATTGACCAGGCTCCTTCCTGTGGGTCAAGTGTGACTGGTGGGAGCTGGCAGTGCTTAGATGTCACTCGGCTTGTTGACCTATCATAGAAAGAAGTGCTATGAAGTCAACTCCCTGGGGCCTACTGATATTCATTTATTTAGTAACACATCAGGAGCTCATATTTTGCTTCATTTCCCTTCTCTCTCCCTCATTCTTCTCCTTCCTTTACCCCTGTTGCTTTATTGACACAATGTTGTCAGCTCTTCCTTTTCACCTATCCCTGACACGAAGCAACTTCACCCCTAAATGAGGTCCATTCCCAATCCCCAAGCTCCAGCCAAGGTAAAGAAAAACAAACAAACAAACAAACAAACAAACAAACCTGTCTAGCATTTGACATTAACACACAGAATTAGCAGAATTCTGTCACTGGGAGAGAGGGCCTCTTTGTTTCCTGACTAGGGGGGAGCTCTAACCACCTCTTTGGGAATATTGCTGAGAGATAGTCTGTGGAAATGGGGCGGAGACTTTCACACGGTAGATAGACAAGCCTAGTAAACTGCCTGTTCTTGGTCAGAGTTACTTGTAAACCAGACAAGGGTATGCAAACGAATCAGTTCTCTGTTATACACGGTCCACTCAGGAACAGTTCAAGAGAGTTACGATACTAATTGATAATTAACGAATGGTACTCAGAATTAAAACAGAATGAGAACAGCACATGGACTTCCATCTTGCAGAAATGTGCATCAATTTCTTTCCTCAGTGGAGCACCATCTATTGACTTTAAACATGCACAGAGCTAGATGCCTGCATTTTATATACGAGAATTAGGGCATCCCACTGATGGTCTTGTCTCCTTCTGAATAGCAATTAGAATATCACACTGTACAAGACTTTAACAAAAGAGATGTTGGATCATTGTCTGTTTGGATTTCTTTTTCTTTTCTTTTTTAACCAGTTAATAGCACGTGTCATATTCTTTTTCTACTCAAATTATTTTGGAGACAGACAGGGTGCGAGAAATAGAAGATGTTTTAAATCCTGGAGTAATGACAACTTCTCGATTTTAAAGATGGAAAATTATGCGTTGATGTAGCTAGACAAAGAAACACCATGAACCGGGTTTTCACCTACTTTTTGTTTTTATAGAACAATAGCATTTGTTATTCTGCCACAGAAAAACAAGAGACAAAAACAACAGCAATAAAAAAGATACTTCAAGGACAACAGTTGGTAACCCTTTCACAGAAACTGCTGACCAAGTAGTTTTCTTTGAAACATGCTGGAGTAGGCACTAGCTGAATATTAAAGTACCAAAGAGTTTTTTTTTTCTGAAATGAATACTTAATAAAATGTCCCTTGAATGAGTGCTTTGTACAGGCAAACTTTTATAGACCTTTTCCTACTTTGACAGCATGAATTCCTAGTTTTGGGTGCATTTTCTTCTCAATAAAACAATTCCTGGCCTGTGTGGGCATAATAAAGCTATCCGTTCATTTTGAATCTTGTTGTAGAGGTGTTTAGTTATTAGTTGGAAGTATTGGTTGGTGTCTTGGACTGTCTTAGTTTTGGTTTTACTGCTGTGAACAGATACCATGACCAAGGTACCGCTTATAAGGACAAGATGTAACTGGGGTTGTTATCAGTCCATTATCATAGAGGTGGGAGCATGGCAGCATCCAGGCAGGCATGGTGCAGGAGCTGAGAGTTCTACAACTTCATCTAAACACCACTAGGAGAAGACTGGCTCCCATGTGGTTAGGAGGAGGGTCTCATTGCCCACCCCCACAGTGACACATTTCCTCCAATAAGGCCACACCTCCTAATAGTGCCACTCCCTGGGCCAAGCATATTCAAACCACCACACGGACCATTTATTCCTTTGGAACTCTTTTTCAACTTATATTTATTTTACTAACTTTCAAGCTTTGGATGCTTTTGAAAATTATAAACCAAAGAAGATTAGTATAGAAGATTTCAGGAAAATTGGTAGCGACCCAGTAGGAAACTCATGCCGAAGCTGGGTAATTATGATGTGAGATGAGTTGATATGGATACACAATTTTTCTGGGTCACTTACAAGACAGAACAATTCTTAACTCATGGAATGAGAGCCTAGAAATAAAGTCTTTACTTAAACATTGGATGGATTAGCTTCAGTCCATGATGACATAGTATAATGTAGACAATCCTTCTAATGAAGTTAGAAGACAAGAGATTGATGATGAGGTTCTACCTCAAGCTGCTTCTTTTAACAGATGTAAAAAGCATAAATGAGGAAGCTCAACTCATCATGAGGATATTAGACACAGAATACCCCAAAAGGAACTGGGTGGTTGAAAGCAAACATTTGTAGGATCAGTAGTAAATGCAGGGTGTCTGAAGGATACACTTAATTTTAGTTGAAAGGACGAGTCAACTTTTAAAATGATCATCTAGGACTTTTAATATTTATGCACTGTGCTTGGACAAATGTTCATTAAAGGAATATTTGGTTTACCTTGGTAAGTCTAACTCATTACGCCCAAATAATTGATGTCTAATCAGATACACATGCAGATGCGTAACTTTTTTTTTTAATGTTTTACTTTGTCAAAATCTGTTAGTTACATAGGGCTATCCAAATAGATCCCCATTCCCACAATTCACTGCTGCAGATGTAGATGCTACAGGCAATTGATCTGTTTCCTATCTATCTATCTATCTATCTATCTATCTACAGATAACAGATACAAATACATTTATATGATGTTCAATGCTGAGATAGTTTGCTTTCTGTTGTTATGGTAAACCACTTTGATCAAAATCAGTTTATCAGAGGAAAGGATTTATTCAGCTTACCCTTCCAGGTCACAATCCATCATTAAGAAAACTTGCAATAGAGACTTAAGCAGGCTCTGGGACAGAGACCATGGGAGAACTCTGTTTACTGACCCCCCCCTTTTTTTTGTCTTAAGTTCAGTTAGATGTCTCACATAGCCTGGAGCACAGTAGGCTGGGTCTTCCTGCATCAGTTAGCAGTCAAGACAATGTCCCACAGAGGTGCTCGTGGACCAGTCTGGTCTGGCGCTGGACAGCTAAGGTTCCCTCTTACCACTTGACCCTGTGTCATATCAAGCTGATAACAAAGACCAACCTGGACAAATTTGTGATTCATTTGAAACTTCTTGCCAGACATTTTGGACTTGCACAGGAGCTACTTGAATGTTAAGAAAATTTAAAGGAACTATCGGGAGGGAGAATAAAACTAAATATGCTTTAAAATATTTTCTTATGAAAATGACCCATCTTATCAGCGAACACACAGGTATAATTTGTTATATACTATTATACTATTATTTAATATTTAGAATAATTTTTTTCTGTCAAATTTAAATCCTAAACCTTCACCTAAAAGTATTTACCAGTAAATGATTATGCAAAATGCCTTAAGTAGTATTTTGCTGGTTCTGACATCATAACTCTTACCATGTTCCGATTTAAACAGATTAATTAGGCAGACCTACTGCAAGAGGATAAACTATCTTTTATGGTTGTTATTATTTTTGTTTTTACACTTATTTCTTTGTTCATATGGGGGTGAGGGTATTGGCATGGTATGGTGCACATATGTTGGTAAGAGGACAACTTTTGGGGAGTCAGTTCTCTCCTTCCAGTGTTGGTGTCCCAAGATCTAATTCAGGTTGTCAACTTAGTAGCAAGCCCCTTCACCCACTGATCCTTTTTGTTAAATTAGAAACAAACAAACAAAAACAAAAACAAAACATGTTTATTATACTTGGAATTCGTGGCTATAATTGTCTATCATTTGTGCCTCTGGGAAAACACATAGTATTCTATCTGTTGATTAAGTTGCTGTCCCTCATTCACTGATTCGTTTATCCTATCTGTATCTCATTCAATAAGTATTTATTTGGTCCCACTGTAAATAGGACTTTGATAGAAGTCAGTGGTGGTGATAGAAGACAGTTAAAAATGAGAACAAGAGACAAACGTACATCACTTCTAATGAAATGTATTTAGTTATTTTTAAAACTTTTATGTGTATGTGTGGTGGTTTGAATAGGTGTGGCCCCCATTGACTCCTGGGCTTGAATGCTTGGATCATGGGGAGTGGCGCTACTAGGAGGTGTGGCTTTGTTAGAGGAGGTGTGGCCTTGTTGGAGGAAGTATGCCACGGTGGCAGTGGGCTTTGAGGTCTCCTATGCTCAAGCTATGTCCGGTGTGGCACACGGTCTCTCCCTGCTGCCTTCAGATCAAGATGCAGAACTCTCAGCCCCCTCTCCAGCACCGCGGCTGGGTGTTGCCATATTTTTCACTATGCTCTGTTTCACTACTCATCATTTCCATAATGAAACTGTAAGCCAGCCCCAATTACATGTTTTTCTTTATAGGCGTTGCCTTGGTCATGGTGTCTCTTCACAGTAATAAAACCCTACCTAAGGCAGTCTGAGCAGTCTGTTTGCATGTATGTATGTGTACCACTTACCCTTCCATTCAGGCTAGAAGAGGGTGCTGGAATCCCCTGGAATTGGAATGTTATGAGCCACCAAGTGGGTGCTGGGAATCAAACCAGGGTCTTTTGTAAGAATAGTAAGTGCTCTTAACCATTAAACAGTCTTCCTGGACCCTCAAAAGTAGTTTTATTTTAAAGACAATCTAACCAAGAGTTCCCTCCAGTTAGTGGTTTTGCCCGTATGGAATCGGCTCTGGTAGTCCACCCACACAGTCCCTTGGAGTGCACACAGCCTCAGGCTGCAGATCTTTCTTCTTTCTGTTTCATTTAGGACTTAAACATAAAAACAAAGACTGAGAATCAACCATTAGCGTTCATATGACTTCAGAGTATTAGGAGATGAAGAACCAGTCTGAATTCCATCCTGCTATTGAGGAAACAGACTCAAGGTCATTACTACACAATTCAGGAAAATGGAGTTTTCTAGCTGGGTGTGGTGGCACACACCTGGAAATCTATCACTGAGGAGATGGAGGCAGGAGAATCCTGAATCGGAGGCTAGTCTGGGTTGTACCGTGAGTTCTAAGTTATGTAGTTCTTGGTGATGTAGCTAGACCTTGTCAGGAACTAACAAATACATGAGCAACAACAACAAATAAAACACCAACAAATACATAAAACCCCCAAACCCCAAACAACAGCTAGAGTTTTCTGAAAATACTGATGGATGGACAGTGCATAGTCAGCTCTGCTTTGGCATGGTTTTTGTGTTGCAGACAGGAGAGATTTCAGATATGACCAGACAGCACAGATCAGTGGTTGGAAAGGCTGGATCCTTTGGTCCATAGCGTGATGTAACTGAATGAGACTATCCAAGTTAAGACCAGCATTTGTTTGGACAGTGGCTCCAGTTCTTACATTTTGTACTACAAAACATATTTTACACCACAGAGCATTGTGTGCTTTTCAACGGTTTGCTGATGTTCTTTTCTAAATGGGGAAAGGCACTGGTGTGGTCGCCTTGTCAAGTGCTTTGTAAGACCCCAGAAGAGGGAGATGATAGCAAGTGAGGTAGGCATTTGCCCTCGGCGTTGAAATAAATGTAGGGGCCTCCCTAAGAACAGGAGACAAAGGATGAGTTGTGTGCCGGAGGTCAAGGACTGGGGAAAGGCAGGAATGAAGTTTCCTATGTAAAGACATTATGAGAAGAATAAAGGGTGTGGGAGTGAACTGAGACTAGAATTGTGGGGCGAGGTATAGATACAAAAAGCCTAAGGTGATAAGTTAAGAGTAAGGCATCCCTCTATTGATTCTTATTATGTTATTGAATAGAAAAACAGGAACATGTTTCAGCATGATATTCTGGGTAGAATTATTAGGCCAGAGGTCAGGAAAGGGACTGGAATTGGGGGGTCAGAGAAGAGACTGATGTAGCTATTTAGGGAGAAGGAGCTGAACATGTCCATGGAGTGGAGGCATGTGGGATGGAGAGAGAAGGCGGGGGAGGGGGGGGAGAGCCCTGGACCAGGGTGAGGGAGCTGATAAGGAAGGAACCCGACATGGCTGGATCTTAGTGAATGTTCAGTACTTACTTGCTCAAACTTGATTTGAAAAGCTACTACAGGGGAGAGATTTGCTCCCTCGGGATGGAGGAGTCTAAGATACTCAGGGAGCTAGAGAGGAAGTCAGAATGCTACCGGCTGTGCAGGGCACTGTCTGTAGAGTAATGCTGGGCCCTACACTTTGGTAAGAACAGAAGTTAAGAGAAAACACTTAGAAATACTGCGGTTTGATAAAGCACGTCTGTTTTGCTCTAAAAATTCCAGACACCGTGCCTTGTATTTTTTGTGAGGTTTTTTTTTTTTTGCATTTCATTTTTCTTATAATTAATATTTATTGTACTTTAGAAATATATTGCCTGCACTAAGTTGAAAACAAGTTTATTTTTCAAGAGAGAGTCCAAGAAGTGTTAAACCCCTGCTGGTTATCTAACTGGCAGTAACAGTGAGTCTAGTTTCTAGAAGTACATCTAATTGAGATGTGCACCACCAGTCCTGACCCTGTGAGTCTGGACAGATTAGGAGGTTATGTGGAGTATTATCATTAGGTTCTGGAATGTTCCTCACAGTTCATGTGCTAAAGGTTTCTTCAATAGCATTTGGGGATAATGGATGTTGGTGGATGAGTTAATGGGTGGCTTGGAGAATAGTTGAGATTCCTGCCCGAAAGCCTCCTTACAGAGTGGAGGAAAGATGGGTCTTTGGATGAAGTATTTCCTTTCTCCCTCTCTCTATGTTTCCCTCTTGCTATGAGGTAGTCAGTCTCCTCTGCATGAACCCCTCACCATCATATACACCGTGTGATGGTTTAGTGGAGTTCCTGAAACCACAACCCAAAACACATATGTTCTTCTTATGTTGTTTAGCTCTACTATTTTGTCACAAAGGCAGACATGTAGGTAGTAGGGTAAGCTATCAATTGATCCAATAAATACCAAGACCTTAGATGAACGGCTTGGAGAACAGCTGAGACTCCTGCCTGAAAGCTTCCTTATCCCCTGGAAACTATCTGGAGGTGAGGAGTAGAAATGTTAAGGGGAGAGCATCACCTTTCGGGGATCTTAGAGGAGAGGAGGGAAGGTCTTCAGTGTAAATAGCAGAAGGTGGGTCACGGTTACCTGGAGGCCCAGGTCTTATTGATCATTGATCATTGATACCACTTGATCTCAAATTCTGAGAAGCACAGAGTAGGTGCCAGTCAGCCAATAACCGCTTAATCAACAAAGAGGCATGATCCAGACACTGGCTATTTCTCAGGGAACAAGGCAGCAAAGGATTCTGTTATTGGGGAGGCTAAATTCTAGTGAGTGGGCACAGAAAATTAGCAGGCACATCTGAATGATGCCCAGGAATGTTAATACTAAGTATAGAATTAAGGTAAGGTGGCGTGACAGGGTGGTAATGGAACTTTAATATGGGTGGTCCAAAGAAGTCTCACTCTAGTGACATGGACCCTTCAGAATGACCAAAGGAACTAGTCACTGGGCCATGGGAGGAAGGGCATCCTAGATATCTTTGAAGAAACAAACAAACACAATGAAACCAAAGGAAGAAAGACCAGAATGCAAGGATCAGAGAGGCTAGGGAAAAGAAAGACTGGAGAAACAGGTACTGCCATTTTTAAATGTGATGGGAGAACGAGCAAAAGATTTTAAACAGAATGGGTAGTAGGTCAAGTTTGAAAGGGTCGTGTAGGCTGCTGTCGGAGAGTGGGTTGCAGGGCAGGCCTATGCTGTGGAGGAAAGGCATTCTGGGAGTTGTACTGGACCAGAGCAATGGAGGTGGGGAAACACGGATAATGTCGGAAAGATCTGCTTCAGGTGGTGGAGCCCTCAGGTTGGCTGAATGAGGGAGAAGAATACATAAAAAAAAAAATCACAGTGTTGGGGGACTTAAGCGATTCAGTGGGGTTAGTGCCATCTTGACAGCAGAGAAAGACAGGTGGAGGGATATGTTTGTGGGTAGGAAAACCGGAGTTAACGCCTTCCAAGTTTGAGTGCCTGGCGGGGATGCCAAGTGAAAGCTGAAATTCTGTGCAGATCTGAATGCTTGGGATTTTGAATTTGCGCATCCAGGCCAGGTCTGCCTGGAGACAATCAATAGACGTGGAACCTCGGAGAGAGGAGTCCTAAGAATGGTCTAGAGAGCGCACCAACCTTTAGAGTTATAAGGAGGAGGACCCAGCTGAGGACGAGGAGGAGTCAAAAGTAAGAAGTAGACCAGGGGGGTACAGTCTCCTGATGCTCAGAGAAGGCAGTTCCGGAGAGAGGCAGTAGAGCATTCCTTCACTGTGATGAGAGCCCTTGAGCCAGCAGAGACACCACCGATGGTTTGGTTTGGCAACAGAGAGGACCTCAGGGGCTGTGACAGTGCAGGATCAAAGGACCACAAAATCCACCATCAGAAGTTGTGGATTGAGTCAATAGCAGTCACCAAGGCTGGCAGAAAACTTGGTTGGCATGGCGGGGTAGAGGTGACGACGATGGTGTAGACCTGTCAGAGAAGTTTTGCTTTTAAAAGGGGAGCTACCGTGTAATCCCAGGTTCCTGTGCTTAGGGCAATGGTTGCTCCAGAAGGGAAAGTGCTTGTACTCTGAGGAGGGGGATGAGGGCTGAGGAGACGGGGGAGGGGGGACAGGGCTAGGCCCCAGGAGAGGGAGCACTTTCCATGGTACAGGTATGTATTGGGGAGCACACGCACAGGAAGAAGCCCCTTTGATAGATTCAGTGGTGGTAATTAATGAAAGTCAACTCTGCTTGGAGAACTCGGTTGTGAACAGAAGGCACCAGGTGCTGGGGGGAGGATGTAGGAAAGGAAACATAGGTGTTAGGTGTAAATGGGACATTTGTGGTCAGGATGCTGTGTGTGTGTGTGTGTGTGTGTGTGTGTGTGTAGGTCTAAGGAAGGCATTGTTATTTTAATCTGCCTTGAAAGGGTTAACCTAGAGATGGAATGTACCCAAGTCAAACCAATCAATTGGGGTGCTGATAGATCTCAATGAGGAGATCCCATTTTAAAATCTGGGAGTGGGAGAGAGACTAGGAAAGTAATTGTACGTGGTCACTTGAAGTTTGGTGCCTGGACCAGTGTTTCCCCCCCCCCCCCAACACGCCCCACCCCCAGAAGGAGATATCTTTTTCCCTCAGGCAAGTGACAACTTGTGGGGGCTTCAATTTTCTCAGTGGTAAACCAGTTAAAAGACTCCTGGCTCGTTTCCCATTGGATGCATGGGGTTTGAAAATGAAATAAGACCAGGGAGAGGGGCTTGGCAAGCTGCCAAGCACTCGGCTGCTGCGGTTAGCCTGGTCACAGAATTAAAAGGAGAGCCTGTGTTCCCGCGGCTCTGCTCTGTCACTAAGGCTGTGCCACATGCTGACCCGACCCTTCAGCTCGCACAGCCATAAGCCGGCCCCCTTGGCTTGCCTCAGCCCTGTCAGTCAATCCGAAGGGGAAACCACCTACTTAGGCACAAGGCTCTAGCCTGTTGATGGTCGTTGTTTACTGTTATCATGTCTTTAAGCAAATACATCTTCTCTTCCTCTTTAAAAGCAAAGCCCCTCCTGGAGCCTTTCATGTGGCACCAGGCATACGGTACCCTGTCTGCTCTCAGAGCTGGCGCCTTGGCAGCACCTCTGGGTTGCACAGGAGGGTTTGACAGGCTTCAGGAAGGGGGTTAGTACCTCTTGAACCCAGCGGGTCTCCCACCGAGGGAAAGCCTAAAAGGAGTAGGCTGCCGAGACAGAGAGGGCTTAGAGGGAAGGGACCGACCAAGCTGCTTTAATATGCTAATGAGGGAAGCCCAGATGCGGGGCGATCACTGCAGCCCTTTGTGAGGTGCCCTGGCTGGCTGCAGTCTCTGTGCCCGCCCGCGTGGAGGCTGCTGCGGGGCCGGGGGAAACACTGCGTTCTCTGAGCGGCTCTCCCTGGCAGAGAGCATCCCGTGGGCAGGCGGCGGTTATGGACCCCACCGGGACCTGAGGCCAAAGCTTGCAGCCGATGGGCGTTGGAGAGCATAGGACTCCAGCGGCAGGGTGGGTTCTGGACAATGTGGGGGGTGCCATACACAGCCAGGATGTTTGCCGCCTCACGGGAAGGGCTCTTTGCCCTCACAAACTGCCTGGCGAGTGGCGTTCGGTCTAAGCTGGTTTAAGGAAGGAAGTGAGTCAGAGCCTAGTTGTGGATTGAGTCAAGAGCATCTCGCGAAGCAACTTGATCAAGCACCACCATCCAGTAATCTTCTGGGGGGCGGGGGGCAAACACACATGCTTGGACCATTTCACCCAGGCATGCTCTGGTATCCAGGGATAGGAAGGCGTTCGAGCACCCTCCGGAAAGAAAAGGCCAGTGAAGGTGCCTTGAAGTAGTAGTATCTGCCTGGTGAGAACATGCCATGTATAGAGACTGTTTAAACAGTGAGCCATCTCCCGGCACAGAACTGCTGCCCCTAGATTTTATCATAAAGTCCAGGATTTTATCATAAAGTGGGGCTTACCGCTAGGGATTGGACACCTATCAAGTGACTCAAACCAGGAGACGGTTGCTTCTTTCTCTCTCTCTCAAGAGCCAATGATTGCCTGAAGCTCTTCATCTAGTTGTCGGGCCTTGTGAAATTTCCCTTTCTGTGTGGGTTTATCAAGTGACGATTTTATTACATAGGCCTTCTGCAGACACCATAGTGTTGAGATTTCACAGGGGCGGCTTCCTGTCACATTTAGAAGACACTATCTTGAAGCAAACAACCTGATCTTCAGAACCCCCCCTCTTCCAAAATGCTCCTGGAGCTCTTTAGTGTAGGGGTTACATCGTAAACGTATGGCATGCCATGACTACTTCTCGACATTTTTGACCAGTCGAGTCTGTGTAATTTTCTTCATCTGTTGCAAAATGAAGCTTCTTTGATGCAGGGGTTGAGCTATACTTACTTATGGGTATGGGATAGATATTTAGAATACAGTTAGAAGTTATACCGTTTTAGGAAAATGGCAGTATGGTTTTAAGCCATAGAAATTGGCTGTTTGGTTTAAAAGCCATAGACCTCTAGGGTCTATGGCTTCTCCAACCATATGTAGTTGGCTGGATTAACAGTACCAGACATGAGTTCTCTCCTCTTGAGCAGGCCTTACATCCAGTTAGACATCTCTTGATTATGCCTAAGATATAAATTCTACAATATACTTTCACATGCCTTCCACCATATACTAATATATAATATATATATATATATATATATATATATATATATATATTCTCTTGGGATAACTCTAACCAAGCAAGTTAAAGCCTTGTGCTATAAAAAGTTCAAGTCTTTGGAGGAAAAATTTAAAGAAGATATCAGAAAATGCAAAGATCTCCCGTGCTCATGCATCAACATAGTAAAAAATAGTCATTCTGCCAAAAGCAATCTACAGATTCAACGCAATCTCCACCAAAATTCTAACACAAATAATTACAGACCTTGCAAGAACAGTACTCAAAACCATATGGAAAAATAACAAGACTTAGTACAGCTAAGAGGATCTTATACAATGAGAGAACTTCTAGAGGTTCACCATTCCTGATTTCAAGCCACTATTGCACTGTTAGGAATACCTTTCCAGGCCAGTCGTTGTTATGGTTGGTAAAATTTACAGCTGGGTGGGGCGTCAGACTGCTTTACTCCCTTGGAAGCTTGCAGAAGCACCTTTGTTAGGGTTTTATTGCTGTGAAGAGACACCATGACCAAGGCAACTCTTATAAAGGACAACAGTTAATTGAGGCTGGCTTACAGGTTCAGAGGTTCAGTCCATTATCATTATGGTAGGAAACAGGAGAGCACCCAGGCAGACATGGTGCTGGAGCAGATGCATCTTGATCTGCAGGCAGCCAGGAGGAGACTGTCTTACAAGGGCACACCTACTCCAACAAGGCCACACCTCCTAAAAGGGCCAAGCATATTCAAATCACCACCAAGGACACTATAAGACTCCCCATAGAGCAGTTTTCTAGATCATTTTCAGCTACATTCCTCTAAGTCCTATGTCTAAGGGGTGTGTGTGTGTGTGTGTGTGTGTGTGTGTATGGTTCTTTAGAAGTAGGATCTTACTTTTGAGCTCTGGAAGGCAAGGGGCATTTTAGTCCATATTGTTTTGTGAATCTCTTAGATACTTTGACCAACAACCTGAAGGGAGGTTTCCCATGCCTGGCATTGGGCTTTTTGTTAGGTAGTCTTTAGCTCATGAGGGGGACATTATCATACAATGTGGCATAACTGTATTTAATATATATATATATATATATATATATGTTTAAAATGTATAATTAAAAATTATATATACATACATATATATGTGTTTTTAGTAAGCTTTATAAAATAGTGGTTCTCTGTGGCTTTTCAAATACCAATAGTATTATTTATCTCCCCGGTCACTCTGGCCCTTTCTGTTAACCTCCCTCCCCACTTAGACTTGATGATGACATCCAAAGCCTTCCCCACTCCCAGGGGAACGTTCAGAATTAGTTTAATAAGAGTGTTTTATTTTCAATGTGTTTTATTTGTATTTTGGAGCCACATCATTGAAAGTAAACATGCCGCGTGTGGAATTACCTACAAGGTAACTATAGATTGTTCCCTCCTCTTCTTTTAGTACATGGTTTGACGCTAAAATGTCCGTTTTTTTCCCCCTTGGTTGAGGCAAGTTGAATGACCTTAATGTTTTCCCAGCAAAAATTCATGTCTTTAGAAAATTAAAATACTCTGCTTCCTCGGTGTTTATTATCATTTCCTGCTGCTAGTGGGATCATGCATGGGTTTTGGACTGATTCTCTAGGTAAAGGTGGGTCCTATCAATGCTTAAAAATGTGTAAGTCTGTTTACTCTCATTTTAGAAAATAAACTGCTCTCACCTCAAATGCTGAAGAATCGACTTAGTTGTCTTCTATGAGAGGAAAACTTTCGTGTCTCAAAGTTAGTAGTTCCAGAATGACAGAAGAAAACTGTCATGTGATGTTAGATATTATAGCAAAGGGTATTGCATTGCTCACATCAGATATGCATATTCAGAGCAGCAGTTATGAAAGTATTTATATGAATGAGCATAAAGATACAATGGACAGGGTACTGGGGTTTCACCATGTTAGGAAAGTTCTTAAACTTTTTCTGTGAGACACACCTTTGCAGTTGAGAAATTTTTATGAAACCCATGTATTTAGGTATATAAAGTAGATATATACATCAAACCCTGCTGATCATAAATCATGAAAGACTTTTTTCTAAAACAATTCTTGGATAAATATATATAATTTTGATGCTTGTTAAAGATTAAAGTTGCATACTAATGAGCTGGATTTGCTTGCTTACTCTTACATAAAGAATTAAATCTTGGCTGATTATTTGATACTGCAAGCTGTAGAGCGTCATTACATTGATTGATATTTTGATTTTACCTTGCCAATGCTGAGAGCATTGCTTCATGTAAGTACAGAGCGCAAAACGATAGGAGTATGTTTAAGACTACTTCAGAAATGACTGGAAATTCTGTCCCATTTGCAAGCCAAAATTCAATGAACTGTATTTTATGCAACTCAGATTACTACTCAAACAACAACGTTAAAAATCAAATGTTCTAACAATGCATTTCCAAGGCAAGCTAATTTCATAGTTACGCTCTGAGGACCGATGGGGGAAAACTATTAAAAAGTCTTTGTCATCTGTAAGTAAACCAATATCTAAGATCGGAAACTTTGCCCAATAAAACCATTGTAATTCTATTTCTTGCCCACCCCCAACCATGACAATGGCATATAAGTATCTTGTTGATATATATCAACAATTAATGAGAAAAGAGGCCATGGCATTGAAAGAGAGAAGTGAGGGATATATATATATATATATATATATATATATATATATATGGAATGGGAGGTGTGTGAACAATGTGATTATATTAGGATCTCAAAAATAAAGGAAATAATAATAATAATAATAATAATAATAATAAACAACATTGCAGTTCGTAGCCTACAATATTCCTGAATAGGAGCCAGTCTTTTTCAGGCTATGATGGTTGGTGCTCCGTGGTGTGGCGGTACACATAGTGCAAAGTGCACACCTGTGAATTCAGAACCAATCAGCAAAGCGACGGGATGCAACACCAGCAAGAGTTCCCAGAAACACCTGGTTCTTTGTGCATTTGCTTATGGGTTAATAGTTACTCTTTGCATAGTAAGAAACCTCTTATTATTGCCAGTATTTTTTATGACTTCCACGTCCGGCTTTTCTACCTCTCCATGCAATCGTGACCCCACAGTTTAGAAACTGAGACAACAGTAACTTAAGTCATCTCATTGGCTTTAAAATTTGTGTTTCGAGTCACATGAACGCGATGCCTGGGGCAGTAGAGCCATGCCTGATAGAGCCCAACTGTAGCCGTATCTCCTTTTCCATTCTCTCCAGGCAGTGTTGTTTCACCAAAGCAGGGAGTTTCCATCCAGGACGCAGCAATGACAGACATTTGCTTTATATGATTAGAAAGATCGTTCTATATCAGAGAGAGTTATGAAGCCATTTGGCTTACATCCTTGACGCCATTTGTATTGTCCGCGGGCGGGGTGGAGCGAGGCAGTTTCGATAGCTGCTGTAAGCAGGAAGCCTGTGCACATTGGATGCTGACTCGGCACGAGCCCGTCTGCAGAGGAGGATGATTAACTTGGAGAGAAGCTTGCATCAGCAAGAAGAAATACAGCCATGCCTCCAAAGAAATATGAAGCATTTACATGTGACATTTCCAGGGACCATCTCAGGGGTGGAGAGCATAATTGTGCTAGGAGGAAATAAATATGTTCTTTCTCTTCTAATAACTGGCATTAGAAAAGCTATTACAAAACAAAACAAAACAAAACAAAACAAAACAAAACAAAACAAAACAAAACCAACCAAAAAACCAAACTCTTATCCACTCTCTTAACCAATGCATCCATTTCACCCCAGATGCCTGATAGAAGCCAACAATTTATTCCACAGACTCCTTGGCTAGGAATTTGTCCTTGGTCTTGAGATAGGGTGAGGTTTCAGGTTGGCTTGAACAGACCGAAGGGATCTTAATTTTGACGATAAACTATAGAGCACTCTTTCTGCTGAGAGTGACAAAGGAATCAGATCTCTTGCTACTTGCTGTAATAGGCACCCACCTATGACTGTAAAGTTGAGTTGAGACTTGAAATGTTTTTTTATTATTTATTCTATATTCTTTGTTTACATTCCAAAGGCTTTCCCCTTTCCCAGTGCCCCCCCCATATGTCCCATAAGCCCTCTCCCCCCAACTATTCCCCAATCACCCCCCCACACACCATTTCTCTGTTCTGGTACTCTCCTACAAAACTGGATCCAATCTTTTCAGGCCCAGGGTCCTCTCCTTTCTTCTTCTTGGGAATCTTTTGCTAATTGTGCCTTGAGTATTCAGAGCTTCTGGGCTCATTAATATCCACTTATCAGTGATTGCCTTTCATGTGTATTCTTTTGTGATTGGGTTAACTCGCTTAGGATGATATTTTCCAGATCTAACCATTTGCCTACAAATTGCATGAATTCATTATTTTTAATTGCTGAGTAGTATTCCATTATATAAATATACTACATTTTCTGTATCCATTCCTCCTTTGAGGGACATCTGGGCTCCTTCCAACTTCTGGCTATTATAAACAAGGCTGCTATAAACATAGTGGAGCATGTGTCTTTACTGTATGCAGGAGAATCCTCTGGGTATATGCCCAGGAGTGGTATGACAGGGTCCTCTGGAGGTGTCATGCCCAATTTTCTGAGGAACCGCCAAACTGCTTTCCAGAGCGGTTGTACCATCTTGCAGTCCCACCAACAGTGTAGGAATGTTCCTCTTTCTCCACATCCTCGCCAGCACTTGTTGTCTCTTGAGTTTTTAATCTTAGCCATTCTGACTGGTGTGAGGTGGACTCTCAGGGTTGTTTTGATTTGCATTTCCCTGATGACTAATGATGTTGAGCATCTCTTAAGGTGTTTTTATCCATTTATTTCAAGACCTCTTTATGCAGTCCATGATGGTCTCAATCAAGCAAGAAATCCTCCTGTTCCTGAGTTGGGATCTATTTAACTCTTCTTAGCTGTGAGCATCTCCAATGGTTGTGCCTCTTTTACTTGTCCTTGAATCTCAAGTCCTTCAACCACGGCCTTTCCCTTCACTCCGGATGCCTCTGCCAAGAGAGAATAGGAACGGAATGATGATTCGGATCATCTGGTCCAAGTCCGTTCTATAGATGGGTGGGAAGCCCAAGATGTTCCCACTGTGAACAGAGTAGATTCTTGTGACTGGAAGATGCCATAGATAGTCATCCATTACAATGTGTAGCATTTAAGATAATCTTGAGCTTGTCTGAATTTAGAAAGGTATATTGAGGATATTGAAATGCTGGAGAAATGCTGGAGACTATCTTGTCTATCTATTAATTTGATAAGAATTTATTCTGAGCTTTCCTTTCTATGAGGCTGGTATCAATCATGAGTACATAGAGAAGAATTTAGATAATACAAATAAAAACCAAGAAATCGTCAAATGAAAAGGGCCAGAGAAAGATTCTGATAACTTAAAATCAGAGACAGAAGACGACATGGGCAGAATAAATGGAAGAATATGTTTTTGAGTGAGAGGATGGTGTTGAATGTTACATCAAACATTTTTTTTTTTAATGTAGAAGCAACATGTCAGAAACCTGAGTGGATGAAGTCATGTTCCACTCAGGAAAATAAAAATAGTTTTAGTACACTACACACGCTCATGAGAGGGAGTGACCAGAGGCTTAGAGGCATAGGTTTGGGCCAGGTTATGCAGGGTTTCACATTTGCTGTGAGTTCTTTGCAGCACTGGTGGTAAATATAAAGGTGATATGTTAATAAGATCTAGGTGCCTTCAGTCTAAACAGTGAATTTTAGTAGAACAAGATTGATTGCAGGCATCACAGTTGGGTTATGGCTTCAGAAGGGAACTGCAATACTATGACGCCTTCTTTACTCCTTCTCTCTGAAATCCTGAAGTTTATTTGTAATTACCACAGAAGACAAAGATGAGCCAGGTCTGATGGCGGTCAGGGTTTGATTTTGCTTAGCGTAGCCACCTTATGGCTCTGGGCAAATTATCTGAAACCTTCTACTGGTGTTGTTTCATCATCTGTGAAATTAAAATAAGAACACCCACCTCATAAGGAGATTGAAAGGGATTAAATAAGAAAGTTACAGTTCTTGGCACAAGGCCTGAAATACATTAGCTGTTATAATTATTAGTGCTCCTGAGAATAATATACAACTTTGGATGAGGCCCAGGAATAAAGGCAGAAGAGAAGTGCCCATGTCCTCTCATCGTTTGGGCGTCGAGAATCACTTGGAAATGTTGAGACAAGTATTAACTGTGGGGCTGTCAGGTTTCGTTTGGAAGCCGGACTTGGAATTATTGTGTTGGCAACACATTTCTAATCTTTGCTCCAGAAAGGCGAAGTTAAAAATTTAGAGGAAAACATAATAAATAGGAGATGTGTTTATTTGGGGGTGACAGGAAGGGCTGTTGACCTCATGAAATAAGCCAAGAAGTTGTATGTCTGGGAGGTGCTGGGGGAGGGGGCTTCCCAGAGTGCTGGTATGTCACTATAGTAGGAGCCTACAGCAGAGATAGATGTGCCACCTAGAAATCCTAGATGAATGCAGGTGTGGTCTTTTATGGTAAGCATCTCTCTCTCTCTCTCTCTCTCTCTCTCTCTCTCTCTCTCTCTCTCTCCCCTTTCTTAAATCACCTGCAGCAGTACCTGCCAGATGAAAGATATTGCAGTCAACAATACTGCACAGATGAATGGTTGAATGCCCAGGCGATGAGGGGATAGAGGTGGGTTGGGGCTTGCGCCTGGGGCATAGATACTTGTTCGGTAGAGTCCCCTCCATTTGATGCCTACAGAGCGGCCTTGTCTTTTCTATTGCAGCCATTAGGCGAACTAATGAGAGAAGCTAATTGATGGCCGGTGAACCGATTCACGGAAATGGGTTTCTTAGGCTACAGTGTGAAAGAAAAGCATGGATTCTTGCCTCGGGGCTGTCTCCACCGCTATTTTTAGTGAGCAGATGTTGCAGCTGTTGCGAAGAAGCCTCTGGCAGGCTTTCCTTCCACTCCCATCTCATCCCAAATATGTAATGCTCATCACTTCCGTTCCATGGTAGTGGACATGCTGCTTCGTGGGTGTGTTCGGAGTAGCATAGGAGGTTGCAGGGAAGAGGAATTAAGAGGAAAACACAGAACCTGTCCTCATAAGTAAATGGGTAACAAACCAAAGCGAACAGAGAAGTACTATTGAGAGTGTGGGTGGCGGAAGAAGATGACCAGGAAACACTCCTCCTGGCCGAACACAGAAGAGATTTCTCTGCACCCTTGGCAAACATGTGCAGCTTTTCGATTCCTCAGTCTCGATCAATTTCTATACCCAGAGCCTAGGAGAATAATTTTAGCTGTCAATACCTATTAGTTACGGAAGGGCCAATCAGCTTTCTTTGTGCTTTGCTTATAAACAAATAAATCTCCGGACCAACTGATGGAAATGCAGTGATTTAGTGTTCTGAAGGCCAAAGAAAGAAAGAAAGAAAAAGGAAATGGTCCTTAAGATAAATACCATTATACATAAAGTTCTAAGATGAGAGCTATACCACTAGAATAATTATTTCCGATGGGGGAAAATGTATAAAATTTATGCTAGAAGGTAAAAGCACATTAGGCATAGTAGTGTTTCTACTGTGGTCCATTGTGAAATGCTGGGCTCGAGTTTCCAGTAATGGTAGCTTGGACTTTTCTAAGTTTCTGAAGAACAGTTCTAGAAATCAATCAGATACTGTGGCTTATGTTAGCCGTGCTTTTCATGTGCTGTAGTGAATGCATCGTGTTCTGACCTGTCTATATTGGGTTGGGGTAAAGCTATGTGGTTGTGATGTTTTTCCTACTTGGGGTTTGTCTTAGTCAGGGTTTCTATTCCTGCATAAACATCATGACCAAGAAGCAAGTTGGGGAGGAAAGGGTTTGTTTATTCAGCTTACACTTCCACGTTGCTGTTCATCACCAAAGGAAGTCAGGACTGGAACTCAAGCAGGTCAGGAAGCAGGAGCTGATGCAGAGGCCATGGCAGGATGGTCCTTACTGGCTTGCTTCCCCTGGCTTGCTCAGCCTGCTCTCTTATAGAACCCAAGACTACCAGCCCAGAGATGGTACCACCCACAAGGGGCCTTCCCCCACTTGATCACTAATTGAGAAAATGCCCCACAGCTGGATCTCATGGAGGCGCTTCCCCAACTGAAGCTCCTTTTCCGATGATAACTCAGCCTGTATCAAGTTGACACACAAAACCAGCCAGTACAGGGTTCTCCAGAGAAACAGAATCAATGGTCTCTATCTATCCATTTGTACCCCACTGATATACAATTTTATGAATGCAGCATATAGACATGGATGGATACACACACAGATCTAGTTGGACGTGCACAGATCTGGTTTCAGAAGCTGGGTCATATTATTGGTTGGGGCTAGCAAGTCTGCCATTTGTAGTTTAATGTAAATTTGCATGCTGGAACTCAAGCAGAGTTTACAAGTTATAATTTGGACTCTTAATGTTTGCAATGGTTGTATGAGACCCAGCCACTTCATTAAGGTAATCTGTTCAAGTCAATTAATTTTAAATGGTAATAATACCTATGCAACAACTTCACAGCAGGGTCTACTCTAAGGCTTGCTTGACCAAACAACAGGGTATCAGGGCCTAGAGCAACACTGACATATAAAATCAAGGAGCACAGTGACAATAATGGTGATAAGAATGCCACCTGTTACCATACATTTATCAGTCACCACCAAAGCCTTCACATGCACTGTCTCATTTTATCATCCCAAACCTCTATTTTCATATTAAAGTTGAAGATACTGAGCCAAAGAGATTTGCTAAATAGGCTAACCTTGCATAGATATTGGGTGACATTAGACATGTCATCTAGACGAACATGAATCCATTTGGTTCTAAGCCAATGCTTTTATATAGGGCTTTATAGAGTAGATATTAACTATTCTATTTTATTTCCTCTCTCTGATAGAAGCCTCTCTCAGGCTTTGGAGAGAAAAGATGCCATTGATTGACTCTTGTTTTTCAGACATCCAGGGTTATTGGATTCAGGGACTAAAAGGACACAATTGTTGCACATCTTGGCTCTCTTCTTATTTCCTCTTAATATGATTCTGGGGAAGAGTACTCTCTGGGAAGATGGGAGCACTCTGTAAGTGTATTAGAAAGGTGTTTTGTTCTGACACAACCCTGGTGCAGTTCTAGCAAGTGACTTTGGCCTTGCTTGGATTTGTCCTGACCTATCTTCTCTAGGTCTAAGACTTATAGACCTATGTTCAGTACTACATGGGCTTGTGTTTAAGTCTCATTTGGAATCCAGAAGCCAGTACATCACAATGAAAGGCAGGCTAAAGCAGGTGGAGTGAGGGGATGTAACACTATTATTTTATTTCCTCTACTTTCTTTGCCATTCTCTACAGACACCCCCTTGGAAGGGAAACTCCGTAAGGAAACACCTATGACTGAACTTGGGTGTGACAGGTTCCTATTTTTCAAATAGTCAGAAGTAGCTTGAAGCCATTCTGTAGGAATATTGCTTTAGGTGATGTAGCCTGTTTGAAAGGATAGCCTTACATTATTTAGAATTTAAACATAGCTTTAAACATTATTTTTTTCCCCTCTGACTCAAAGTGCAGGACCTCAGTGGACTTCTTTCCTAATCAGTAGGTGTCTAAAGAGCAAAAGCTGTTTTAAAGAAGGCAATGGTACCAACGAATGTTCCTATCGCATGATTCTTTCTAACGTCCGATCAAAGATTACCTTGAAATACAATTGCTGATGTTAAGTTGCGAGCTTACTGGAGTGTGGCCTAGCTGAGCGGGGAGGGCAGAGCCGGGCTTCCTGGCTCCCCACAGTTTCTGGCATAGATTTCTATCACGGTGAGTGAAGGGAAAGTGTTTTTTGTGCAAGTGAATGGGTCTGACTCATTATGGAGTGAAATAATCCATTGTCTATAGCACTTGAAGTCCTTCACAGTAACTCTCTGCGGGGCTATGCTCAGGGCAAGGCCAAGGGCACGGGTTCTAGGTTAGAACCCTTTCACCCTTTGACCTTATAACTCTGCATCCTCAACTATGAAATGGGGCTTGTTTTCGTATGTACCTCTCAGGGGTGTTATGAGGTCATATTTAAACCCCTAGGATGTTGTTAGCATTTGCAACATTATATTTAAAGCCATTTGGTTGATTTTGATAATGGGATTTTTACCAAGACCTATTTCAAAATGAAGCAAGGATTTGTTTTAGTTTTGTTTAAAATTGTGTTCCTGCCCACAACTTAGATCTATGGCTGGTATTTGCAAGATTGAAAACGTGTCTTTTAGAAAGACAGTTTGCTTCTTTTTTGTTTTTATTAAAACCACATTAGTATGTATCGCGCGAAAGCTGTTAGAAGAAACAAAGGTCACGGTGTGTGGGAGGAGGTCGCCCTGAGGATCCCAATCCCAGCATGACAGCGCTGTCGCTGATGCATGATTCTCCAAAGATGCTTTTCAATCTGCTCAGTCTATTTTTAAGGTGAACATGGCCCGATTCTCCCTATGTCCATGGCCGGCTAGAGGTATAAACCGTGCCCCATTCATTCCCTTACAGCTCTGTTAATGCACACGTTGTTTGATAATCTTCATATTCCAAATGCACTTGACCACTCCAAGATATTCCTGCACTCTGCATGCAGATGTAACCAATCGTATGAAGAAGAAGCACGTAGGGTGAAACACATCTACATTTCTTTAGATTTCATTCTGGATGTCTAGACATAGTAAGATTAGAAGTGCCCTCAGAGAAATCTCTAGCTTTTTTTCATGTAATACTAAGAAAGCTAATACTAATGGGGCAGCCCGTTGTTCCTGTTGCCCCATTGATTAGACTGTTGGGAACCAAATGCAGGGCCTTGTGCATAGTAGACAAATACTCTATTACAAGGCTACATTCCCAGTCTTGGTATTCTTGAGTCTCACTGTGTAGCCTAACAGGACTACCAAGTTACAATTCTCCCTCTTCTGACTCCTGAATGCTACGATTATAGGTATGGGCTTGGACATCTGGCTTCTACTGTTTTTTTGTTTGTTCTTGAGCAACTAGGGACTTAGATGTGTCTCCAGATGGGAAAATGCTCTGTTGGTTTTCAAAATTGTTATATAGTACACAGATATAGTTTGGATGTTTGTGTCCCTTTAAAATTAAGTTGTAACCTAAACCTGAAGGTGAATCTTAGGAGATGAGACCGTTGCAAGGTGATTAGACAATAAGGGCTCTACTTCCATCAGTGGGATCAATGCCCTAATACAAGAGAATTGCCCGGTTCTTCCATCTCTTCTGTTTTGTGTGGATATAACATTTGTTCCCCACTTTTTATGTGAAAATAAAGAAGTTGTCATTTTGAAAGCAGAGAACAGCTCTCACATTCCGTCTGCACAGAATCTGCCGAGGCCTCAACCTTGGTCCCTTACCCCCAAAACTGTGTGAAAGTAATTCTAGTCTTTGTTAATTCTAGTGTCAGGAGCAGATGTACATTTATTTTTTTTAACAATGATCATCTCTATTTCCCACAGGGGAAAACTAAAGCACACAAAGATTAAGATACAAGAGTAGTAATAGAGATTTGAACTTACATAGTTTGTTATAGAAGTCTACAATCTTAACTGTCACACAGGTCCTGGAAAGATGGCAAAAAAGGACACTTTTTGACTCTATGATCACTGCTAGTGTGTGTGTGTGTGTGTGTGTGTGTGTGTGTGTGTTGTGCGTGCGTCTATGCGTGTGTGTTTATATATAGACTTCCTAGTAAAATCCAAGATGAAAATCCAAATGAACCAAATTTCCAAAGACATTGATGCTTTTCTTCTGGGAGCATCATAACAATCAAGTGCTTAATTTCTAGACACTAAGTTTCTGGTATAAGTTCATGCATTCTGTGTTATGTTAACTTCCAGCAAATGGCAAGACCATGTCAGAGCTCCAGACCAGGAATAGCTTTGAGCTAACCCATGTTTTTCTCTAGAGGCTTCTGGCAAATGCAATCTCGTTTTAGTAGAGGGATTTGGGAAGGGCTGAGACAGGATCTTGTTTTGAAGCCATGGTTGGACTGATAGTATGTATCCCAGGTGCTTCCCATTTATGGTAATCCTGGTGCCTCAACCTTTCAATTCTCAGATTTCAGGCATTCAGCACCTCTCTTCTGGGACTAGAGAGACGTCTCAATGGTTAAGAGAGTGTTTGATGCTCTTGCTGAGGACCCAAACTTGGTTCCCAGCACTCACATTAGATGGTTTACAAATGCCTCTAACTCTATCTCCAGGAAATCCAACACTGTCTTCAAGCCTCTGAGAACTCATAGTACACACACACACACACACACACACACACACACACACACCCTAAAAATCTACTTGATAAAAAAAAAAAAAAGAATCTCTTTTAATCCAAAAGACACCTATACTTGAGTGGTGAGAATTTCAGCATTTCTCAAGCCAGTGGTTTGCCCATAGCCAACGATTGTTCTTTACTTCTCTTGGTGTCTTTGCTGAGAGTCTCGTGGGCATGGCTTAGAAAATTGGTGGTAACAATTCTTTTGCGTTGATATACATATACACATCTGAATGTCTGTATGTATGCTACATGTATGCCTTGTTCCCCTCAGAAGCCAGAAGTGGACATCCAATCTTCTGGAACTGGAGTTACAGACTGTTGTGAGCCATTATGTGGGTGCTGGAAATCAAACTGATATCCTCCGCAAGGGCAATAAGTGCTCTGAACCACTGAGCCATGTCTTCTCTCTACACATTGATATTATTAAACTATTCCAGCACTAAGACAGCGTTTCTCAACTTTGCTAGTTCTTCAACCCTTTAATATGGTTCCTCATGCTGTGGTGACCAACAACCATAAAATTATTTTGTTTCAACAGCATAACTGTAATTTTGCTACTGTTATGTATCACAATCTGTTGTGCAGGATAGCTGCTGTGCGACTCCCACAGGGTCACAATTCACAGGTTGAGAACTGATGTTTGACAGGTTAGCTTAGTACATTTTGCTCTTCTGCTTTTTGTGCTTCCTAGTTTGAAAGTGCACAGACTTGGATTGATACTGCGAACGTGGACATAATTCATAACTGAGATAAGTTGCCAATGGCATATGAAATCTTATTAATCATTGACTAATATTCACCTTTCAATTCTCACCCACACTGTCTCAGACATGTTATCAGGAGTTATTGTGTACTTAACACCTTAAATCATTTCTTGATGAATAGACGCATTCTATATTTAGATTTTTTTTTTACATTTTCCTCTCTTCCAACAAATGTAAGCCCCACCAAGCACTCCAAATTGGATTGTTTAAGAATGTCAAATCATCTTTAAAGACAACACCCTATATAAGGGACTCCCAGTATTCTAAAGCACTTTTGAAAGAGAAAGTATATACCATTCTCACATTATTCCTGAGTAAGCATAGATGTCCTATGATTTAATGGTTGCCATAGCAATTAATCACCCTTCCAAAAGAAGAGTGGAGAATACAAACCCATGTAAATTGCTCAGAACACTAGTCAGAACTGCCCTTTGGGAACCTTGGTGTACAAAGACTTTCAGAAAAAAGGATGCTTTTTCTCTTTTTCCATTTTCATGGAAAGAATAGAGGAAACATCTCTTGTGCTCTGACTGTCTGGGCTTCTGGAGCGTTCCAGAAGGTAGGCGGCAGTCAGACAGTCACTGCAGTGGACAGGGATGTTCTTGTCGTGCCAAACGGTCGCAAGCACTTGGCCATGGTGGGGTTTGTTCTTTATGAATCTTCTGCGCCCCTCTTCTCATCGCCAGCGACCTTGAAGTGAGAGCTCAGGGCTCGTGTCTTCGCTGTCAGCTCTTGTGCTTCCCCTGACCTATGCCTGTTTCCACAAATGTGAAGTGGGATTGGCCACTGATTTGAGTTCAATTGTCATAACCAAAGTGGAGAACTATTCTTTTTTGAAGGTTGTCTATTGAACAGGGGTCTGCTGGGACACAAAGCATAAAACTGTAGAAAGAAATTCATAAACCAACAGAGAAAGGGTTGCAAAGGGAGGGAAATTTAAATTATATTAAGCAGTGCTGTTCAGTGCCTAGGCTGGGATTCACCTTTTAAACTTTTAACCTACAACTTCTGATCATTTGGAGGATAATCTGCCCACTGGAGGTTTGGCACAGATCAGTATGTGATACACAGAATCTTCCTTCCTTCCTTCCTTCCTTCCTTCCTTCCTTCCTTCCTTCCTTCCTTCCCTCCTTCCTTCCCTCCTTCCTTCCTTCCATCCTTTTTTTTATTTAATCACTTTACATCCTGCTCCTCTCACACTCTCCCTCTCCCGCAATCCTTCCCCAGTCTCCTTTCCTTTTCTCCTCTGAGCAGGTAGGGGACCCCCTGGTTACCCCCCCTTTCCCCAGCACTTAGAGTCTCTTCCAGGCTAGGCGCTTCTTCTCTTACTGAGGCCAGATAAGCCCACCCAGCTAGAAGAACACATCCCACATACAGGCAACAAACAGCCTTTGGGATAGCCCTGCTCCACTTGTTCGGGACTCAGATGAAAACCAAGCTGCACATCTACTACATATCTGTGGAGAGGCCTAGGTCTAGCCCAGAACCTCTTTGGCTGGAGGTTCAGTGTCTGAGAGGCCCAAGTGTCCAGGTAGTTAATTCTGTTGGTCTTCCTGTGGAGTTCCTATCTTTTTTGGGGCCATAATCCTTCCTCTTATTCTTCCATAAGAGTCCCCAAACTCCATCCACTGTTTGGCTGTGGGTGTTTGTATCTGTCTGTCTTAGCCTCTCAGAAGACACCCCTGCTAGTCTCCTGTCTATAAGCATACCAGAATATCATTAATAGTGTTATGGATTGGTACTTGCCTATGGGATTGCTCTAAAATTGGTCTGGCTTTTGGTTGACCATTCCCCCCATCTCTGCTTCAACCCCAATCCTTGAATTTCCTGTAGAAAGGATAAGTTTCAGCTCAAAAGTTTTGTGGGTGGGTTGGTGTCCCTGTTATTTCACCATGGTTCCTGCCTGGCCACCAGAGGCAGCATCCCCAGACAGAGCCATTCTTTATTGAAAATATTTTTTATAGAAAGACTAATAGAAACAGGTTACAGGGTAAACATATTGGCAGCTAGGGCAAACTCAGAGAATCATACTGAGAAGATATTCTGAGATTGTATTGGGGAGACAAATTTTGATAAAAGAGTGTCAACTATTTTTTTTAAATGCTGTTGGTGACCCACATTTTTTAATATTTATTTATTTATTACATGTATGTGAGTACACTTTAGCTGTCTTCAGACACACCAGAAGAGAGCATCAAATTTCATTACAGATGGTTGTGAGCCACCGTGTGGTTGCTGGGACTTGAGTCAGTGCTCTTAACTGCTGAGCCATCTCCCCAGCCCCTGATAACTATTAAGTCTATACTTTTTAGATGACATTAATTGTATCATAGTAAAGCCTCAAGAGTTCAGGTGCTGGTTTCCCTTGTTCTTTAGACTATGATTTTACAAGTCCTTTGTAAAATGAGTTCTGGTGTCAACAGATGCACAGTTGCTTTGAGTATCCTTTCCTTTAGTTACTTTTCTCTTCTTCCAATAAAACACCACGGCCAAGGTGGCCTTTGGAAGAAGGAGTTTATTTTGGTTTTTGGTTGCAGAGGGATGTGAGGGAGACACAGCAACAAGTAGCAGGCATGCTTTAGGAGCAGGAAGATAAGTGGTAACAACATAGAACCACCATAGAAAGCAGAAAGCATGCCCTCGGGGACAGATTTCCTTAGGCACCAGCTAATCCTCTCACAGAGCTGCCAGCTGGGACCAAGCGTTCAAGTGGCAGAGACTATGGGGAATATTCTCATTCAAATTACCCTGCATTAGTCACCGTCCAGTTATACACCCTATAATTTGTTACTTTGTCTAAGATATAACTATAAAACATAAGGAGGAATGGGGAGATGGCCCAGTGGGTGAAGGTACTTACTGCCAACAGCTCTTGACAGCCCAAGTTCAGTGCGTAGAACCTACGTACTGGAAGGAGAGAGCTGACTTCTATAAGTTGTTTCCTGACTTCTACATATACGTTGTGGTTCTCGTTCTCCCTCCCTCTCTCTCTCTCTCTCTCTCTCTCTCTCTCTCTCTCTCTCTCTCTCTCATATAGTAAATACATAATAGAAAAGGATAAAATATAATACTCAGTGGTTTCATTTAAATGACTTCTGATAACTGTACCTCAGAACAGAATTTAATGTCAAGATATAAAGAGATATGAAATTTTCGCTTTTGATTCGCCCTCATGCAGTTTAGTACACTAGTTTAACATACAACGACCATCCTTACAGCTCTCAAGGAACCCGTGCACAAATCACACACCAAGTGAGCCTTCCTCTTCTTCCACTGGAAGGACTTTTCTCTCTGGCAGATCAAATGGCACACCTCTTGTTCTTAGTGTTCTTTGTGTTCGGAAATCTCCACCTAGGGAGGAATTTCTTACTATTTCAGTATTTTAGTTACTGCCTACAATTTCTATCCATGAGTAGCACAATTGTAACTACTTCATTCAAGACCAATTATGGTAACTGTGGTGCGTCCGATTTAGGGTCTCTTTAGTCTCCATGAATACTGGATTCCTACCTCCCAGCTTTGTTTGTTTGTTTTTTTTTTTTGAGACAGGGTTTCTCTGTGTAGTCCTGGCTGTCCTGGAACTCACTCTGTAGACCAGGCTGGCCTTGAACTCAGAAATCCGCCTGCCTCTGCCTCCCAAGTGCTGGGATTACAGGCGTGCGCCACCACGCCGGGCTCCTACCTCCCAGCTTAATGTCTAAATATACAGTTTTAAGTATCTATCACTACAGAGTGAATCAGTCACTGGTTTCTCTTTCATGGTTCACAGTCTCTACTACCCATGCTACCAGTGGAGAGAATGGTGTTGAATTACTTCTTCCAGCTCTCAGTGCTGGGCACCATACAGGAATTACAAGTGGCATTCCTTACTGTTGCTCTGACACTTGAGAAGAGTCATTAAGGGACTGTAACCTTCTGTTAAATTTTCCTTTCAGTTTTTAGGTTTCTAAGTTCTCCTTTCCCTCCTGGCCTCTTCTAGCATTCTTCTTGAACCTTTTAAATACAGGGATTTAATAACCATCTTCCTCCAAGTCAGGGCAATACAACGGGATACTGTCTTTGGATGCCATGAAAAATCCCACCGACAGAGTCAACAGTAAGGGTTGCCCTTTCTCTCTTGCTTGTTTCCTAATATTCTCCCTTTTACTCTTCACTGTGCCTGTAATACTTTTCACTCAGCTTTAAAGCAGCACAGCAATAGAAATGCCGATCGAAGAAACATCTAAAACTTAGATGCATGTTGCAACAATAATTGGAATAGTACTTAATAAGGATTGGTCTTACCTCTCATCTCATCTTTGTGACTTTATTATTTATCTTGTTTTGCTGAAGTGCCTAAGTAAGTCTTCTAGAGTAGATATATGAATCATAGACTTTCAAAGTCTTTACACTGAGAGCAATGGCTGAGAATATATGTCTTAGGCTCAAATTGTTTTTATATGGAATTTGAAAAAATTGTTTTAATTTTTCTTTTATCATCCAAGTCAGAAATTCGAGTGAGTTTTGAATCTTTGTATGGAGCAGTAGTTTTCTCCACGGGAGCATGGAGAATTTGGCCTCAAACAGTCTCCCACATAGCTTGCACTTTCTGTCCCTGTGCCGTGCTTTTGGATCAGGCTGGATTTGTATAACTTTCTAGTTTTTCTACCACTGGTGTCTATTTTGCTATTTGCCATGTCTATTGATTTTTAAGCGTCTTCAAACGTACACTATTCTTAGGACCATTCCGCTTTCACACAGCTGGATCTTTCAGTTGCCTGTCTTATCTATATCCTGTTGGATTGCCTTATTTACAGTGGTTTTATGCTATTCAAAGTCTCTGTGGTGAGCGAATTGCAAATACCAAACTGTTGCTCTTAGGCTAAATTCAGGCGTAAACTCTTATTAGCCTCAGGTTATAAGAGTGTCATCAAGAGATCAATCCAACAGTCAAGAATGTATGCTTCTGCTGAAGATATTGTGTGCAGTATATGTGGTTGATTGACAAATAGTATTTGCACAGTCACAGTACTACGTATCATGCTTGAAGAAAGCCTATCTACAACACCAGCTCCACAATGCATCTCCTAGCTTGCTGGCATTTAGGAAGCGAGACAGACTTGGCAGTGCTTGCTGTACAAGGGAATCATTATGCATAGAGTGCAGAAACCCGAGGAAGCTCATTCTGAGCTGACCACAGAAAAGACACTGGTCTAAGATATGTGAAACTAGAAGACTGAGTGTTGCTGTGAATGACTGCAGCTAGGAATGTGCATACCAGCTGACTCAAGTTTCACCACTTCTGTATGATACACATTTATGAGGAATGTCCATTTGGAGATTACAAATAAATTTTAGCTAGTGGTCAGATTCTCAAATATGGACCTCACCAATAACGAGGATCAAGAATCTAGTAGCTGAAGGTCATCACCTGTTTGCTCTACTGTCTGTTTCTTCATGGGTTTGTAGTTGAGGATTACAGGAACAAAAGTCTATCAGAACCACGTAGACAAGGAAACCACTATCCATGGTTCCTGTCACTCACTTCAGTGGCTTTGTTCGTGGGTTCGTTTTCTTGACCTAATTCATGGATTTTGTGCAGTGTTTTAATACTTTAACATTCCTGGCTTATGTGTGAATAATGTTTCCAGCTGCCATGCTCTCACTAGGGCAGACCAGGGGTGCTTTGCTTACACGGGAAGCTTCTGTTCCTTTGCAATGCTGGTAATCCAAGTTTTTCTCCTGGTCTCTGTCTTTATAGACCCCCAACGGTCAACAGCAGTATTACTTCTGTAGGTCCTAGGACTGTAGAATGTGGGTGGGTGGGAATACTGAACTATTGACTGTGACATTTGCTTGGGGACTCCCTCTGCTACTTTGTCCCTCGGAGTTTTGAATGTTGTTCTAACAGTTGCTTTCATTTCTGTAACAAAAAAATTTGACATGGCCTTGGTTATGCTTTTCCCATCAGTAGGGTCCCACCAATCTCTTTTTGTTTCTGGAAATCTAATTTTCTGCCCATCAATTCTACAGTTCTAAATTTTTACCACTATTGTGCTGTTTTCTTTCTTTTTAATCTGTGGACAGATTTTTTTGTTTTTGTTTTTGTCTTTTTCAAAACTAAAATGGGAGTAGGTAGGAATAAAGGCTTAGTGTGTGTCATTTTAATCACATTTTTATTATTGTAATTAGGGAAAATATTCTTAATGGGTTTTTTTTTGTGAGTGTGTGTTTTAAAGATTTTTTTTTCAGACAAAATTGCTCAGATGTGAATTTCAGTGACAGAACTTGAACGGAATTCTCTATTAATTGCTTATGAAATCATCTATAAGAATAAAGTCATAGGGATGAAGAGACAGCTCAGCTATGAAGGGCACCTGTTGTCACTCCAGAGGACCCTTGTTTGGTTTCTAATGCTCAGCCATCTACAACAGGTCTCCATCTCCAGCTGCAGGGCATTTGATGCCTCTGGCCTCCACGGATACTTGCATTCACATGGGCATGTGCACATGCAGTCATACATACCAACACATAACTAAAGAAAAGATAACTTTTTTAAAAAAGTAACTTCTTAGCATTTACCCTCCATAACCACGAATTCCAAATAGATTCTGGTTTCATTATAGAATTGAATATTCATACAGATCCTATAAGATAGTGGTTGTCATATTCCGGTTGAGCACAGGAAGCAGATTCACTGCTTTTATTTCCTGTGTGTCTCAAATAATTAAGGGAGCTGGCATTTGACCTAATAGATGCTTTTTCCCAAAATTAATCATTTTAACATACTCTCATAGAAGGTTAGTGCTTGTTTCAAAAATGCTAATTATCCTTTCAGTGCATCTGCTCATTCACATAAAAATAAGGAAGATATGAGGCATAACCAAGTGCGTGAACGCACAGCAGAGGGGCTGTGTGGCAACTTTTGTGTGTATATACTTTCTGGTGTTGGGCCTTTCTTCATGGATAGAGTAAATCACTGTTTAGAAGTTCATATTTTCAAAACAAATTACTGATCGATTTAGCATCATTATCAACCATTAAAAAGTTCATTTCCAATTTAAGGCATAGCAATCAAACATTTATTTAAGGGAAGTAATTCTGTACCACCACCACCCCGCCGGGTATTTTTTTTTCCATTTGAATAAGCAGATAATAAATCAAGAAATATTGTAAACAGCAGGCCTCCATCTCAGAACTACTACAAAAAAGTCCTCACATCTATGCTGCAGAACACAGAAGAATTACTTGATAACTGGATTTAAATTGTAAATATATTCATCCATCTAATGAATGAAAACATTGTGCCAAAGCAAGGAGATCCCAATTTCTAATTTCTCTACCTTAAGCTGTACCAACTCAGAATTCAAATTTAGGGAAATCCCCTAGGAAAGTCGATGGGATCTACCGTCATTACCCTCTGATTTCAGATGGATCCTATTGGAAGAGGACCGCTCCTTAGTATGATAGACACATCCAAACTGCACTCTCTTTGGAGACAGAATTTCCTCCCGGGGAAGAGTTGTGACTGAGCCAGATTTTGAGATTAGTCCAATGACATATGTAGTCAAACAAAGGAGAATTAAGTACCAGGCAATAGAAACAGGCCCTTGATATAAGAGGTCTTTATACAGATCCAACTGCCCCAAGACTTTTTCCATCTTTTACTTTCTGTCTTCTGATTCTTCAAATGCAGATTTTATCTTTCCTTTGCTGAATTTGTTAGCTGTCTATGATCTCAGAAACATAGAAATAAGTTTCACAGAAAGTAAATTTAACAAATTCTATAGGATAAGAAAAAGAAAGTCGTAACATCTTATGGTTTCACTGAGTGCTACCACAGTAGATGGTGTGGACATTAGCGATTCATATTTAGTGTTCTAAAACTGAGATCTGAGAGAAGAACCAGTCTACTATGCCCAGCTTTCATGCTTTGCCCCACACTCCTCAGGAGAGCAGGGATCCTCCTGGCTTGGTCTAGTCCATCCTATGCAGAGCCCACTGCCCCTCAGGCCCGCCCTCTGCTGTGCCATTTACCTAGCTGGCGCTTCCAATATCCACAGACCTTCCAGTAAGCTCTAGTCAACCATGCGAACTTCCAAGAAGTGGGCAGGAAGGTGTTTGCTCCCCCTCGGGAATACTCAGCTAAGACAGTTCTAAGGGTTCTTGGGTCCAAACAGCAGAGGAGCTGAGTATGACAGCTTTAGCATTCCATGCAATTCTCATGACAGGCTAGCTTTGTAGAGCGGACTAAATACCAAGTACTGAATGCTGCTCTTTTAACTGTTTCTCTCTGCTGACCCCACCCCCCCCAGGCCTGCTCCTTGCTGGAATTAGTAACATCAGCCCTCAAATGGATTTCTTTTGTTGACCATCTCCCATCTCTCCTACTGTCCCTGAGTGTTCTGATCTTTCCTTTTCCCTTCCCAAGTTTTGTCAGGTGTGGTTGTATAAGTCTGAACTCCATGGAGATAATTCAGATGGTCTTGTAGCCACCAAGACGACCTTCAGTCTCATGTAAACCAATGAATGCAATTTGGCATTTTGAGAACAAGGGTCAGTTAGATCTTTGCCTCAGGCTGGCCTTAGTCTCATTTTAGTCCTGGGATCTGCACATGGTCCCCACCTCTACCCTGCACCCCTGCCTTATTTCTTTTCTTCAGGTGCTAGCTCTTGATCGGACACCATTATGGGAAGTATGACAAGATGATATGCACATTCTAGACTTTGGTCTTCTACAAAATTCAGTTCTTCTTTCATTTTTCCTGTACTCACTAATGCTTGTCAAAAGATTGAGTAAATTGGAATTTAAAGTACCTTTAGCTCAATAGTTTCCCGAGGGAAAAAAACCAAAGTGGACCCTACAGGCATAAACTTGGAAACATCACAAAAACACCATTTTTGAAAGAAGATGAGATATAGATGATCCACTATTTGGAAGACTGTGCCTATGCTCATGTTCCCTTCCACATTTATATTAGTATTATTCTATTTACCTTTATTATTTATTAATAATAATAATAATTATTATTATTTAATTGCTGTTTTGAATCAAGGTCTCTTTTATCCCATGTTGTACTCAGAACTGGCTAAGAGGTCAAGGGTACTGCTGAACTTTTCACCCTACTGATTCCTCCCTCCCCCAGCCCCCCAAGCTGGGATCATAGGTGTCTGCTATCTGGCCAAGTATACATTGTGCTGGAAATCGAACCCAGGGCTTTTTGCATGACAGACAGTCAGTTTACCTACTAAGCTACATCCCAAGCACCTTGTTCTGTTTTACTGTTAAGAACGTTCTCTTTCAAATTGTCCCAGAGAGGAAGAGCTTCACAGGTGGAGTTGACACAGGTCATTGGATCAGTGTTCTGTGCTGGGACAGGAAGAAGGTTTCCATGCATCAGTCTTCAGGTCCTGTATCCTCATGGACTAGCACAGGGCAAAAGGAGGATGGCGATGTGTTATTGTGACAGGCCAGGACCATTCAGTAGATGCTCTTTTAGTCCTTTCCTCGATAATGGAAGAACTGGCCATCACAGTCTAACCACCTATTGGTAGACAGTGGCATGAACTAAGTATGCGAGAAACGATTACATGCTTCGAAATGAGATAAGGGAGCTGGAGAGATGGCTTAGTAGTTAAGAAATAGTGTGTACTGCTTTTGCAGAAAACTGACCCCACTTCCCATATTCCACATTGGATGGCTCACAGCTGAGCTCCAGGTGAACAGATGAATCTGGCCTCTGAGGGTTACCTGCACTTACGCGCACATAATTAAAAATAAAATCAATATTTTATTTTAATGAGTATAGGATGGAGAGGAGAAATACACGAAGGCAAATAGGTCTTTTGGTTCCTTTTAAGTCAGTTTGACGACCAGCCTACAGTAGTATGAGCAGCTTGAGCAGCCTCTGTTAAGTACCAGGGCTTTTCCTATTGAAATGGTGTTGGAGGATTTTATTTTATTTTTTAATCTCCAAAGGTTAGCTGTGTGGTTATCTATTTAACCAGCTTTACTGAAGCGTGAGTGACAAAGAACAGATTACAAGCGTTTAAGGTATGTATCAGTTATATTTGTGTTTATCTGATAGAATGTCTGAAAGTTTTTTTTTTTTTTGTTTTTTTTGTTTTTTTGTTTTTTTTGGTTTGGGATATCAGGAGGCTCCAGTCTGTCACAGAGAGGGTAGGGTGGCATGGCTTCTTCCTTGGCAGCTTGGCAGCAGAAGCTACAGGTGGAAGCTGTTCTTGTAGTGGAAGACCAGGAAACAGAAAGAACTTGAACCAGGGGCTAAGCTAGACTCTCTCCACAGTCCTGACCCCTGTAATCTATGCTTGACACCTAGACCCTTCCTCTAAAATGTTCCACAGTCCCCCAGAATGTCACTATGAGCTCGGAGGGGTAGGGCCTGCTAACCGTAAAAAAAAACATGACCCTGCGGGGACATTTCAAATCCAAACCCTAACAAGATGTAGGAAGGTTCCACAGAAATTAAGAGGCCAACAATTCTGTTTTTTGGCTATATCCATCCACAGGAAAAAATCAGGATACATTGTCTTAAAGGCTGTCTTCACTTTGGTGTTGATGGCAGGGTTGTCCACAGAAACCAAGATATAGACTCAATATAAGTGCATCCTACAGCAGAGAAAAAGATGATTTCAAGCATTTACAAATTTTGTTTTTTGAAAATATGATAATGATCACTTTTATTTGTAATAACGTGGAGCTAAACTGGCCTGAAGGCATTAGATTTGGTCTCTGACAACAGAAGTAGTAAACTAACCCTGCAGGCCGTACTTACAGGTTTATTCATTCATATAAACCTGATAAAGAAAATGAGCCCACAAATATGGAAGAAATGGGGGAGGGTAAGAGTAGGAAGAGTTGGAGGGAGGAGAGGATGGGTGGACGTGATATAATTATATTTTAATTAAAAATAAAATAAGATGAACTGATTTCTGATCATGTTATCTTTCCTCTGATGTTTTAGGACCTAGAGTTCGCATATTGGCCATGCTTTTTACATTTGGTTGTAAGAACCCAGCCATAGCTTTCTGATTTACAAATTCCACATTGAAGTAAGTGATCCCAGAGCAAAACTGAAAACTCTCACACCTCTTGAGAAAAAAATCCATGTTTAGAATCAATTATTTTTAGTCTTTCACGCTTCGGAGGAGAAAACTTGTTGGAGAAACTTCCCACTGTTCTAGAATACCAAGAAACTGATTCATCTGATCAAATTGTTTGCATTCAAGGTAAAGCCTTAGTGGTTTTTTATTTTTTTCCTTCTGTGTTTATAATGAAGGTAGGAAGGATTATGGGGTTGGTATAATGCCTCTGAAGAAACCCTAAAGCCAAGGCCAATCAATTGCGATAATGAAACCAAAACAGGTCTCATAAAAGAGACCCTTCAAATCAACCAAGAATTAAAAGGCTGTTCTGGGACGTGACTACTTTCCCATAAGCCAGTGCCTTTTATTTCCTTCTTCATACATTATCAGTTATCATTGCCTTTGAAATTACCGATTCAGTTGCACTAAATGAAGTTTTGGTTAAGAAACAAATCCATTTCATGGAGTGATTGGTTCAGGTACCATGGAAACTTTAACCCTATATTTAGACACCATAAATAATCTTCTTGTTTGCTTGAGGCTCTTCAGAATGAAAACAGCTTCTCTCTGACATGGGGTTTTCCATTCAGCCTGGAACTAGAGATAAATGAGCACAATGACTCTTCAGTTACCAGTCACTCAGTAGACAGCTGCACAGATTTTCTTCCATAACATCATATTACAATTTGGATAATAGTCACCTGATATTTGAATATATATAGGATTTACAGTAATACAAGAATTACCTAAGAATTACCATCATGTTGGAAAACAAAGGCTGAGGATCTGCATGTGTTTCATCAAAATTATCACTTAGTCCTCTCAACAACACCTTGAGTTCCTTCTGCAACAGCGCATTAACCGCTCATGCGAGATGGCAGAGCTTAAATAGGGGTCTTAATGACAGCAGGTCCATCCTTGTTTCCATTCTAGGATTGGAATGGATTTTGTTATCATTATAGAATAGGAATTAAATAAGCACCATGAGCTGTAGATTATAAATACCTTGGAAAATGGGATGTGGGGACCAAGACTTTGAACACATCTAGAAATCAACATGCTGCCCCAGAATGTTTGATTTTGAAACGACCTCAGGAAAGAATTTAAAGTTCTAAGGTCGACAAGATGGCTCAGCAGGTAGAGGCCATTGCAACCAGACCTGAAGATCTGAGTGATTTCTCTATCCCTCAAAGGTTTTGCAGAGAACTGACTTACTAGAGTTGGCGTCTGACCCTTATGTGCACTGTGACACTTGTGTACTTGTATTCAAACACACACACAAACACACACACATACACAATGCACATATACATACATGCAAAAACAAGAATTAATTAAAATTGCTTATTTATTTTATTTGTATGAATGTTTTGCTGGCATGTGAGTCTGTGTATCCTATGTGTGCCTGATGTTTGTTGATTCCAGAAGAGAGGGTTGGAACCCCTGGCATTAGAGTTACAGATGATTGTGAATCACCGTGTGGGTGTTGAGAATTGAGCAGCAGCAGCAGCCAGTGCTCTTAAGTGTTGAACCATCTCTCCAGTTCCCAAGAATTTTAGTAGTTAATGAGATTGGTTGGTTTTACTCTTTCCTGGAAGGAAATTCTCTGTACAAAATCACCCGTCATAGTTTCTCTATGTCTGTTGGTACATTCCTGAATTAATTTCACTGGATCATATATATTCTCAGCCATTTTAAAAATATAATTAAATATATTACTTAATGTTCTGGCATGTATAATGAGGTTTATGATTGCACATTTGGTCACTGAAGTTGTTGTGTTATTATTCACACTGCCACATAAATTAGCAACTGATGGTTCTTATCTCACCTGAAAGCCATATGAAATATGATGATCAATTTCTCTTGCTGCACAATTTATTCCTTGTCAATGCACCATGCCTGGCTTGAATTCTTTCAGTTGTGATACAATCGATAGTTAAGTGTCTTTAAGAAAACTTTTCTTCTCAGATTCATTGAGCTCATGATTGATCCACTTTGGAGTGGGTTTTACGGATTCTGTTTCTAAGATACACTAAGTTTTTATTTCAAGTTCCTTTTGAATGTGGTATATCTCTAGCCGGGTTCTTGGGTAGACCATTATTGCTGCTTGATAGCCCATGTTGATGCAAGACCTGTGGAGGTTACTGAAGCATATTTTCTGATTTCTAATCCAATTTATATGTAGTTATAGTTTATATGTACATTGCTAAGATTCCTACCAAAGCCATAGCTTTTAAATTGGGTTTCACGCAAGTGACAGTTATCTTGTTTGCATGAGATATGCTAGTAGCACTTTCCATTGAACTTTCACTGGGTTAAGAAAGTGCTAGAAAATTTAATATCAGAGAAAATTGTAGATTATTGAACAAATGTGACTTATTGAAAGTATAAACATCAATGTTTGTGTGAGATTGTGTATTATATTTGCTTGAAGCATATATTGGCAGCATATATAAAACATGATTGAAATTGTCTTGCAGGGAAAGTTAGCCAAATCCTTGCCAAAAGTTGGCTTTATTTTAAACATTCCATGAAAGATGAATCTCTCCATTTGATTATTGCACTGAGCATGAAAGACTTTTTACGGTTAAACTCAAACAAGATAGAAACTTTCCATATTTGAAGGTCTAGAGTGTTTTTGAACTCTGGTTTATATAAAAATTGATTTTCGCTGGCGCTTGAAGGAGTTCATTTCGCTTCATATCACTTTCTGACATTAGATCTGCCTTTGGCTGTGCTTCTTTTGCCTTCTTTCATGTGCCCCGAGAAATATAAATCTGAATTAAAGATTATGTTTCAGACTTTGTGGCAATCACGGTGGTACAAACGCC
>OZ030025.1:35280411-35727911 GCA_964023405.1 Apodemus agrarius | reverse complement strand
TAGAATGGCTAAGATAAACTCAGGTGACAGCAGATGCTGGTGAGGATGTGGAGAAAAAGGAACACTCCTCCATTGCTGGTGGGGTTGCAAGCTGGTAAAACCACTTTGGAAATCAATCTGGTGGTTTCTCAAAAAACTGGAAATAGTTCTACCTGAAGACCCAGCTATACCACTACTGGGCATATACCCAAAAGATGCTCCAACACATAACAAGAACACATGCTATGTTTATAGTAGGTTTATTTATAACAGCTAGAAGCTGGAAACAACCCAGATGTCCTTTAAAGAAGAATAGATACAGAAAATGTGGTACATTTACATGATAGCATACTATTCAGCTATTAAAACCAATGACTTTATGAAATTCTTAGGCAAATGGGAGGAACTAGAAAACATCATACTGAGGGAGGTAACCCAGACACAAAAGAACACACATGGTATGTACTCACTGATAAGTGGATATTATTCCAAAAGTTCAGAATACCCACAGTACAATCCACAAACCATATGGAGTTTGAGAAGAAGGAAGACCAAAGTGTGGATGCTTCAACTCTACATAGAAGGGGAAACAAAATAATTGCAGGAGACAGAGGGAGGAAGGGACCTGGGAGGGAGAGAGGAAGGGGAGAGAAATAAAAGGGGGGAAGAATCAGGTATTGGAAGGGACAGGAGAGATGTAAAGAGATGTCAGGAGATTGAATAAAATTATGTCGCAGTGGAGGATGAGGAACTGAGCAAAGCCACTGGGAAGTCCCAGATGCCAGGGAAGCCAGAGGCCCCCAGGACCCAACAGGGATGACTCCCGCTGAACTACCCAGCAAAGGGGAGATAGCACCTCTAGATACCACCATCAGTAGATAGGTATGGCTCCCCAGTTGAGGGAGGGGGACACCCACCCATCTCAAAAAATTTTAACTTAAAAATGTTCCTGTCCAAAGGAAAGACAGGGACAAAAAATGGAATAGGCCATCTGAAGGAAAGTCCATCCAGAGACAGGGCCACCTAAGGATCCATCCCATCTGCAGACACCAACCTCGCCCCCCTCCCCCATGCACTATTGCTGATGCCAAAAAGCGCTTGCTAACAGGAGCTTGGTATGGCTGTTTCCTGAGAGAATCTACCAGCACCTGACCAATACAGATGCAGGCACTCACAGTTAACCATCAGACGGAATCCAGGGACCCCAACGGAAGAGCTAGGGGAAAGGACTGAAGGTGCTGGAGGGGATTGTAACCTCATAGGAAGAACAATATCAAATAACTGGACTAAACCACCAACCATGGCTCCAGATATATGGATAGTAAAGCATAGCCTTATCTGACATTAGGGGGGAGGGGAGGACCTTGGTCCCATGGAGATTTGATGCCCCAGCATAGGGAGATGCTAGATTGATGAGATGGAAGTGGGTAAGTGGGTGGAGAAGCGCCCTCATAGAGCGAAGGTGAGGGGGGAGGAGGGAAGAGATATGGATTTTGTAGAGGGGAGACGAGGAAGGGGGAATATCATTTGAAATGTAAAACAATAAAATGATTATTAAAAATATGTAAGGAAAGAGAAAACGAAACCAACAAAGATCATGCTTGTGCATCTGTGCAAGAGCTTCCCAGGCGGTGGGACCAGAAAGCATAATAACTGTGATCTAGGTCTCTGGATGGTCGAGAAAGACCAGGAGGTCAGCAGGACCAGAGAAGACTGGGTAGCAAGAGAAAATTCTAGAGATGAGAGGGAGCAGATAACAGCCTTGAGACCATAGTAAGGACTTGGCTTTGGTCCTTCGGAGAATGAAAGTCAAAGCCGTATTTTCAGGAGAGAAGAAATGTAGTCTGTTTTCTAAGAGATCCCTTGTGAGGATGGCTCCAGATGCTGTGGTGAGAAGATACAGTTCTGGGTGAGCAAGGGTCAAATTATAGAGTACTTATTTAAAAGTGACATCAGTCATCCCGGCGTGACACAATGGTGACGCATGATATTGTAGATATATGACAAAAATAGAACCAGGTTCTATTTGATTGCCAGGGTCCCTGGCACTGGGATGTGAGAAGGTAGGATTAAAAGAAGACTGAGATGAGGTATGGGGAAAGACCTGATGAAGGTCAAGAGCTGAGTGTTGTTTAATAGATTACGTATTCAGTTATTCACGTTGAGCCGTTGCATAGGCAGCTGGACAGAAGCGTCTGGGGCAGGACAGAGGTCTTCCCGAGCATGCACATTTGCGAATCACCACAACTGATATTAAAAACTGCAGCTGGACGAAACCTCCAAGGAATTGATTATGACAAAAGAGAAAAGAGGGCCAAGGACTAAGCCTTCAGCCATTCCAACATTCAAGGAGACAAAGAAAAAAAGGAGAGATCAGCAAAATCATTAATCATCAGCTTTGGTGGAAGGTAAACAAATATTTTGTCTAATATCAGGTGTTTTTTTTTCAACATCTATTTGAATTGTGGAGCAAATGTCAATAAAAGAATATGAAAAAACCAACTGGAAAAATATTTGAAATGGTAGGTTTTTACCTGTGACAACCGCATGTGTGTTAACTAGCAGAGATAAGTGGATAGAATGGGAAATGAAGGAGAAATAACATTTTCATGTTTCTATCGTTTCTAATGAAGATTTATCACTTCTAATGTTTAATGCTTTGGTTTTAATTTGATATAAAATAAATTAGCTCAAGATTCTTTAGATGGGAGCTAAATAGGACTCATTTCTTTATTTTGTTCTGAGTTTGAGTCTCTTGCCTTTTAAGTTGATGACACCTGAGGGCAAGGACAGCCATTCCGGTTCTCAGTTTGCCGCTGTGACTGTCATTCATTCATTTACCCAACACTTTCCAGAATCTCTTACATAGCCAGCCTTGGGTTTGATGTTGGAATAACTCTCCTATCTTAAAGAAATCCCACTAGAGTGCGACTGGGTAATTCTAACAGAATATGTGCTGTTGTGGAGTCGTTAACAAAACTCAAGGAGAAAAGAGCCAACTTTCTGGTAAGGACCACAAACTTTGTAACGTCGGATCTTAGTTTCAAAGGCTCAATAAGGCTTTCCCATGGAGCAGACGGGCAAAGGATTATTTCAAGGAGTCTGACAATAATTTTTTTGGGGGGAAATTAATATGAAAGATGCAAACTGAGGATAAAACTGGAAGGTTAACAAGGGCCAAGTAGCTTAGGCTGTTTTTATAATTCAATGCTACTTGCTTATCAACCCATTAAATCTGAAAGCCACCCTTCGAAGTGATTCAATAGTAAAAGCACGCTTGCAGATGTTTGTAGAAGAGGGTGCGGCTTCTCAGTCATGTAGGTTATGAGCTATAGAGCAGCACTTTGTGCCTTGGATGCCACGTGTAATATCATCCGCATTGTTTTCTTCTTGGAACAATTATCAACCTCCCTTCCATGTTATTAATTATTCTCCCTCGCATATTCTCTGTCCCCCATCAGATCGGATTTGACAAGACTTTTCATCGTTCTGGCTCTTTTTTTCCCTTTCTATAAATTATAATTCGGAATCACTTTATTAGATTGGCAAGCCTCCAACCGAAGCTTGGCTTCTGGGAGATGCCCTCAGAAACCTTCCACCAGCTGACAGTGCTAGCGTTTGTGAATAAGAGCACACATCCATCCAACAAAACCTTCCGTCTCGAAAAGCATCCATGGAGCGGCCTGCTCACACCTCGTATGTTCATTTCCCTCATGTAATTATCACCTTCACGTTGGAGAGGATTTGAAAACACCTGTTCACCTGAATCCCCCGGAGACTCTTGGTTTGCTAAGTCACTGTTGTTTTCAGCTTCTTCCGAGGGAGTTGTGAATGGTCGTGTGGGTGGCATGGGTCCAGGAAGCTGGCACATCAGCTAGTAGACCCAGGGGGTTTGCATCTCTCACCTCCAGTCATGTGTGTGTCTCTCTCTGCGGGACCATGGGAGTTCTGGCACTGGATAGCGCATCGTCTTTAGAGTGCGGCGGAATGAATCGTGCTCCACGTGCAGGGGTGTAGTCTCCCCTCTGCAGGTACTCTCACACGAGTTGTTTTGATTATCACTCGGCATCACATTTATATCTGTGATGTCCGCTCCACCTACAGTCTTTCGGTCACGACGGACTCTGTGCTGCCTCCTTTTTTTTTTTTTTTTTTTTTTTTTTTTTTAAATTTTCTATATTCTATGTTTACATTCCAAAGGCTTTGCTTCGTGTCTACACTCCAGTATTATTCTTCGGGATGTGGTTTGTGTGTGTGGAAGACTTTGATACGTGTCCAGAGATGTGCTCTTCAAGCTTGTCCACTCTCTTCTTTAGCAAAAAGTCGGAATGTGACTTGCAGTCTAGTAATCAGAAGCTGCACGTTTTGCCCAGCAATTTAGCAGGATGTGGCTAACTCAGAATTTCTCCTGAACTCTCCCTACCTTAGCATCTCCCATCCTTAGCATTTAGATACCCAGTGAGATTAAATAAACTACTCAGAACATGTAGTGCCCTTACGCTGAGGCTTAATCTCTTCTTTTCTCCTCTCCTCTTCTCTTTTCTCCTCTTCTCTTCTCTTCTCTTCTCTTCTCTTCTCTTCTCTTCTCTTCTCTTCTCTTCTCTTCTCTTCTCTTCTCTCCTCTCCTCTCCTCTCCTCTCCTCTCCTCTCCTCTCCTCTCCTCTCCTCTCCTCTCCTCTCCTCTCCTCTCCTTTCCTCTTCTCTTCTCTTCTCTTCTCCCTCTCTCCTCTCCTCCTCTCCCCCTCCAACTCCCCCTCTTCTCCCCTCCTTCTCCCTTTACCTCCACTCCCCTTCCCCTCCCCTGCCTCCCTCTCTTTTTTTCTTTCTTTCCTTGGTTTTCAAGATAGGGTTCCTCTGTGTAGTCCTGGCTCTCCTGGAACCTGCACCGTAGACCAGACTAGACTGGAACTCAGAGATCCACTTGCCTCTCTCTGCCTCCCAAGTGCTGGAATTAAAGGCGGGCACTACCAGCCAGCTGGGCTCTCGCTCTAGCTGAATGAACTCTAGAGCCACAGCTGTGTACTCCCTTCTGCTGTCCCTCTGGTCCGTAACAGCAAGACCAACACTTTGGTAGTTTTGTTGCTGAACCTAACTGATCACCATTTGCCAAATACTGTATGGTATGTAAGGTGCTGTGTAAGATCTGTGACTCACAAAGACATCTACTCTTGAGGAGGCTTACCCCACAGGGCAGTGATCTCAGATGAATGCATGTGACACTGGCCATTAACTTAGTTAAAATATTCCTTGTACATGAATTCAAGTAAATGACAAGGTTCCCAAGGTATGACTACTCTGGTGAAGATAGAAAAAGTCATCTCAAACAACGTTGAGGCTTTACAGTAAACATGATTAAAATCTTTAATTTGAAAATGTGCAGTGCTGAAATTATAATTTCCCAAATTACAGTTAAGACACAGAAGAAAGCAGGTGTTGAGACTTCAATGTTGATAAATACAGGAACTTCAAGTAGTCAAAGCCTTTCATAGAAGTGGAAATATTTTTCCCCAATTCTTTAGCATAAACTGAAAGAATATATTTTAAAATATGTATAAAGTAAAAGAAAAATTGTAGATATGCACAACTGAGTGAATTAATTTACTGTTTATTTCTGTCTAGATGTTCTATTTTTAGACTCCAATGGAAATATTTCCTTTCATATGGAATTTCTCTCAGAAGTGTGAACGTTATCTATAAAAAAGATGTTTTTGTAGGGTTCATCTATAGTCCAGAATCCTTCCAAGACAGAGTAAGGAGGCTTGAGCTTTGGAGTAAAATTGGATAAGTCTACAAGGTTTAGAGATAAAAATCACTGCCTGGGGCTGGAAAGATGGCTCAGCAGTTAAGAGCCCTGACTGCTCTTCCAGAGGTCCTGAGTTCAATTCCCAGCAACCACATGGTGGCTCACAACTATCTGAAATGGGATCAGATGCCCTCTTCTGGTGTATCGCATAAGATAAATAAATCTTTTTTTTTTTTTTTTAAATCAGTGCCAAGCTGGAGAGATGATTCAGCAGTTAAGAATACTGGCTATTCTTCCAGAGGACCCAGGTTCAATTTCCAGCACCACATGGTAGCTCAGGACCATCATCTGTAATTCTAGTTCCAGGGGCCCAGAGGCCTTCTTCTGGTCACTGTAGGCCCCAGACACTCCCATGGTGCATTCAGGCAAAAGATCCAGACATACAAAATTAAAACAAAAATGGTTCAGTGCCTAAAAAGAAAGAATAAAATCTGCTCCTTCTTAGGCAGAAAAACTAACAGAAAAAATGGAGGTCATAATAGAATGAGTGAAGGACTGTTTGCTGAGTTTAAGATGGAAAGGGTGACTCATCATACAGACTGTCTGGATTAAAACCATTCTTGAGATAGAAAACACTGACTGGAAACTTAACCTTGTGATCACATTTTATCAAGAAATTTAACAGATGGAGTGGCAGGGGTGAGGACAATCTAAATATACTATTCGATATGAATGAGCCCATCAAGGAATGTATGATAAAAATTTAAAAAAAAAAGGAGAAAATGAGATTTATAAAATCTTAAGATTGATCTCATCATTTAGTGGAATCAAAGGCAGTGGGAAAAGTTAGGAGTATTGTGTCTAATACCTACATTGGTTTTAAGGAAGCTCAGAAACTAAAAGGGAAAAGACTACATTTTTGCAAGTTAAAAGGCATGCTGTGATCTTTCCTTTCTCTCTCCCTCTCTTTCTTTCTTTCTTTCTTTCTTTCTTTCTTTCCCTTCCTTCCTTCCTTCCTTCCTTCCTTCCTTCCTTCCTTTCTTTCTTTCTTTCTTTCTTTCTTTCTTTCTTTCTTTCTTTCTCTCTTTCTTTCCCTTTCTTTCTTTCTTTCTTTCTTTCTTTCTTTCTTTCTGTCTTCCTCTCTCTCTCTCTCTCTCTCTCTTCTCTTTCTTTTTTTCCTTTCTCATTCCTGGATTATCTGAAAAAAAAAAAAACAAACAAAAAACAAAAAACAAACTGTGCATGCTCACCAGCTTGCTTCTTTTTATAGTGTAGGCCAAGCAATGTGCCCAGAGTAAGGGACCTGGAAAAGACCCTTGTGCAGACCTAGGTCTCTGTTCAAAGACCCCCTCTGCAATGCTGTTTTTTTGCCAGAATCCTAATCCCTGCAGAAAAACCTAGGTGCAAGCAGAGAGAGTGGGTGAGGAAGTCCAGGGACATGGAATGGGACCCTGCCCCATTGCCACAGGCAGTGCCTAAACACGAAGCCCCTGGGGTTCCCCAGGGAGCCCCTGCCTGTGGAATGCAAGGCTTCTGAAAAGAGCCTCACAGTGCAGCTGGGCGTGACTGTTCCTTGGACTGTGCTTGCCAGCCGGTGGCCAGCCTCACGCTGCGCCCTTCTGCAGAGCTGCCATCTGCTGCAGCTTTAATGAATGAAGCGCTCCCTCCCCACCCCTCCCCCCTTTTCTTTTTGACAGAACAATAGCTTCAGTGATGAAACCTGCATTCCGATAGATTTGAGTCTTTTGCTCAGCCGTGTGTGTGTGTGTGTGTGTGTGTGTGTGTGTGTGTGTGTGTGTGAGGGGCGAAGGGGACAGGGAAGAGACCGCGTGTCTGACTGGCCTCAGACTGGCCATGACTTATTTCCGATGGAACATTGATGGACATTGTTGAGAAGGTTAATGTTTTATCTTTACCTTTAGCTGGAATGTTCGATCAGCTTGGCTCTGGGGACCTGTGCTGCTCTGAGCTCTTCCTCCTCTACAATGTGTGCATCTGGTTTTTTGTTTTGTTTTGTTTGTTTGTTTCTTTGTTTTGTTTTTTTGTTTTTTTTTTGTTTTTTTTTTTTTTCTGTAGCCTGTCTCTTTCAGAACATTAACAAGTAGATTTGCTTCATTCAGAAACGCTGGTGAAGTAAAGATTTACAAGATAGAAATATTTAAGAAGATCCCCCTGCCCCTTTTCTTAAATCACTGGATCTTAACTTCAGCTGGTTACTCTCCTCCCTGCACTCCCTTCCTTGGCAGTCAGTGTTATCTTTAAAGCCATCTTGGTACCTTTGATCCAGTTCCCAGGGTGAACTCGCTGCTGCACCAGTTGTCAATATTTCCTTACCCTGTGGGACTCATCAGGCTCAGGGCAGAATCTTCTTAATTACAAAGGAGAGAAAGGAACATGCAAAAGACAGATCAAAAACTTTGCCAGGGGAAGATTGATTTTGGTCTTTGGATTAATCATTCCTTCCAAACTGAAAAAATCCCGTTTGGCCTGTCGATAATGGCCCTGTGGTTATAATCTTTAGCCTCCCACAGCTAAAGGAGGATCTACTTTTGGCCTGGGGGTGAGGGGGACTTGAAGATTGAACTCACTGAGCTCATCTTATTTTCTGAGTTTCAAGAAAAATAATGATGATTCAAATTAAATAGTACCCAGAACATTCATGTGCAAAACAGCTCTGATGGGTGCAGAGAGAAGTTTGCAGGACATGGATGAAGGCTTGCACCTTGCTGATCAAGTTCACAGGCTGTGCTGGACAGAGTTTATAATGATATTCACCACAGGCATTTACTTGCTGCTCTGGGTGAGGCTCAGCTAAACCTTAGGAGAATGTAGATGTCATTTAATTAGTACTTCTCTCTTCATTCTGCCACCCCAGTGTCAGCAGGAAAGCTACTTTTATAGCTTCACTGGGATGCCTTTCAAGTTAGAAGGCAGAAGATAGACTAAGCGCAAGCTACAAAATCCCCTCTATCCTAAAAATCAGAGGGAAAATACACTTGTTTGCCACTTGGGAGGGTTGAATCCTTTGTACCTAGTTGTCAACCTTAAGATTTGGTAAGACTGGTGCTTTTAACTTTATTGATGTTCTTGTAAGCATGTATTTATCTAAATATGTTTAATATACAAATATATTTGTGTACATAAACATAAAACTTGTCTGAATCATATATTGTTCATTCTGCTGTGTGTATGTGTGTGTGTGTGTGTGTGTGTGTGTGTGTGTACATGCACACAAGGTGGTAGATGACACATGGGCCCCTGAGTTTCATTTTTGTAAGTCCTATTTGCAAACACTAAAAAACAAAAACAAAAAATCCCTTTTATAGATCCACTTTTATAGTTTAGACTTATCATTAAAACCTCACCAAATACAAAAGTTGTCGATATTTTTAGCTAGATATAGGCCAGGGCCTAGACCAGTAGGCCAAGAAGGCAGGCATAATAAATCTTTTACTTGAACATTTTAGAGTTCACTAATATTTGCGTGATCTCAGCCAGTCTGGACATAGGAGGACATCCCCATGTCCAATAAGACCTCTTTAGAAGGTATGGGGGCAGGTGGGTGACCTGTCATTCTCTCAGTGGGTAGAAAGTAGGCAGTTTATTGTTATAGTCTGGATTGTTTTCACAAGGGAAGCAGAACATTTCAGTGCAGTTCTGTGCAGCAAATGCCAAGTAGGGCATATGTGGTTCTTGATGTCTCCTGAGTATTTATAGGTGAAGATTCTCAGCCTTCCAGATTTCAAAGTATAGCCTTAAGTGCTGCGAATAAATGAGGACATTACTAACTCCCGATGATAAACCCTATCTGACCTTTCTCAAGCTTGAGCCTCATACAAATATTAGCGAACTACAATGGCTTCAACTCTACCCTAGATTCTAAAAGTAGTCTAGGGAGAGAGCCGTTTAAACAACTGCCAGTGGTGAAAGAGGTAAATAAGGTTTGTTTTCCAATCCTTGATTGTCTGTATATGGGATACAATTTATAGTGAAATGATCTTGACTTTGTTAAACAGTTAAAATCACTTACTGGTGATAATTTTAAAATATGTTTTCAATCGAAATAGAACGACTTCACTTTCCCCCATTGCAGTCTCTCCAAGCCACTTTCCTTCAACCCTTCCCATGCCTATTCCCACTCTCAGGTTGATAGACTCTTTTTCTTTGATTATTAGTATATACATATGTATGTATATATGTATACATATATACACATATACATACATGTGTGTGTGTGCATGTATAATTTGTTGAGTTCAGTTTTGCTGTATATGTGTGCTTGTTTTCAAGGCTAACTAGCCTTCATTGGACAAACCACTTAAGGCATTCATTAGCGGGAGAGGCTAATTCTCCTCCTTTCTCCCTGCAGTCGTTAGCTTCTCACAGCTCTGTCTAATGGTGTGACTCCACAAAAGTTTCTCCTCCTCGTATTAGCATGTCCATCGATGTCGCCATTTTCCTGGTCTCGCCGATGCAGCCATTTCTAGGAGCGACTGTTTTACAACAGGCTTCTTGGTATTTTGGCTCTCACAATTTTCCCACCTCCTGTGTTGTGATATTTCCCCCGAGCCACAGATATATGAGCTGTTGTGTAGATGTATCTTTTGGGGCTGGGCTTTCCATAATCTTTTGGTCTCTGCATTGTATCCCAGTGTGTTTTTTCTGTGATGATCTCCATTTATTGTAAATAGAGGTGTCCTAGTGGGGGTACTTACATCTGAGGGTATAAGAATACAATTTAGAATGTAGTAAGGAATTGTGCTGATCTAGCATAGTGGTAGTAGATTCTTTTCTAAGCTCAAGGACTTCACTAGCCCAAGGAAGCTGGCTAGGTTTTCCTCCTGTTGAGTGGGCCTTAAGTCTGATTAGACAGCAGTTGGTTGCTGCTAACACGTGAGCTCCACTTGTTGCACCTTTATGGACATCTTGACCTTCTGGTAATTGTCATGGTACATAGATAATGCAGCTGGGTAGGATTGTTTAGCTGCTTCCCGCCTGTGGCAGTTTGCATTATATTTTCTGATACCATGAAAGTTAGACCCTAGGAAAGAGGCTTTAAGGTCAGAACCAACTTGAAACACCTGAGTCCTGGGTCCTGTGTGTCCAATGTCTTTAGCAGCAAGAGCTCCATCAATGATTTATGTTGTTTCAGGAGTCACTTGGATTATCCTGTCCAACCATTTGAAAAGATGGTTTCTTGTGCTTGGTGTTGAGGTTTTTGTTAGTCTTTGATTCTTGAGGGTGGGGGTGGGGGTGGGGGACATAATATTCTCTTTTAAAATGCCACCAGTATGATGCTGTCCAAACCACCTCTGCAACATTTTCATGTCCAGAAATAGTGACTATAGTCAGAAGTGATTCTCTTAGATAGATGTTTTCATTCCCAACCCAAAGCTTCCAAATGATGGATTTTGAATTCATATGTCAGGTTCTGCTTAATCCAGGCTGAGATATAAGGAACAGAAAACTACTTCTCAGTTTTCTCACCAATATAAATGCTCAAAGATGGAAGAAACATAGAGATGACCTCAAGATTTTCATGCTCATTGAATATTAAAATAGACTCAGTATAAACTCTGGAATATTAAATTTATTTTAATTCTTTGAAAATATTAGATAACTCATATATAATTTATTTTGAGTTCTCCATCAGCTTTAAATATTAAATTAAGCTTCACAATCCATTCTCAGACTGTCCCAAGTATCATCTGTCACTTTCAAATCTTGTCATGAGAAAATTCTTTCTTACAGCTGACACATTTTATGCATTTTGTTGACTAAGACTAAAAGATGATATTTGTGTCACTTAATATATTATACAGTCTTCGTTCTATTTCATATCTTGAGATTTAAAAGTCTGTATCTTAGAGAGTTTTAAAATTTGCTATTACAAAAAGAAAAACCTGTTAGGATTTGCAAGCACAGGTTAGTACTTGAATTGCATTTCTAATATGTATTTGCTCCTCAGACTATACCCGGGATCCTCCGATCTTCTGTGCAAAACTGAACACAGAACCTACTGTCTAATGTGTGATCTGACAATAGGCATGAGAAATGGATTCGTATTTGGAGCTGCACCTGACCCATTCTAGCAGATTTCATACCTGAAGCTGACATAGTGCTTAGCAGAAGTTTGATAGAACTTTTTTCCAGGGTGAAATTTTATTCTATCTGGTTTCAAGTTCGAGCTGCTTCTTTGTCTCCTTAGAGGCCATTGGATGCCCCAGTCAACTATTAGGGATGAGATTTTCACGTTTCTTTTCTTTTTTCTTTCTCTTCTTTTTAAAAAAGATTTATTTATTATATGTGAGTACACTGTAGCTGTCACTCTCCAGTGTCAGACACTCCAGTAGAAGGTATCAGATCTCATTATGGATGGTTGTGAGCCACTATGTGATTGCTGGGATTTGAACTCAGGACCTTCAGAAGAGCAGTCAGTGCTCTTAACCACTGAGCCATCTCTCCAACCCGATTTTCAGGTTTCTATTGCTATACCAAGAACTTTTTCTCTCCACTGCTTCACTCAGGTAAAGGAAAGAATATAGAGTAGGTAAGAATGAGAAAGGATACAAAAACAATGTCGACTGTGTTAGGACTCTGCCTCAGTACAATTTTGTTTTAGTTTTCGTTGGTATTAATCATGTTGTTTCATGTATGCCTGTACTGTTTTAGTATCTGCCTTTTGAACAGAGTGCTTCATATATGGATGTAAGTACAGGTACCAGGTCATGCTTGAGGGTGGTCTAAGGTAATAAAACACAGCAGTGATGTGTCCTAGAAGGACTAAATACATGTGTAGCTATTGAATAGCTATTTGCTATCACTGACCAGTGTAATAGTGACCATTGTCAGAAATGGTGTGAGGGGTCAAGGTCACTGTGACCTAGACGGTAAGAGTGCCTTGGAGGTCCAAACATGCAGCTTCATAGGAATATCAGGTATCTTGGACTGGAGCCAGCACCCCCTCTACATGTATGTTGGATGCCTCCTCACCTGCTCTGTGGCTCACAAATAATCATTGGTGGCCAAGGCAGAATCCTTTCTGGGGGACAGAGTGAAGCTTCTCAAGCTCTTTGTCTGCAGTTACTGGCTGGTAGGATAGTACTAACTTGCCAGGCACTGGGCTGTGGGGCACTGTGGGCATTAGGCTTTTTCAGAAGGTGCATAAGAACTGCCCTAGCTCAGCTGGAGAGAACGTGTATAGGGCGATGCAGAGTAATGGTGCCTGTCTTTTGATGTATTGTTGGGATGCTGTGTGCAGAGAAGGATTCTGGCTCTTCCATTGTCTATGTGATACTGTGATTAAGCCTTCAATGAGTGCTTCTTTACTAGGCAACATGGGGACAGTGCCTGGAATCTAGTCAGTTCATTGATACAACTCAAGGTTGAAAGCATGACTGTTTCTTTGTCTAAGTGCATCCAGGCCTAGGTAGTGGGATACTGCCCAACTCTGCCATCTGAGTCAGCCACTGGCTGCTTGGTGGGGACTTACAGAGGCCATTTTAAAACATCTACAAGGGAAGCTTTTACTATTTCATTTGAAAATTTCAGGCCCTATCAGACATCACTGAAGCCACTGTTGGCCTGTTAGGATTTGAGCCAGGACTGTGGAATGTCAGGATTTCAGAACTCTCAGAAAAGGAAAAGAGCCCACATGCTCAGATGTTCAATATTGCTTTTAAGCGAACATTTAATTTCAAGGCCAAATCTTTGCCATAATTCTTACCGGCAGAATTCCCCTTCTCCATTTTGTCTGTAGAGCAGTATTCTGACCTGAGTAGGACCAAGTTCCAACATGTTATAGCTGAGGAGAGGAAAATAGTTCTATCATCCTGAAATTAATAAACCTTGCTATATCTGAGATGTAGGAAAAACATATTTGTACATAATTGAAATGATAAGAATAGGACTCAACATTTTTTTTTGTCTAAATAATACATGGGATACAAAAAGGGGGGTCTTGGGGAGATAGCTTAGCTTGAAAAGTGTTTACTGTAAATCGTGATGATCTGAACTTTATTCTAGCACTTTGAAAACTTGGACATGGTAGAGTATTCCTGTAATTCCAGCACCAGCGAGGGGATGATAAAGAGGACCCCTGGGCTCATGGGCTAAATCAGTCTAGTTAAATCACTGAATTCTAGGTTCAGTAGGAGACCATGTCTCCATAAATATGGCAGAGAATAATAATTGCAAAAGACATGCAGTGATGCTGGCCTACATACCAACACCCACAAAAGCACAGTAGCACTTAAAGTTTTTCTCTTTTGTTGTACAGTTGAAGACTAGTCTGTTGAACCAATGATATGTCCTATAACACAGTTTCAAAGTACATATATACCTGACATAATTTTATAGCAAATACTTATACAATGAAACAATTGATTTTGACTTCTATATGATGCTGCTAATCTCATCAACATCTTATTGTATGTGTATATACATGTATATATATGTATATATATTGTGTGTATTATTGTGTGTATACATGTATATATATGTACATATGTATACATGTATACATAATAATTACATATATAATATATATGTAATATATATATATATTACAGAGAACAGGCTTTGATCTTGAGAGATTTATTTGAGTACAGAGACAACATTGACATGGCAGAAATCAATTTAAGGATTTTTGAGTCAAAAATTCACATAATTTCCAGGACAATCAGATTGCCCTTTGAGGATAATTTGATTTAGCCCCATGGAATACTCCAACACTCCCGTAGTATACAAGGAGCCAATGAGGTGCTAAGGATAATAAGCAGACCCAAAAGGATGCTGCCTAATCTGAAAACAGATGGTCTAGGAGGGAATCACAGTATTATAATATTAATCTCCCTCCTCCCTGTTTTGTGAATTCAGGCTCTGCCATTGCCTTCGGTATAGTTTAGGTAAACCATAAAGTACTTAGATCCCTCCTATATAGTATTTTTGAGTGCCCTTATTTGTGTAAAATCCTTATATTTAATATTCGCCTCATGACTCAAACCTGCTATCTTACATGGTACTTTACGGATTTGACTATGTATATTATAGGCTAGGTGTCAATTTGGTCACATAGAAGAGTCAGAAAGAAATCTATAATTTTGCAAGATGTGAAGCATTCGCTATGAAGCTAAGCATCTGATTACATCAGCATTTTACTCCCAACACAATACACCTAAGGAAGATTAGATTTGTCCTGATTTGAGCATGTGTAGATGGGAAGGGACTCAGGAAGGTGACACATTAGCAAACATGGCCACTTGGATAGGGGGGGATGTGGATAAAGATTCCTCATTGCAGATAGAACAGTTGGGTATCTCAACCATGCTTGACAGGCAGTGGATAGTTTTTATTACAGGCACTGGAGAAGGCAAGGTGAGCAAAATGTAGGGAGAAAATAAATGGCTCTGAAGTATGGTGGAGTTTATTTTAGAAAGATTTGAGTTTATTTAGTATTTCTCCATAGTTGTCAGAAACCCGTGTTCCATCGTTGACTAGGCTCTCTGTTCTTAAAAGAGTTCTTTGGTTTTATTGAAGAGCTCACGAAGAGAGAACCTGATGCCGTGGGTCAACCCGTTCAGAGTCACTCATCTTTGATCTAGTACCTTTTCTTTTTTATGTAGTCTCAATACTCTGCTGGCCACCTCTACTAGGAACTTTGAGAAGGAACTCCATGACAGTAATGGAAACATGAGACTTCGCTCCCTATGAATGGGTAGACGTGGAATCCCTAACAGACTTATTAATTCTGACAATCTTTATTTATTCGAGAAACTATATTATTAGAGAAACTATTCAGAAGGCCATTATGACTGTAGGCAAGGACACTAAGATTACTGATCATCTCTATCTGATGATAATACTTAATAGAGACACATAGAACATTTATTATTTATTCTTTTCTAGCTGACTCCCAGGCAGTCCAGACAAAAGACTGACAAGTGGGAAGAACCCAGTCTCTAGCTCTGGAGCTGTCTGGTGGAGTCTAGTCTATCTTTCTAGTCTAGGCGGTCTGTTTGGCGTCTTCTTTCTCTCCCCTGTCTGGTTACTCTCTGTGCTCAGTTAACCAGGAACATTGTCACAATGTTTCTTGAGGGACTGACTACAGCCTTTTTCTTGATGCCACTGTTAGTTTCTTTAACTTAAAGTCTCACACAGAATGCATAAACCCAACATATATAGTTCTAATATTTCACAGTAGCCCACTGAAAAGCAAAAAGTTGCCCTCTAGTGTGGGACCATGAAAGGCAGTCTGTGTTCTGGTTGAGCAAGGCTTAACCTCTGGAAGATCCAGTAGATAGTCTACAAGGTTCAGACCTGTTGGCCATGTTCCCAGACACTAGGCTTCTGACAGGAGGCCCTCAACTCCATAATCCTGTGGCCATGAGTCAGGAAGGGAAAGAACCCAAGCCCCTAGTATTCTGTCTGGACTCCTCCCACACAGTCACCTGGTAACAGCCAGGTGTGCTCCTCCCCACGGTTACCTGGCAACAGCCAAGTAAGTCCAGCCCACTATAAAAGGGGGTGTTTGCCCTCTTCCCTCTCTCTTCTCTTACTCTCTCACCCTTTCCCTCTCTCTTGTCCCCTTGCACCCCTTCTGTCCTCATTCCCTCCCCCCTCTCTCCACATGGCCATGGCCAGCCTTTACTTTTCTACCTTCTGTCTCCCTCTCTTTCCTTATCTACAATAAACTCTCTAAAACCACGGACTGCCTCTTCTCATCTGGACCCGCCATACTGGAACAATGGAACAAGTCTTCCCCTAAAGAGCCACGCTTCTAATTACCCACTTAGGCCTCCCAGCATTCCCAGCCACGGCCACCACCAAACCAAGCTTTCCCACAGACCAAGCCCAGGACACTCTCATCCCCATGGGACCCCTCCTCTGCCCCTTTCTCTTCAGCCCCAGGCCAGAGCCCGGCCCTGCAGGCCCATCCTCTGTTCTCAGCTCTTCCGCGACATCTGCAGTGTCTAAGACTGTGAACCTGTCTCCCTTGAGCTCCGCTCCGCCCGCTCCTGGGGCGACCCCAAGGACTGCCCTTTCCCACCCCAAGAGTGGTGGTGTTCTTCAACTTCTCAAAGCCTGACGCCCATCTGGTGGATCCATGGAGATGCACACAGTCATCTACCCTTGTCCGCCTTGGCCAGCATCTGGACGCGGGTCCATCCTTTAACCCACATTCTAGTATTGACTGTAGTAAGATGTGACACATCTCATTTTCTAGAACTAACTCAACACAACCAAATTAACAACCCTTTAACATTTCTTGTAGCTACTAATGTCTAGTTTTATAGGTGATAGATAAAAATGTATGAAGGAAAGTCTTGGCTGGAGTAGGATGTCCATGATGGTGGAGTGGAGTCTACAAGCAGAATAACCCTCTGTAATGGGCATTACTCACGAGCACAGGAGAACGTGTATCTGGTGGTACTACTGCAGGTGCTCTGGTTCGTTTCTGCATCTGGCTTTCTGCCAACTCCTGTGCCACAGACCGACTCACTCAGTTTCCTTTTAGAGGTCTAGTGTATCCGATAGCTACTATTTCTCTAGAATTCAAGACCAGTGCAGTGGCAATCATCGCTGTAAGTACATCCAAGAGATGAGACAGGTAGTGCCTCTATGGGTGCGGTGCTGTCTGCTGGTGTCCAGTCTTTATTACTGTGTAAGAAAGAAATATCAGCAGAGCTCACAGAATATCTTCCCAGTATATTAAGGCAGAAAAGGAAGACCGGAGGTAGGATATTGGTGGTGGCCGTGGCTGGGAATGCTGGGAGGCCTAAGTGCGTAAATAAGCAACAAGTTATTTATGTTTTCCCTCTCTGTTTACTAAAGATTCTCATGGCTTCTGTAGCTTTTCAGCATGCTTGTATTTTGAGAATGACCTCCTTCTTCCTTAAGAGAAAATGCAGGTTCTTTACCACCACCACCCGCGTGCTAACAGGCAGATGGTTTAAGATGCGGTCTTCTTTGATATGAAACCATGGGGTCCTGTATAATCATCTGCTCACCCTGAGAGCAGATGTTGCTCTTTTTTGGCAAACAAAGCTTGGAGAAAAGGGCATCAGTGCGGGGAAGCTGTAACCTACCGTGCCTCTCTCTCTCTGACAGAAGCTGGACTTCTCCAGAAGGCTTGCCAGCTCTCATCGGCCGCTAGACAACAGTCCTCCAGAAGCATCAAAGGAGAAATTGTCATTAGAGTGTAGTGGGGGTGGAGAAGAAACATTGAAAGAAATGGAGACAGCAAGACTCTAGATCAGCAGGGGTGCTCAAATCGGGAAAGCCTACTGCAGTCAGTCTCCATAACGCTGAGCAAACTGATGCTTGTGTTGGGTTGAGGACAGTGTGTTCTGGTAGAATTGGAGCTCATGGGCTCAGGACTAGTCTCTCCACTTTCAGCTCCTCAAACTGCACAGGCATCCTAAGATCATCTAAGTCTCGTTCATTGCCCAGAAACCATTTGGGTTAGGAAAGCTGAAGATCTTGATTGGCAACATTTTCCTGTTTTTATGGTGTAACTACTCCCTCGCCTCTAGTTCCGCATTCCCAAGAGTTCTGGTTTGCCAGATTCCAGAGTATTTAATAATATACTCATTGACAGTCTCAAATCATTATTGAATATAATAAAGAGTTTGACTCTCAGGATAGTTAAAAGGATTCCAGAAACAATGTATGTGAAGGCCTCAGCATCCTAGGTCTGGAGTACAACAGATTCTTACAATCCATAATCATTTTAATTGGTTACCACTGGACACCAACCAGTCTTTGGGGGAATATTGAATCTCTGACTTCAAGGTGGGCCACCTCACTAAAAGTTGTGTTTGAAAATGCACAATCTAAGAACCCAACTGATATTTCTTTTCCTGAAACAATCCCTATGTACTGTACAGTTTTGTTTTGTTGTTTTTAAAGACAAGAAGGCTATTTAATGGTGTGAAACATAGCTTTTCAAAGAAACGATTAATGGATGCTTTAAAAGCACTTAGAGTCTTTACAGACAACTAATTTATTTTGGAGTTTGGAATCTCTTCTGCCAACTCTAGAGTACTTTTTCCTAGTCTTCATGGCTGGTCCTGCACTCTTCTCATTAGTTATTGAGCTTCGTGTCAGTATCCACATGATGTATTATTGAAGAGAACATATTATCAATTATAACTTTCATCTCTTCTTAGCCACCACTGTGTTCTAGAAACACCCCTAGCTTTTCTGGTTGCTGTAACATGCTACTGCTTTAGGCAATCCAATCTAAATCATTACTCTAATGTCTGATGGTAAACATCTTTGTGGCTCAAGTGGAAGCTATGAGACTAAGGGGCTGGAGGTGGGACCTACACTACTCGTTTTACATCCTTCTGTTTCTTTTGTCTTTTTTTTTTTTTTTTGGCCGATATTGCCTACCTTTGGAGTGTCTCTAAGCAGTTACCCTAAAGATGCCACCTCTTCTGAAGTGCCTGGGGATAGTGTGGGGGCACGGCAGATACTCTCCATCTCCACCTGACATTGTATGGAATGTTTAGGCTCAAGCTGACCAGTGTTTCTCTTCTCAGTCCCACTTCCGGATTCTTGTCCTATGGTGTCTATAGTGAGGTTCTAGCTACCCATTAAAAGCCTACAGCATTCAGAGGACAAGCCGATCAGGCACTGGCTGCAAACCCCTGTTCTATCAGAGATGACAGCAAATGTAGAGCTACTGAAGAGTCTTTCTTCTCGGTCTTATCTTCTCTGTTCAGTTCTTTTGAACTCAGCAGGCAGAAACAGAGAAAGGCTGCTACCAAAGAAAAGGTAGCTAGGGAACAAATTATTCCTTTCGCCCTTTGGGGGTTGCTTCAGCCTTTTAAAATGGATATTCTTGGTATATGCCCAGGAGTGGTATGGCTGGGTCCTCTGGAAGTATCATGTCCAGTTTTCTGAGGAACCTCGAGACTGATTACCAGAGTGGTTGTACCAGCTTGCAGTCCCACCAGCAGTGGAGGAGTGCTCCTCTTTCTCCACACCCTTGCCAACACCTGCTGTCTCCTGAGTTTTTAATCTTAGCCATTCTGACTGGCGTGAGGTGAAATCTCAGGGTTGTTTTGATTTGCATTCCCCTAATGACTAATGATGTTGAACATTTTTTAAGGTGTTTCTCAGCCATCCGAATTTCTTCAGGTGAAAAGTCTTTGTTTAGCTCTGTACCCCATTTTTGGATAGGGTTATTTGGTTTTCTGGGGTGTAACTTCTTGAGTTCTTTGTATACATTGGATATTAGCCCTCTGTCAGATGTAGGGTTGGTGAAGATGGGGGAACAGGGGGAGGGAAAAGGGCATATGGGACCTTTGGGGGGCGGGGAACCAGGAAAAGGGAAATGAAATGTAAATAAAGAATATATCCAATAAAAATAAAATAAAATGGATATTCTCGAGGCCCTCTCATTAGTAGTAGGGAGAGAGAAGTGCTTCCTCTTTCCCCCTTTGCAGGATGCTTTACTACCAGCCTTAAGTCATCTAGTGAATGGGCCCCCTGGTATTTCCTCCCACAGCTGTGATAGATGGTGGGTAGGTGTGTTGATTTCCTAGGGCTACGGTAAAGAAGCCTGAGAATATGAACAACGGGAGCTGGGTAACCATCCTTGAAGCTCAGTATTTGTGATCCCTGTATCCTCAGGGTCAGCTGCTCCTGCTGCTCGCCTTCTCCTCATTCCTCCTCCTTATGATTATTCCTTGTCCTCATTATTTCTCTTCCACCCCTTTTCTTTCTGCCTTAACATTCTCTATCTTCTTATCATTCTCTTCCTTTCTTGGTTGTTTCCTTGACATGAGGTCTCATTGTAAAGATCAGAAGGATTTCAACCTCTACATCTACCCGCCTTCACCTCTCCATGTGATATGGGGTACCATTATCTACCCCTCCCCCCATGCCTAGCTAGAGTTGACTCTCATTAAGGCCCTCTTCTTTGGTATGTCGATGGCCGTTTTCCTTTGTGGCTTTACATCATTTCCCCTTTTTGTACTAGATCCAGTTTTCCTCCTTTTATGAGGCCGCCATTCTTATTAGGACCATTCCAATGGTCTCAGCTTAATTTAATTGAGTCTTAAAAGGCACTGTCTCCAAATATAGTCATATTCTGAAGGGATGGACATTAGGGCTTCAATATATAAGTAGAAGGAGATCGTCACAATTTGATTTTCACAATTGAATTTATCTCTCAATTTTGATGACACAGAGGGACCACTCAAAATTATGGTCACTGGAAGCGGACATAGCAGATGCAGAGCATTTTTGCCACATTTCCATTGTCTACATCATCAAAGTAGTTGAAAATATGAAACACACACACACACACACACACACACACACACACACTAGCATTTTGTCGCACAAATGGCAGAAGCAGCTAAAAAGAATGAAGGAGAAAATTAACTATGAAACATTGGGAACCGCCCGAAGTCAGCAGAGGAGACATCTCAGCAAAGAATGGAAACATCAAACTCTACTCTGAAACTACAGAGGAAAATCTCCATTATACCCAACGACAGTAAGGAAATGAGATCCTGATGGAAAAACAATCTGTTATCTGGTCACAGGAGGCAGAGGCAGGTGAAACTCCATCAGTTCAAGGGCAGTTGTGACTTCCAGTCCAGACAGGTTTATATAGGAAGACCCTGTCTCAGATAAACACTCCCAAGACAAAAAAAAACCAACAACAACAAAAACAAAACAACAACAACAAAAAAAACCCAAAAACCTCAAGTCAAAAACAAAAACCAACCAAACAAAATACCCCACTAACAAGAGTATATTTTAGTGAATTGACAATAACTAAATTGTTATGGTGGTGTACATCAGGAACACAGAAGTTCTTAGATTACTCATATTCCGTATCTGTTCTGATTTATATTTTAGCTTATTTAATGCTTTGGTCTCCTCCTCCTCTTCCTCTTCCTCCTTCTCCTCCTTTTCCTCCTCTTCCTCCTCCTCTTCCTCTTCTTCCTCCTCCTTCTCTTTCTCCTCTTCCTCTTCTTCTCATTTTAAGATAATGTTTGTTCAACTCAAAAGTGGACCCTTTCGTTCTTGTTGGCTGTTTGCAGACATAGTAGTTGAATTATTTCAATTTGCGAATGCTGTACCCTTCACTTAAATAAAAAAAGCCTTTAAGAAAAATTCCATTTAAACAATCTTATTGAATGAATGAATTTTGAAAATTTCCTCCATGAACTCGATCTTTGGTAACGCCATTACCAAAAAAGACATCTCAAACAAGGGTGCTCCAGCCAGGATACCATTTACTTAGGGCCAGAATGTCTGTAGCCCTTAACTTTCTTGTGTGTGTGTGTGTGTGTGTGTGTGTGTGTGTGTGTGTTTGTACCTGCCCACAGTTGCATTGAATGGGTTACCTGGAAAGGAAGCTGGGGAAGTATGGGAAGGCAGCAAAAAAGATGGAGACCAAGACAACACCAGCTGCTCAAGGTCTCAAGGTTTAATGGAGGACTCCAAATATATAGGCAGGGGAAAACCCTTTCCCCAAAGGCTGGAAACTTCTTGGTTGCTCTGCAGGTGCCTAGTGTTTCTCAGGAAACTGCAGGTCCTTGAAGAACAATGGGCTTCACCTTGGTCTGAGCATTCTACCCTAGGTGGAGGGGATTATGGCTAACAAAGGAGTTCATGTTCAAAGGCTGGGAAAGGAACTTCATCTTGGTCGATGTCAAGTTCCTACCAGGTGGCATGGCACCCCAATAAGGCTCTCTACATTTTTTGTTTCCTTCTTTACTTTTTAATTTTTGAGTTTATAACATCATTAGAACACTTCTCCCTTCTATTTATTTCCTCCAAACCCACCCACATTACCCCTCCATACTCTTTCAAGTTCTTGCCTTTTTTTCATTGTTATTGCATGCATGTATGTATAGGAGTGCATATATGTATATATTTCTAACTATAAGCTGCCCAGTCTGTGTAAAGTTACTCATATATATGTTGTCAGGAACAACCACTTGGTAATGGATAACCAGTTGATGTGTTCTTCTCTGGGGAAGACTGTTTTTCTCCATTTCGGCATTCCTCAGTTGCCCGTGGTTCTTGGTGTGGGGGTGGAGGCCTCTTATGTGTCTCCCTTTCCCTTTGGTGGATCTATTGGTGTTGCTGTCTCCATTTACCTCCTGTTTGGACAGCCAAGTTGGTGAGACTTCATGGGTGGGTGTAGTTTCAGACGTTATTAGGAGACACAAATTCACAGTGAACGCCGTGATGGCCTGGCATGTACTCTTCTCCAGGGGATCCATCTACACATGACAATTCTTTAGGATGAGAGAACTATGGAAACCAACTCGTGTGTTTTTACTTAAATTTTCAACTTATATCCTCCAACTTTAATCTTGGAGTCTGCTGCTTTTGAACAATGCAGCATAGAAAGCCACAGGGTCATTTCTAGGCATTGTAATGACGACTGTGTCTTGGAGACATTGACTACCCTTTTCTTATGTGCTTTTTCTAAGTGTCTGCCTTTAAATATCCTGCTATATCTCTACTTAATAAACTCTATCCCCTTGCTTCCTTTTGATTCCTCTTGGTGGTAATCAAGAGCTGGCCTTTACCTGGATGGAGGTCCCCAGCAGAAGAATTCTTCAGGTCCCTGGCAGCAGTACTAAGTGGTAGTTCCCTTCCTCCAGGGATAACATGGAGTCTTGTAAAAGAAAGAAAGAAATATCTATATGGTTTTTCTAGTTCATACATGTGATACAAAGTCATTACAGAATGTTTGAAATATAACAAAAGTTAAACATAATAAAAGCCACTTATTTCATGACCCAAGCATCTTTAACTTTTGGAGCATTTCCCCCTAAACTTTACATAGCTATTTAAAATATTTTTTATGTAAGTCTGTGGACATTGCTAGTCATGTCATAAATTGCAGAAAGTTGTATGTGTATGTGTGTGTGTGTGTGTGTGTGTGTGTGTGTGTTTGAGGGGTCTACAGTGGGAAAAGAGAGAGAGACAGAGACACAGAGAGACATACAGAGACACAGAGAAACAGAGACACAGAGAGACATACAGACAAGGAGAGATATTTAGGATTTAATATGTACCTGCAAATTGTCTTCAATACAATTATTCCAATTGACCTTTTAAAGGTTATGCTGATAATTAGATTACACAGCATTCAAACAGATGCTCTGTCCCACCCACCAGTCTGATAGGATAATATTGTCTAGTTTTAGAAAGCTCATAAATTTTTAGTGTTTCTGGATCAGGGACATAACTCCCTGATAATGTCCTTGCCCAGGATGATATATGCTGGGTTCGGTCTTCCTTACCAACAAACAAAACCCAAAGAATCAGTGTTTCTGTCTGAATGCTGTGACTTGATTGCCCTTTGGTCAAGTTTGCTGACACCTGAGGTTGAAGGCAACGCTGTAGTTAGGTGGTGTGTTCTGCTCTGTGATCCTATTTGAACTTGGAAACACGTGTTTACAGGTCCCCTGTGATGCTGTTTGTGAATCTTAAACTACGTTCTCTCAAAGAACTCTCGTAGTTCGTAATACTGGCTGGAACCATCATCAACCTTGGCGACATCTCCTCTGTTGCCAGCTGTACATCTTCATCCTTTGCAGCAGCTCACGAGGCAGCTTAACTGAATATACCATCCCTTAGTAACATTCTAGAACAGAATGAGCATGCATGAGCTTGAATTTCCATCTGTATTTTGTATATTCATCCTTTTTCTCCACCAGCTCCTTACTCTCATCAGCCCATGAGACAGACAGGTAAGGCTGAAGACCACGTGTTCATCCCCCCCTTTACATAGATTCCCAGCATAACAACATAGCAATTTCTATTTCTCTTCTCAGGCAAGTATATAGACAAGATACTTTAATAAACTTAGAAGGATAATTTTACAAGTCGAAACTAGTATTTTCAGAAATGTATTTGGCGATAACATTACTCCGATATGGACATCCAGGACTCCCGTAACAAAATCTCATAAGCTGAGTGGTTTGTCAACAACAGAAACTAATGATCCCACATCTTTGGGTGCCAGATGACCACAACCAAAGTGTTGGTAGGTTTGGCGTCTTCTGAGGCCTCCTTCTCTTTCCCAGTGTCCTCACAGAGCCTTTCTGGATGTCTTCAGTATAACTCTTTTATAAGGACCCCAGCCTTATTAGTGGAGAGACCACTCATATGACTGAGTTTTACTAACTTTGTTAAAGACCTTGGTTTTAGATGCTTCCTCAGTATGAAGTGAACTCAGGGCTTAGACTTTTTAACACTGCCGATTTATTTATATACCTTAACATTGAGTCACTGAAGGTGGACACGTAGCTTGGCATAGGATATATTCTAGGTATCTTTCCACATTTCGAAGTTAAGACTGGATGGATTAAAAACACGAGCAAACAAAGGATCATATTTAACAGTTCACTGGCTGAGTTTATCATTTTTTACATCCTTGTGACAAATACCTGACATAAAGAACTGAAAAGAGGAAAACAGTTATTTTGGTTCATGGTGTTAGACGCTTCCGCGGTCCAGGGTCCAGTGGCTCAGTTGCCTTTAGTGGCAAAGGGAAGCGTGGATGAAGGGATAGTGGGAGGGAAGGGGGTAGCTCACCTCATGGCAGCCAGGGAGCAGACAGACTAAGGAAGCGGGTGTGAATGGTTTGCCTCGAGCAACCAGAACCCTTCTATTGGATTCTATGTCTTAATAACCTATTCAGCTATGAATTAATAAGCAGATGACTCAGTGTCAGTGATGGTGGTGAGGTTTCACTGCTCTCAAGTTTTGCTTACCTTCCCACAGCTGGGAACTACGCCTTGCACTCTTTCCGAGAGGACTCCATATAGTCAGAAGGTAACTCAACAATGTGAGACCCGTTTTCCACAACTTATGATATCAGCACGTTAAGGGCAACCAAAATTCCCAACAGTCTACATTTTGAGTTCTATCCATGGATTCCAGGAATAAATGCCTCATTCAAAGTCACACTATTTTTCAGTCAGCTATCAGGAATCAAATCTTGTCACGGCTTTGCTGCCTGTGCTGTGATGTGCAATTAATTCTCTGCATAGGCAGGCTCAAGACCTTTGCTGGATCCTGCCAGATCAGCTGTGCAGAGATTCTGCGGTTGGAGTCCCATCTCTGCCACTCGTCAGTGTTTTCCCTTGGGCTGTTTGTATTATCTCTGCACTCAGTTTCCTTATCTGTAAGACAGAAAGGAATGGGATGGCTGTGCCAATAAACACAGTGAACAACCCATGGAATATTTAATGAATGCTTGTTTTTTTTGTTATTATTTTTGGGGGTAGATGAATATTTTTTTTTTCAGGCTGAAAAGATAGCTGCATCTCTCCAAACTCCTAGCTCACCAAATTTCTCTTTGCTTCTGAAAGGCACTCTGTGTAAATTTGTACAACGTGAATGATATTAAAGAATTTGTTCTTATGTAATTTATATCAAATGAAATTCAGTTTGGACTCTAAGTACCAAAGTCAAACAATAATGCTTTCTAGCTCCAGAGCAGAGCACAGCAGAACAGAGCAAGAAGGTTGCTTCACTCTCGAAAGTCCCAAAGGATGTTTTGGAGTATTTGAATTTATCAGTTAACTTAAAATTTAATCCTGAATCAAAACAGGCTTCATACTAGTGGGGTGGTTCAGTGGGTAAAGGCACCAGCCACCAAGCCTGACCATGAGTTTGATACTTGGAACCCACCCACATGGTAGAAAGAGAAAATAGACCTCACAAGATGTCTTATGGCGTTCACATATGCACTGTGATGCTTGAGTGCCCCACCCCACCATGTACACATAAATAATCTGTAACAAAACCCAACAATAATGATAAAACCCAGAAGCCTGTGACAGCTGTTCTCAGGAATTCTGGGCATGTGTCTATTCATATTTTTGGAAATCATTGAGAATCTAAAGGGGGCACTAGTGAATTGGTGCACTTGTGGTTTGGAGGGTTAGCACCTCCAGAAGATGTCTTGGGGACTCCCAGAGGGTAACCTAGACTTGGAGAGTTGCTGACCTAAATTGTGTTCATTAGGAATCCATTGTCTCAGGACTCTGCAGTTCTCCGCTTCTCAGAACTAATGAGATGGGCAGATTGGATGGAATGTTTACGTTCTTTCACTGATGTTAAGAAACAAGTTGACCGGGAAGCGTCTCCAAAGGCATTCACTCAGCTTTCTTGTGAGAAACCTACTCCCCAAAATAAATGAGAACATGAAAAGGAAAAGTCAGTTCTTCAAGTTGTTTGCCTAAATAAATTAATAATAATATAATAAAATTTGGTTAGAGCTACCTACACAACAAGGTCCTGCAGGCAGTGTGCAGTCTCACTCCAAAGGAAGCTCTTCTAAATGGGGTTGCCAATTAAGCTTTGAGATGGGATTGGCCCAGGGCAGCCCACAAAAGATACGGCCTGGTGGCCCTGGTGAAGTGCGGTGTCTTAAAGCATTAATTTCATTTTATCATAATATTCTGAGTTAGATGTGTCCTAATTAATTGTGTCGCAGCCCACCAGTTATATGGAACCTGGGAAAAGGGAGCAAAATAGTCACAGGAGCAATTATGGAGACAAAGTGTGGAGCAGAGACGGAAGGAAAGGGCACTCAGAGACTGTCCTACCTGGGGATTCATCCTATAAACAGTTAGCAAACCCTCACACTATTGTAGCTGCCAAGAAAGGATGCTTGTGGAAGGAGCCTGATTGGCTGGCTGTCTCCTGAGGGGCCCTGCCAGAGCCTTACAGAGGCGGATGCTAGCAGCCAACCATTGGACTGAGCGAGGGGTCCCCAATGGAGGAGTTGGAGGGAGGACTGGAGGAGCTAAAGGGGTTTATAGCCTCATGGGAAGAACAACAGTGTCAGCCAACCAGACCCCCCAGGGCTCCCAGGGACTAAGCCATCAACCAAGGAGTACACATGGTTCCAGCCACATTAGTGGGGGAGGAATGCCTTGGTCCTTGGTCCTATGAGGGCTCGATAGATACCCCAGCAGTGTGGGGAAATCGAGGAGTAGGTGGGATTGGTTTGGGTGGAGGGGCATCTTCATGAAGGAAGGGGGAGGGAGTTATGGGTTGGGAGTTTTCTGGTGGGGGGAGGACCAGGAAAGGGTATAACATTTGAAATGTAAATGAAGAATATATTCGAGAAAAAAACAAAAAGAAAAAAATAAACGAAGGATGCTATGAAGGAGGCCAGGTTCTAGAGAGTTCTGTTCCTTCTTTGTGGTTATGGAAATCTACCATCAAGGGGTGTCTCCTCTACAACTTTGTATGCATGTTCCTTCTATACTGAAGACGCCTTTTATATCTAATTCGATTTTATTTCTGGCTTGACATGTTCTTACAATTTTTACTTTTGGAGAAATTCTGACCTTCATATTAAGAATGTACAGTAGCAGCAAACTTATATCATTTAAGAAAAAAAACTTTGAATTTTTAATAAAAGTGACAAACCTTGTGTGAGAGTACAGTAGAGTGCTCACATGAGATTGTCCTGTGTTTCACTTTGATAACCCTGGCACGTGAGAGAGAAGCAATGAGACGACCTTGATGAGTTTTAATACAAGCCATACCCTGGTCACTTTCTGTACAAATGCTCATCGAAAACCTCCATTATCAGAAATTCTTGGGTGAGTTTTCTTTGAGTAGTGTGTACTCAGCATGTGTTTTTCCCAGTAAGGCACACTAAATATGGCAGTCTCTTCCCCTCTCGAGACACTTTAAAGTTCTGCCACTAGAGGGCGCGAATTCACATTGATGTCTCAAGTGGCAACAATTTACTCAAATCTTTTATCTTCAAGGACAAACTAGAAAACTTGGCTCAGTTTCAAATTCACCACATTTAGGTTTTAATGAAATCAGATATCATATAGTTGTTTTGGATTATGCTTCAGACTCAGTTTTTAAAGAAATAGGGAGCAAAGATTTTATTTTCTTTATTCAGCATAATTCTTGTTTGTTCTTTATTACATATTGAGATAAGCATAGTTTCAAGACAGAAGGTACTCCATTAATATGAAAATATAGATATTTAAGAAAATACCAAGGAATTAAATATCTTATACCTAAGTTTTATACATAATCTCATTTTAATTGATGTTTCCATTTTATTATAATGAAAAACCCCTTACTAGCTAAAGCTAATTCTGTTATCTTTCTTTCATGGTTGGAAAAATAATACATGTGTTGTAGAAAACTCAGAAAATTATGGGAAAATATTTAAAAGTAAACAGTAATTTTCCCACAACCACAACTCACAATGATATTTTGGTGTATTTTGTTTCATGCTTTGTATATATAATTAAATGTATGTTATACATACATATACAAATGAAGTTTTGTGTGCTGGTTTGAAAAAATATAATGAAAAACCATTGATTTTCAGGGGTCATTTACATTATTTTGAATGCAATTTTAGTGACTGTCTATTTGCTATAAGTAATGGCATCTTCAGTCATAATCTTTTAGAAAGTACACCTGATGACTTTCATAGAACAGATATCTTCAGGTGGAATTATTCATAGATGAAAATATGATCTATTTTAAGGCTTTGACATATACTGTATAACAACCACTTTCTAGAAAGGCCTGTCTCACCAACTAAAATGAGAGATCTCTGACAATCTCCAATTACCCTCTCATTAGTGTTCAGTGTTTTATCTTCCCTCAGTACTAGCAAAGCTAATTGTTTATAGTATTATCCAGTGCATTGGTTACAGTGTTAGTGCATTGGTTACAATGCTACTCAGTGCACTGGCTATAGTGTTACCTGGTGCATTGGTTACAATGTTATTCGTGCATCTCATAATACAGCCTTCTGTATTGCTGGGGATATTGGCACCTTTCTAAGCTCTGTCCAGCAATTTCATTGCCTCTTCTATGAATTACGTTTTTCATGACTGAGGGTTTTACTGCTGTGAACAGATGCCATGACCAAGGCAACTCTTATAAGGGCAACATTTAATTGGGGCTGGCTTTCAGGTTCTTCAGTCCATTATCCTCAAGGCAGGAGCATGGCAGCATCCAGGCAGGCATGGTTCTTCATCTTGTTCTGAAGGCAAACAGGAGAAGCTGGGTTCCAGGCAGCTAGGACAAGGGTATTAAAACCCACGACCACAGTGACACACCCACTCCAACAAGGCCACGCCCACTCCAAAAGACTACACTCCCTGGGCCAAATATATACAAACCATTACAATGACTTTTGACCATTTCTAAATCTAATAGAGATTAAGAATTTTATATTATTTATCTATATTCCAGTTCATCCAAAATCGTTGAATTAGACATTGCAATGCACACAAAGCTGCTATTTTGGATGAACTGGAAGATACCTAGAGATGCTGCATACATTCCTAAAACACATCTTTTCCACAACCATATAAATTCCAAAGGAGGTGACAGTCATTGTACAGTCTGTAAAAGTCTCAACCTTCCATTTCTCCAATAGGAGATTTCCCTATGAGGCTAGAATTAGCTTCTGGCCTCAAACACAGCTAAGAAGATTTTAATGTGTGTCAAGCATGCCGGCATCGGCAGTGGAAGGTCTGGTGCCTGCCTTAGAGATTCTCTCTCTCTGAATGGAAGTCAATTTCAGATGTAACTTCTCTCACTCCATCCAGGCTAGGAAGTATTAATAGCTCTTTTTCTTTCGCTCACAGCTTGCTCGCCAGTAATCAGCATCCTGGTATGTTCCTAGTCCTGCTGTGCCCTGCCTTACATCAAAAAGAGAAAAATCTTGCTTAAAACACCCCTTTAAAAGCACAGAAATTCTATTATTGCGTCCTGTTCTTTTCTGGGATGCTTAGCTCAAGGTCGAATGAGAGGGTCCTTAGCAAGAGAGAAGCACAGAAAACCTAGCCTTTTCTCCACTAGGATGTCCTGGGAGCATTCCTGTCCCTGTCCTCTGACAGTCTCTATCAGGTCCAGCTGGTGTGGTTTCCTTGGGGAAGACTTCTGTTTCCTAGTGTGAGTGAGTAATGCATTTCTTTGTACATTCCAGGGGGGTTGTTCTTTAGTCCTGCCAGCAAAAATTGCTAGAAGTTTTCTTTTTTTCCTAGTGGCATCCTATTGCTAATAGCACACTCACCAAATCCCTTTTTACCCGAGGGCAGGAGGTTGGAGCCTCCATTCCTTTCTTGTTCCCCGGATAGCTCTATGTTTGTGGGCGTGTATGAGATGGAGCCACCTGCCTTGTGTAAACTGTCCAAAGCCTCACATCGAGGGTTGCAGTGTCCAGCAAGGGCCAACTTATGTTGTATTCTTAACAATTGAAACAATATATGAGGTGAAGCTCCAAAAGACCACAAGACTAAACTTCCTCACCAAGGTACAGGTCCTCACATGTGCTTGAGAGTCTCCAAAGGCCCTGCTGGAGGCATGTGACCCTAAGTAGATCATCAGACAAACGTGGGAGATGGAGGGGGGGGGGAAACTACAGATGCCCACGACCATCCTAACATCCTAATCATTTCCATCTCTGATGCATAATGACTTTATAGGCGTAGAAGAATTTGGGTGAGCATCCAGTTCTAGCATTGTGTGTGTTACAATGCCTAACTCCATCTTTGTGAACAGCGGTGAAAGCCACTGTAAGATTCAGGAACGTAATGTGATTTTTAAAAGGGCTAAAGTTGAACAGAAATTAATTTATGTTTTCATCCTTTTATTTGTCAGACAATTGTTTGCATTCCTTATGCCTGGGCATGGTGTTCGCCATTGGGTGAATAGTTTCTAGCTATTGGACTAGTGAAATCTGTGCCTTTAAAGGAGCTGGAATTTAAAAAGAAAAAGAGACATACATAATTGAAAAAGTACGGAATATAGCATAGGAAAAGCTAGCTAAAAATACACATAGTACATAAGGGGACTTGAGAGTCTGTGGAAGTGAACTGCGTATCAGCCAGTTGGTAATGTTGGCATTATACCTGGATAAAGGGAAGGAGGGTCACAGAGGGGTCTGCGAGCCTTCAGTGGAATGAAGATCCTACAAAGCATCTTGTCTTCACTACTTCCCTCCCTCTTCCCGCCCTTCCTTCCTCCTTCTTCCTTTCTTTCTCCCTTCCTCCCTTCTTCCCTCCCTTCCTTCATTTCTTCCCTTTACACCCCCAACTCTCATCTGCTCTCAGTCCCTCCTATTCATTTCCCCTCCCCCACATCCTTCCTACCTTTCTTACTCCTCTGAAAAAGAGAGGCCTCCCATGTAAATCAACTCCCCTTAGCATACCAAGTTGCTGTAAGACTAGGTGCATCTTCTCTTATTTTTGCTAGGCAAGGCAGCCCAGTTAGGGGAGAGTGATTCAAAGGCAGGCGACAGAGACAGAGACAGCTCCCTGCTCTTGCTCTGAGGAGTGCTACGTGAAGATTGAGTTGTGCAGCTGTTACACATGTGCAGAAGGCTTCTAGGTCCCTCCCACGCATGTCCTCGATCTCTCTGATTCCTTCAATCCTTTCTTTCCCTCTTCAATAGGTCTCCCCAAGCTCTGCTTGATATTTGATTGTGGGTCTCTGCATCTGTTTCTATCTGTTTCTGGGTGATGCCTCTCAGGCAAAAGTTGTGCTTTGGTGCTTCTCAATAGGTGGAGCAGGATATCATTAAAAATGTCAGGGGTAGGCTCTTTCCCATGGCGTGGGTCTCAAGCCAGTCATTGGTTGGCTGGTCCTTCAATTTCTGCTCCATTTATACCCGCGCACATCCTGTAGTCAGGAAAAGTCACGGGTGTAAGGTTTTGTGGCTGGACTGGAGTCTCAGTCCCTCCATTGGAAGAATGTTCTGGTTCTAGGAGATGGCTGGTTCAGCTTCCCTAGACCCCATTGCTTAGAGTCTTAGTATCACCCTCATAGGTTTGGGGGAGTTTCTATTGTTCAAGGTTTCTAGCTTGCCCTAGAAATGCCCCCCCAATCATTCCCAGTTCTCTCTCCCTGTACACTCTCCCTCCAACGTCCCCCTCCCACTTGACCCCTCCTGTTTCCTTTCCCATAATCTCCCCCCTCATAGTTCCCCTCTCCACGTCTATGATATCTAAGTAAGATTACAGGGATCCCCATGGGCCATCCTTGTTACTTGGCTTCTTTGGGTCTGTGGATTGTAGCATGGTTATCCTGTGCTTTTTGGCTAGTATCCACTTATAAGTGTGTAGATACAAAGAACAATGTTCTTTTGGGTCTGGGTTAACTTACTCAGGATGTTATTTTCTAGTTCTATCCATTTGCCTATAAATTTCATGATGTCCTTGTTTGTAATAGCTGAATAGTTATTCTGTTGTATAAATGAACCACATGTTTTTTCTTTTCATTCTTCAGTTGAAGGGCATCCAGGTTGTTTCCAGTTTCTGGCTATTATGAATAAAGCTGCTATTAACATAGTAGAGTAAGTGTCTTTTTGGTAGTGTGGGCATGTGCCAGGAGTGGGATAGGTTGGTCTTGAGGTAGAATTATTCCCAATTTTCTGAGAAACCACCGAGTTTATTTCCAGAGTGGTTGTGCAAGTTTGCATTCTTACCAGCAATGGATGCGTGTCCTCTTCGGTCTACAACCTTTCCAGCATGTCCCGTTACTTGAGGTTTTATTTTTATTTTTAATTTTTTTTAAATCTTGGCCATTCTGACAGGTGTAAGGTGAAATGACAGAGTTTTGATTTGCTTTTCCCTGGTGACCTAGGATGTTGAGCATTTCTTCAATTGCTCCACGGCTGTAAGAGATTCCTCTATTGAGAATTCTAGGTTTAGATCTGTACCCCATTTTTCACGTGGGTGCACCCATGTTCACATGTGAAGGTCAGAGGACAATTTTGTGAGTCATTTCTCTTCTGCTCCTTTTATGGGCCTTCTGGGGATAGAACTTACATCACCAAGCTTGAAAGACAAATGCCATTGCCCACTGAGCCTCTTGCTAGCCCAAGTTCCATTCATTCATTTATGAAAGAATACAACAATACTTAAAGTTTATCTTACAGCAGCAGAAAACCCTGAATTGGATTATTGGCTTTGAATTTTGGAAACAAAGCTCAGGATACTCGATGGGACTGTTTTGTCCTGTGATAAAGGCTTGTAACATAAGTGAGGGCCAAGTCAGGGGAAAGGACCGATCAGTAGCTGAGCTTCTGTCTTGGGTTGCCATATAATGAGGCAGGAAATGGGATAGAAAGTCATGGATAGAGGAGGAAGATGCAGTTGTTGAGGTTGGGTACTATGAACCAGAGAACAGAATTAAAATGGTGCAGGAAATGTCGATAAAGTCGTTATCAAACATTGGGGTTGGTTAACTACGTGGAACTAGAGCAAACCACCCAGGGAGTTGTAGGGCTGAGAGTAGCTTCTCTAGCATTTAAGATGGGGAGGAGAAAGAAGAGGAAGAGAGCAACAGTGAGAGAGGGGAAAGGGGAGGAATGGGAGAGCAGCAAAGGGGGGAGAGGGAAAGGGAGAGATTGATTCTGGAAGGCCACTGGGACGGGAGAGCTTCTGCTTGAATGGTGATGGTACGTGAGGGAGAAGGTGAGGAGGGCTGGGGATTTCCTGAGAGATACCAATTAGCTTTTCAGCTCTCATTAGAACACCGGTACCTACTTATTTAGATGTCTCTCCATGGCCCTACTTCCCAGTATCACTGAGCCATGCGGGCTATTGGCTTTACTTAGGAGTGATGTAAACTGGTTTCACATAAACCGGTCATGGTCAGCATTTATTTTTAGAGTCTAGAGTCAGCATTTGAAAAAGTTCTGTATTCCACATACTTATCCTTATACCCACACATAAATGTAGCCCTAATCTTTCATCAAAGAAGCTTCATTTGGAACAGGCAGAGAGTACCACAGAGATCTACAACTGCTCAAAATGTAGAGAAGAATTAGGGCATGGCTGGCCCTAATTGTCACCTCTGAGATACAACTCCTATGTCTAAAGCTTGGGCAACATTGTACAAAATTGGGAGGAAAGATAGTATGAGCCAGATGATTGGGACACCTGGTGCCATATAGTGTCTTTTATATATGATAAGGAAGCTGCCCCATGAAATTCCAACAATGATAGTACCAGCTGACATACCATCACAGATAGGAGAAAATTCATAAGGTCCTACCTCTAAATAAAGAACTTCAGGTAATCAATGGCTGCTAAGAGGAGATTCATCTTCTTCTCCGGGGATGTCCCTGATAGATTACCCAATATCAGTGGTACCCTCTAAACACATGTATACGAGAATAGTACTAAATTATCAGTAGTGTGTGTGTGTGTGTGTGTGTGTGTGTGTGTGTGTGTGAGAGAGAGAGAGAGAGAGAGAGAGAGAGAGAGAGAGAATTACATTACAGAAGAGATTATGAACTTGAGAAGAAGTTATAGGGGACATAAGAGGAATTGGAAGTGAAGACAAAGGGGTGGGGATAATATTAATACAATACGTAAGTATAAAATTCTCAAAACAATAAAATTTAAATTCTAAAAAGCATAAAAGCATGAGGAACATTTGTGTGTACTGACTTCCGCACCGACCTTGTTTTACACCTGCCTTTAGAGTGGTTTTCAGCATTATTTTCACATTGCCTTTGCAGTGTTTTGCTCTGTCGCCTCATGGATGCTAAGGACACAGATCAGAGTTAGACATCCTAGGCATGACGTCATCTTCACTTTCAGGACTGCAGCTCCATGATCTTCAGGTGGTAATAAAATACCAGGTTCACATTTAATCAATGATCAATTACAATCTCCTAATCTGTCCCTGTAGAACTTACATTAAACTATATTTATTGGCTCAAAATTTCTACCTTTTTTTCTCAAAATACCTTATCCCATTTAGAACTCTTTTCATACTGATGTGATTCATCTCCTTAGACAGATCATTTATAGGACAGGAAGTAATTTTGACTCTGCTGGGCGGTTTGCTGTCAGACTTCTTATTAACTCTCCTTTCTAGAATGACAAATATCTCAGAGTTACTGAAATGCAAAAGAAGTGTAGGAAAAGGAGACCAATGAATCAGTATTTAATCAGGATTTGGGTTAACTTTGAAACCCTCCTTTTCAAAAGATCCAGCAACTTTTATGATTTCAGAGACCACGGCTCTTTTCCCACAGGTAAAGGGAACTTTGTTGAAGCTCACATTTCATCATGGACTCCTCTTTGGTTTCAAGGTGCTTCCAATTGGTAAAATTGCAAATCTTGTCCATGAGAACTTCCCAGAGGGGAGCTGTTAACACTTACTTGTGTGAAGAGCCATACTTGTGGATATGGCTCCAAGAGTAAAACCAATGGAGGGTGCATATGGAACTGAGACCTAAAACCACTCGGAAATTAACCAACCTGGGTTGCTTTCTATTGCTATGACAAAATATTTGATGGAAAGTGTCTTAAAGGCCAGATGATTTGTTATGGCTTGTGGTTTCAGCCCATGATCACGTGGCTCCTTTGCTGCCTCCTTGGGTGAAACAGAGCATCATGGTATCATATGGTAGAGCATCATATGGTAGAGTGGTTTGACTAATTTCACATTGGTTGAAAGAGAGGGGAGGATGGAGAGGAAGACACTTGGAAAAGGAAAGAATTCCTCAATGAATGTCAAACAGGAAACTTGCTTTCTTCAACTAGGTCCTGATTCTATTACCTACCAATAGTCCATTGAATGATGAACCCGCCAATGGATTGATCTTCAGATGGTACCAGAACCTTTGTGATCCAGTCAACTACCCAAAGCCTTACCTGTAAACATTGCTGCATTGGGGTCAATACTTCAACACATGAGTTTTGTGGGGGACACTTAAGATCCAAACTGTATTGGGGATACTCCCTTGGAGACTCTCCAAATATGTCTGTTGACCTTACATTAACAAATTCTCTAAGCGCTCTTCATTATCAAGCATTTTCTACAGATCAATACCTTAATGATGGTAGCACTTAAACATTTTCATCTCCCCATCTGCCCCCATTTCCTTAATTCTGTTCATTGATGTGGGCTGGCTTAGACTGGAGACTTTGTTACCAATAAAGAAGAATATAATTTTCTTTTTGCTGTACTTATATTGACATGGATATCATTGTGTTCCCCTAGAACATAACTGCTATGTGTAGCAGGTTGGTGACAGATAACTCTGAGACTTGAAATGCCAACCCAATGGCATGTTTATATGTGTGTTTGTGTGTATATGTCTGGGGGGTGTGGGGTCTTGGTATGCTGTTTGTTATGGATAAAAAATTGTTATCTTTTAATTGTAGATATAAGATGTGCTTATCCAACATGAAAAAATTATGTGAATTTCCTCTCATCTCATAAGGTTGCCCAGTTCACTGCCCTACAAGAGTTAGAAGCTGCTGTAAACCTGTCATATGATTTTAGAAAAATGAAAGAACCATTTTATTTCTTGGCCTGAAAACCTCCCAGCATTCTCAACTCATTGGTGAATTACAGGAATATCTTTAAAAGTAAGATAGTAAAACTCATTTGTAGATAAGAAATGGTGTTCAAGTCATTTGTCTTTTAAAACTAAAATCCTTGTTGCTTTTTCCTCTTTGTTGTGACTGTTGTGATGCTTCCTTTTTAAATGTTAGATATCAGGGTGCATCTGGAGTCACAACTCCAGCTGCTGTTAGGATTAGACTTTGTGAAGATGGAGGCTATTGTGAAATGAGAGGTCTTCTCTACTCCTTCATGGAGTCTCTGAAAGGTATATCACTTCACAGGAATCTGCCCTCCAATTCCTTTTATAGTCTCCCTCCAATGGCAATTTAAATTGTAGGAAAGAAGTAGCAAAGCACTCAGTTTAGAAAATGACTTATTCTTGACAGCACTACAATCCCTTCTGTTTTCAGTTATCATCAGTAGAAACACTGGATTTTTTTCCTGGATTTGCCACAGGACAGGCTCATCGCCTGTTTTTATGTGGCTTGCAAGCCAAGAATCACTTTCACATTTTTAAAAAATCAAGAGTTGTTTCATGACAGGAAAAAAATTATAAAATTCAAACTTGAGTGTCCAGAAGTTAAGTACTAGTGGACGGTAGCCATACCTCTTTCTTTCCATATTACCTGTGGCTGTTCTTGAGTTGAGTAGTTGGCTGTCAAACCTACACCATTCACTCTCTACTCTTGCCAACTTCATTTCTGATGAATGCTTTGGGGACATTAGTGTATGTAATCCTTTGCACAGCACCATGCTGTGTGTGTGTGTGTATTCAGTGGTCTCTCCTTACTGATGAGAGAAACATGGCTTAGGAAGGAGATGAACTGACCAGGTTGAAAGACATGGAGCTGACAGAATTGAAAAGTAGTATTTGTTGGATATGAAAGCCCTTTGTCACAGCTCAAATGCACTTCCTATTGACTATCAACTTTATTTATTTATTTATTTATTTATTTATTTACTTACTTACTAACTTACTTACTTACTTACTCACTTACTTACTTACTTACTTACTTACTTACTTACTTACTTAGGTTTTTCAAGACAGGGTTTCTCTATGTAGCCCTGGCTGTCCTGGAACTCGCTCTATAGACCAGGCTGGCCTCGTACTCAGAAATCTGCCTGCCTCTGTCTCCCAAGTGCTGGGATTAAAGGCGTGCACCACTACTGCCAGGTGACTATCAACTTTATTTATCCTCCCAATCTTCACTAGCACATTATGTTATTGTACAGGAAAGGTAAACATTCCATGGACCATTTTCTTGTTGAATAAGTAGGTTGCCAAACTATGTACTTGACTGAGCCTTTTGTACCAGAATCTAATAAACTGTGCAGTTAATGTAGCCCTAGGCTGTATGTAAGAATAAAAACACAATGTGGCATAACCATGCCCCTGTCATTATTTCACCAGTGGATCAATGATGAACATTTTAGAGTAAATGCTGAAAAAAAAAAATTGTTAAATACAGGCTGGAACATAAAAGAGAGGTTGACTTACTGTAGAAGAATATCATAAGTGGACACATGTTTTGAGTTTAGTGTCTGCATGTGATGATTAATCACTGATGTCTACTTGACGATATCTAGAACGTCCTGGGAGGTAGGCCTCCTGTCATACCTATAGAAGCTTATCTTGGTTAGGTTAATTGAAGTGAGAAGACATGCTGATTGTGGGTGGTGCCATTGCCTGGGCTTAGGTCTTGGACTATATAAAAAGGAGAAAGTGAGCTGTGCATAAGCATTTGATTCTGTGCTTCCTGGTGGATGTAATGGGACCGGTTGAATTTCCTGCTGTTGTAAATTCCCTGCCTTAATAGACCAATTACAAAACTGTAAGTTAAGCAAGCAAAGAGCAAACAAAAGTCTAATCAATATTTTCTTCCTTAAGTTTCTTTTCTTGCTGGATTTTAGTCACAGAAAACAAGAAAAGTAACCAAGACTTTGAGGGTTTTTTTTTTCTTAAATTTGAACAGCAATTAATATAATTTAGGTTCTTCTATCTTTCATGTTATCATGTTAATACTGTTAAAAGTAAACATTAGACAACTCACGAATCACTTGTAGTTGAGGAAAACCTATCCAGATTTGTAATTTCACTTGTACACGGAGTTGTCACATTTCAGAAGTCACTGCACCATGTACTTCAAGCGCAGCATCTGCAGACGTTCATTAAACACCATAAACGAGCATCTGAGACCGTTCAGTACCTGTAGTTAACTTGCGTAACTGTCTCTATATGCATCTGTTAAGTCATACGCTCATTCTGTGATTAAAGCATCTTCTAAGACTGTGGCAATGGCTCAGTCGACAATGCACTTGCTGTGTAAGTGTGTGGATGTTTCATCAGAGGCACCCATCGTAAGAAGGTTGCCTCCAGGAACTCACTGGCCAGCTAGTCTAGCAGACTTGGTGGGAGCCTCCTGGCTTAGTGGGAGGCCTCCTTTCAAAAAGTACCACGGGGCGAGATGAAGGAAAATATCTGATTTTTAACTTGTGGTGTCTGCAGGCATATGCATATGTGTGTGCCTATCTGCACATTACTGTGCTCAACATACTAAGGAACTATAATGGTTCTTCTCTACAATGCTAATTTTTATTTTATTTTATTTTATTTTATTTTATTTTATTTTATTTTATTTTATTTTATTTTATTTTTTTACAGTCAAGTCTTTTATCTGATAAAGAAAGCTCATTTTTTTCAACTTTTCCCCTCCCTTAATGAAATTTTACTTTTGTGGAAAAGAAGCCGGAGGGAGAGCAGGGCCCTTCTGGAAGGAGAAAATAAGGGTACCACAGGCAAACAGAGGTTAAAGTGGGTGTCACTGGTCACTGTTGTCCCAGCTGGAAGGCTCTGGAAGGACCGTTAAGCTCAGTGCTAGAGGACTGGAATGAGAGCCTGTAGTGTGTGTCTGTGGCAGGGGTAGAGGTGTGTGTGTGTGTGTGTGTGTGTGTGTGTGTGTGTGTTCATCTATCATTGCTGTGTGAGGTGAGGAGCCTTAGTCTCCTCAAACTATGGAAGAAGAAACTGAGGCACAGTCTATGTAGATTGAGTAGACAAATGAGACATGTACCCCAGTGCCCAGGTCCAAAGGGACACCAGGGGGGACAAAGAGGAAAGGAACTCAGAAGGAAGAGGAGATCTGGAAGGCCAAACCGGCTGAGGTGGAGGAACACTTAAGAGAGCTATGTGGATTACGCCTGGCCTTACTTCGTTTGGACACCTTAATGTTAGGCATTCCTTATTTGTAAGTACAAGAGAATTAGCATCATCTTGCATGAAGATGGAGAACTTCGTGCTGTAAACAGAGGTGTGATCCTCAGGGAACCTCATGGAATCCATAGGCATTGGAGGGACGGGGTATTCCAAAGGACAGGGAAGGTGTGGACAAGTCCGGAAGGTGGCAGGTACAGTCTCTCTCCAGCCAGTTTCTCTCTTAGTTCAGATTCTTTGTTGGGTCTGCTTTCAGCTTGTTTCTGCACAGTTGCTGCTTCCATTCCTCCAGTCACACATTGGAACCTGGCCTTTCCATTGCTTCCCTGAGGCCAAGCAGTATCCCAGTTCCTGGCCCTGGCCCTGGGACTCTGGTTGGCTTTGGCTTAGCCAGCAATGGCCAATCAGTTCTGGACCGGCATATAGGTCCTAGCTATATTTCTCTATGCTACTGGAGCTTGTGATGATGGAAAGAGAAGTCATGAAGAAAATGAAGCAGCAGGTTGGGAACAGTCTGAATGGGATTATATAACCCCAATGGTCACATGCAACCCAGAGAGAAAAATGTACTCCACTTGCTACCTTTGTTTTCCTTACTTAACTCAGAAAAATCTTGCTGAGATTGTAGGTGTTTTTTTGTTGTGGTTGCTGTTACTTGTTTGTTTTTCAAGACAGGATCTTGCTGTGTAGTCTTGGTTATCCTGGCACTCCCTATATATATAGCTCAGGCTGGTCTCAAAACTCACATAGATCTGCCCGGCTTTGCCTCCCAAGTGCTGGGTCTTTAAAGGAGTGAGCCTCCACACCTGGCAAGATGGTGGCTTTTGATTTGTTTCTTCTGCTTATTTTCAGTAGATACTAGCATCACCTGGCATGCTGGGACGTTTGAAAAGGTGGGTGATGACGGGCCTGTTCCCAAAACCTGTTCAGATCACAGCTGCCTTTGGGTCCCTGAGAGCAGTTACCTCTGCATGGTTGACTCCAATCCTGCATACCATGTTGGGCCTTCAATTTTAGAAGGGAACATTATTATCTGTTCGCCCTAGAGAATTTCGATAGATGAGGAATCCTTGGCTTTACTTCCCTTCTTAGAGGAGACAGAAATAGCTTGCTACTTCTGAGGCGCCATTTCTCCTGGAAACTTTAAAGTCGACGTTTGCTACCCGGGAGCTCTTCCTCATGCCTGTGATGGGCTCCCCGTCTTGGTTTCTGTCTAAGCCTGTGACAGGCAGCGTGCTCACTGATGGACAAGGACTGGAAGGAGTTTGTGTTGGTGGTTAGGTAGACACAGTGACTCCACATAGACAGGGGGACCGAGGAGCACAGAAGCAGCATCCATACATAGTCCTGGGACTGAGAGGAGCTTCTCAGGAAGGTCAGGTTAATGGGGGCAAGCCTGGGCCTCAAGCTCTACTTCTCCATCAGTTCCACTGTCCCTGGACCTACAACATCACCTTTGTCCTAAGTCAGACATCTGTGCATATGCAGATCCGCTTAGGACTGTCCATGCCTAGATGATTCATACTGTTTTTAAGAGCTGAAATTCTAACAGTTTTGGTGTCAAGTGATGTTGGGCTTTCTTCTCCCTCTTTTTTCCAAATCCTATTGCTCTAGTCCTCCTTCTCTTCACCCTCCCTTTCTTTTTTCTCTTCTTTCCCCCCCTCTTCTTCTTCGTCTTTCTCCTTTCTCCCTTTCTTACCCTATTCCTCCAGGCCACCTAATCTCTGAATGGGTTTAGTGTTTTATCAAGAGCTTTTGAATTAGGGCTTGTTCCTCTGTTTAAGCCAGGTGTCACAAAGCTGGCTATTATTTGTGTAGACACTGGCTGGAAAAAGGAGGGCGGGGCAGGGGAATGAGGGGAAAGGGGATGAATCTAGGAACAAGAAAGACAAATTGATACTTCAGTAAGCATCGTGTCCTGCATGTACAAACCCCATGGTTAGTAAAGCACGATCCCATCCAGGCACATGAAGGTTAAGTTTGTGAATCACCATATGCCAGGGACTTTCTCCAAATGTCCTCCAGTATTAAAAAATTATCAATTTTACAGTCTAGGAAGAACGTTTCTGAGGCTGAAGAAATGGGTTTTCTTTTTGGAGCCTTAAAGCTCAGCTTCTATAGTCAGAGCCCCAGAGAGGAGAACCTTCCACCATCCCTCCATTTTGCTGTATCCTTTGAGAGTGGCGAGGCAGACATGCACATCAGCCCTGAAGAGATGTGTGAGTCTGTGGATGTCACCGTTGAATCCTAGGCCTCTAGCAGAGTGCAAGGCACAGCACTAGGTGTAGGTATAAAACAGTGGCTACTTCATGTTTGGATGACTCTAAGCAACTGTATTATTTTATCCTTGGCTGGAACAAGACGAAAGTGGTTCTTTTTTTTGTTTTTTTTTTTTTGTTTTTTGTTTTTGTTTTTGTTTTCTGCGTATAGTAATTTCTCTCTGTCATACAGCAGCAGGTCTTCCTGGGCTAAGAGAATGCCATTGTCCTGCCTGCTTCCTAAGATCACACAATTAAAATCTGCAAGGCCTTCTCTGAGCTATAGGATATTCTTAAAGCAGAAGGAAATCCCAATGCCGCAATAACCTCACATCAGAGTTTGGGCAATGCTAATGAACAGAGTTCATCAGTCTTGTCCTCCTTGACTGGGACAGATTGCCTACGGAGAGAGGCCTGGTTTGAAAAGTGATGTTATGTGGGTATGAGAGGGCTATTTACCTGCTACTAGTATTGATCAACCTGATCATCATCAGATTTCTTTTGTGATATTGAGGACTGTGTTAGCACAAAATGTCTCGTTTGTAGAATAGAGACGTCTTCACAGTGTGGGGGAAAAGTTATGTTCCTAATATTTGTTAATTAAAGTTGTATTTTAGAGCCAAAAGGAAGGTCTGTTGTTAATGGTTACAGAGTTTATGTCTAGGGTGATGGGATATTTTGGGGGAGAGGTAGTGGAAATTGTTACACATTATGTGAATATTTAATGCCACTGAATTATGCCCTCATGGGCTCTTAAAATTGTCAACTTTAGGGCTCAGTGGCTAGTGTTTAAGAGCAGTGGCTGCTCTTCTACAGGACCCAGGTTCAAGTCCCAGCTCCCATATGGCAGCTTACAACTGTCTGTAACCCAATTTCCACAGGATCTGACAACCTCAGACCAATGTGCATAAAATAAAATTAAATAAATGATAAAAATGTCAACTTTATGTGGCATATATTTACCAGAATAAAAGCTCTTTTTTTTTTTTTTTGAGTTTCTGGAGCTGTCGTATTTGAAAATGCTTGTCTTATTTAACAAAAGCAGTAGAGAAGTTGGTTATACCCATTACAGTCATTAGAATTTCAAGTCCTGGGATTCTCAGAGGTCACCCAGAGGGCACAGTCCCTGACCACACCACCAACCTAGCTCCTCAAGCCTTCTGGTAAATAATAAGCCTCTGTCTCTAGGCAGGAAGCTTATATTGGTAACATTCTTGTGTCTTTCTGAACTGAATCCATTCCACGCATGCCCCAAATGGGGTCCTGTACACCGTCACACTGATGTGCTGTAGATTCAGACTGTCAGCTGTGAAGGAAACGATTTCCACCTGAGACCTGTGGATAACAGGGGACTCTGGCGTATAAAATAGCATATCTGGAGAAAAGCCTGCCTTCTCAAAGCATTGTTTGATCTGCTTTCATTTTGTATCAAGAATGTAATTTTAGGACATTCGGAATCCCTGTAAATCTGATTTATTTTACGGCGAAGGGGTTAAAATTAAATGGAAATTAGATGGTAATTTCTCAACTTACAAATGATTTGCCCTTTTACTAATTAAAACACTCAAGGATCCAAAGGACAATGTTTAAGGTTCAGCATTTAGACACTGGGAGACTAAAAGTTTTTCCTTTATGTTGAATTGAGTTCGTCTTTTCAGCGAGTGGTGGGTATATATATGTGTTACAGTCACAAGTTTCAGGCAGAATAAAGTAGAACAACAAATAAGAATAACACTAACGACTTTTGATTGGCTTGAGAAAAGGAAGAGAAGAGATGGGACAGAACTACTAACTTGATTTTGTCACAAGCGCTCATAGAAACATCGCAATCATTTGGTCAGGCAAATGACAATATTTTTTTTTTCCAGTTTGAAAGCTCTTTTTTTATTTTTATTTTTTATTTATTTTTTTGTTATTTTTGTTTTTTGAGACAGGGTTTCTCTGTATAGCCCTGGCTGTCCTGGAACTCACTCTGTAGACCAGGCTGGCCTCGGAACTCAGAAATCTGCCTGCTTCTGCCTCCCAGAGTGCTGGGATTACAGGCGTGTGCCACCACCGCCCGGCTCTTTTGTGCACTTCCTTCTTTCCTCTCTGTCTCTGTCTCTGTCTCTGTCTCTCTATCTCTTCCCCTCCCTCCTCTTTCTTTCTTTCTTTCTTTCTTTCTTTCTTTCTCTCTCTCTCTCTCTCTCTCTCTCTCTCTCTCTCTCTTTCTTTCTTTCTTTGTTCTTAATAGCTAGGCTGAGTTCAATTTAGTATATCATCACTACAGGGAATCACCTACGGTTAGACTTTTCTTTCTGTCCAAATATCTAACCAAATGGAAAGCCTAACGGTTTTTGTTTCACATTGTTTAAAATTGTCTATATGGATAATTTCGGCCTTAGCGGTATCTGAGTACTTTAACTTCACCTAAACAACACACACACACACACACACACACACACACACACACAAATGCATACACCTATATATTATGTATAATTGTGTAATTTTAAGTAAATATACAATTCTTTATGGCTTAAAAAAAACCCTTTAGTGTTGTTTCTGACTCCTCCATTCGTCCGGCTCCTTCTGTGTTGTTCTTCCTCACACCTCTCCTATTAAACACTCCCTGCTTGTCCATTTGCCCCTTCATATTTCTGATATCACGTTCTGTCCCCTCTCCATAGCTCCTGCCCACCACCGCCTTGGTCCCTTTTTATTTTCCTTCTCTGTGGTCATTCCTGGATATAATGTCACATCTGAAGGCATTTAAAAGCCATTAGGTTAAATGCCGTCATCCCAGGCTACTCTGGCTTGATTTCTCGTGCTGGAATTCTGAATCCTCACTGTTGGAATTGAAGTCATTTTCTTTAGGAAGTAACTAGACCCACACACTAAGAAACTTCTGCTATGTTGGAAGCCACTGAGACATATGAGTTGTGTCAGAGTCGCATTTAGACTGAGTGTGTCCCATATGCTTCAATTTCCTTCCTCTCCCAGTAGAATGTTGTCTCTGCATCATCTACTGTTAACATTCCTTCTAGGTTATTTGATGACCGAGGGAGTGTTTTTTGGAATCCCTGTATAAGAAAATTAAAATATTCTGTTGTATGAAGTAATGAAGTTCAGGACAACCAATTAATTGCTGGCTTCTTAACATTTGCATTGCAATTTTCATTTTGCAGAGTGATGCACACCCATCCCACGCTATCCCAGACTCCTGAGGATGCCCACGTGTTTAGGTGTTTAAGTTCTTTGTACAATACAGTATGGCATTTGCATATCCTGCATACATCTATATACATTTTCTCCAGTACTTTAAGTCACCTCTAGATTACTTCTGATATCTGATAAAATGTTCACACTGTAAAAATAGTTGTGATGTTGTGTTATTTGTGTAATAATGTAGAAAATAGTCTTCACCCGTTCCCTGTGGTTTGTTCCCGGTTATTCAGTCTTGTTTGTGAATCTAAACACATGGATACATATGGATACAGAAGAGGGGCAGGCATGTTCTTTGGAGCATGCGTGTACTGTGTGCTGAGTCCTATGTTAGGTTTCAGAAGATGTGTGAAAAGCAAAGAAGATACCCATATCATTCTCAAACTGATTCTTGATTTCTGTGATGCACTGGAAGCTAGGGTTACGGATGCAGAATTGTTAATATATGACCCAGATTCTGTATGTGTAGCTGTGTGTCTGCATTGGCTGTGCTTGGGGTGTTGGTGCCCCCACCCCATCTTTAGTGGGTTCTACTATAAGTTGATAAATGGACAAGGCTTGGTTAGTTCTGATCAGTTTGTCTAGACGGAGAGTATTTGTGCTCAAAACGCAGTGTACATTTATAAAACAAGGATTTCAGTGGTTCTCAATTTTATTAGGGAGTGAAATGGACAGTCTAATTGCAAAAATTACTGGCTATGGAGGAAAATATGCAGAAGAAAAATTACCTGTACCTCTGGATCAGGTCAAGATTTTCAGAAGCACCGAGCAGCAACTGGAATAGTTCAGTGCCTTCAATCCATATTCGTAATCTCAAAACTGGGCCAGCAAGATGGCGCCACAGGTAAAGGTGCTTGACTCCAAACCGGAGAAGCCAAGTTTCATCTTTGGGATCTGTGCAATGGAAGCACAGAACGGACCCCAACGTTATCTTCTGACCTCCACAGGTGCAGAGTGACACTCATATCCTGTCATCAACAAGACACAAAATACAATCTTAAAGAAGAACAGAACACTCCACTGTAGAACAAATGTAAAACTGTGCTCTCATTTCGGTACGATAACTAAGCCAATGCTTTCTGCTCTTTAATAATGAAAAGGTCAGAAAGGTCTTTTGTCGTTGCCTCTGTTCTTCAGGTGCTCTAGAGCTGCTGAGGGATCTACAAACCTGCTCCGAGGTGATCGCTGGCCATAGTGGATGGATACTTACAGAACTCTATTATCTAATCAAAATACCCTAATGAATTTGGAGTACTTAACGTGAATGACACTCGCTCTTTTGGTCTCATTGTGTATCAGTGGCTGACCTGAGTTTGCTACTTAGATCAGGCACTGGACCTCACAAAGATCTGCCTGTCTCTGCCTCCTAGGTACTGGGATTAAAGGAGAGTGCCACTAGATGCAGTTTAATATGAAGCTCTTAATCTTAACTTCTTGTTTATCATATCATAATGTTACCCTGCTGTTGCCATTAAGACATCTTTGAAGACATTTTCAATGTCAGAACCTTGGGCCTGGGTAAAAGTTTCTGAGTAGTTTTAGCTTTATGAACTTAAACGTGGGTACATTGGACCCATACTGTATATGCCCTTTAAGCCATTCTGGGTTTTGTTTATGTATTTGAATCTAATCATATGTTTCCTAGTAACATTGTCTGGATACTTTTGATAATCTACAAAAGAGTTCATTTTGAGAGGAATAAACCACCTTTCTCCTTTTTTAGAAAAATTTATTTAATTTTTACTTTTTTATTGATTATATTATTTATTTACATTTCAAATGTTATCCCCCTTCCTGGTTTCCCCCCTGCAACTCTAAAATATTCTCCTTTCATTGAAAAGTGGTACCTTGTTGAACTTAGGAGGCTGAAGTTTTCCTTGTTATTCTTGGCCATTTTCTAATTTTTGTTTGTTTATACCCACTGAACACTTTTCGTTCACACTTTTGAAAGTTCTGGGAGTACCATCCCTCTCCGAAGAAAATCGTTTGTTTCTCACAGAAACACACACACACACACATCTTTGCCACAATTGTGTTCGGAGGTCAAAGACAACTGTCAGGAATTGGTTCTTGCCTTCCATCTTGTTGTTTTGAGACAGGGTCTCTCTATGTAGCCTTGGCTGTTCTGGGACTCACTATATAGATCAGGCTAGCCTCAAGTTCACAGAGATCCACCTTCCCCTGACTCTGGACTGAGTCCCAGGTGAGTGACTGAAGGTGTGTGCCAATATGCTTGGCTCTAGCTTGTGGACTTTGCACCCTTCTTGTTTCTGCCGCACAGTGGGCTCTTAGCTAGCTGAGTCTTCTGTCTCTGCCTCTCATTCCCCACATTCAAGGACCAGGGCTACAGGTGCATGCCATTATACCTGCTTTTTTTTTTCCTGGGAGTTCCAGGAAGTGAACTTGGATGGTGAGACTTGCACAGCATTCATGATCATGATCATGAGCCATCTTCCTCGTTCCCGTGTCCTCCTTTAGTGTTCTGAAATCCTCTGCATACCAGACTGGAGAAAACCTGCCCAGTGTGCTTTGATATATATCACCTCTGCCTGGTCCTTTTCATTGCATTTGATTCCTCATCATGTCTCCTCTTGTCCAATTACCGGCTGATAACTACAAATCCCAGCCTTTGTCTCCTCAGCCTGGCTCATATAAAGATCTTGGTCTTAGGGAAATCAAGTTAGGAAATGCGATTGCTTTTGTACCCATATTGCCTTTCTGACTAAGAGAAAATGCTGACGTTTGTAGATATCAGAAATATTTTTCAATGCAGCTCTATTTTTTCTGTGTGAGAGATTTTTTTTTTTAAAAAATGGAATGGCTTATGACTGTTTTTTTTAAATGCTATAAAGAGAGTCAGAGTGAAGGATTGTTAAAGTTAGACTGGTGGAGAGAGAAATTCAATCTCCGTATTCTGAGATTAATTGATAGTCTTCCCAGCAGTCACCAGTTTCTCTGGAGAGTATTTTAGTCCCATTAGCTTCACCCTCTACAGTCTCTATGAGAAAGACAGGAATTCTGCAGATGGCATCGGGCCATGCTTCATTTCTGGTCAGATCACACCATAATGATGCCACTTATTCATCCATAAAAGCTTGTGGAAGTGCACGGAACATCTGCACATAATGCAGCCATTCATGCAAAGAGAGCTGAGGACCCTGTTTATCACAAGAGATCTGCAAGCTCCCTCTTCCTGCTCGCTCAGTCAGGCTCAGAAGTTTCAACCACCCTGGGAGAGAAGTGCCAGCAACCCATTAGCCTGATGAGCCAGTCTGCAGAAACATGCTCTCTCTGCCCCCATCCCCACCCCTGCCCCCTGCATGCCTGGCCTGAGCTGGGGCCCAGCCAACATGCCTTGAATCCTTCTAGAGCCCCGAACAGTAGTGTCTTCCGTCTGTAGCACCACTTCTTCGACATATGGCTTCCTGGAGTGGTGTTTACTCTTAACCACATGTTCTGCATAAGTTTTAGCCAAAGCAAATTGGGAACGTTTGCAATTGCAGCAATCTTTCAAATAGATGCTTTGGGAGTACCATTTCAATGGAAAGCTTAACAGTCATTCTCCTTTGCAGCCATTTTAAGTGTTCATGCCTGCATCTGGTTAGTAGAGCTGCACTGACAGCTGTTGTGTGCTACGTCTTACGGATACAGCAGTGAAGGAGAAACAGGCAGTCATATATCCTGCCACCGAATCCAAGGACAACAAATGAACAGGGACTTTAAGGACATTATCATTTTCCTAGAGAAAACTCAGCTTTTGTTTTGTGTGCTAGTTTGTTTGTTCAGGATTATATCTTAATTTAGATTCTAGCCTCAGGGAAAGCCTAGTATTCCAAACAGGATACTTTTATTAATTAATTTATTCCCTTTACTTCCCAATATCAGACCCCCCCTCCTTCTAGTACCCTCTTTCCTAGATCTTACTCCATTTCCCCATCCCCTTTTCTTCTGAGTAGGGGGAACCCCCCCAACACCAGGTATCACTCCCTCCCTCTACTCCTCTGGCTCACCAGGTCACTATAGGACCATGTGGCCCCCCTACTGAAGCCAGACAAGGTGGCACAGTTAGGGGAACAGGACCCATAGGCAGGCGACAAAGTCAGGGACAGCAGGGTACTTTTAACAGTTGTCCCTAGTCTGTTTGCCTTTAACTGCTTTCTTGTTTAACTGCTTGCTTTCATAGCAGCATATTCCAGAATCTGCATGTACTGTCATCATGATGATGCCAAAGGCATGGGGTTCAGCCCTAGGATGGGCCTCGGAGTGTGAGGTTTCTATCATCATCATAGCAAGTTCCTATGCACGGTGTCTTAAAACAACACACTGATGCTAGTACAGCACTGTAGCACAGCCTTCGAGAGCTTCTTCCTTTGCACTGGGATTCACGTGGCAGAAATCAAAGCGTTACCTGCGGAAGCTCTTGGGGAGAATCAAATTCATGGCTCATTTAGGTCCTTGGCAGAATACAATTCCTTGTCATCACAGGACTGAACTGTGTATTTTCCCATGCCCGGGGCCTCTCTTAGCAACTGGTAACCACTTGCCTATTTCATTTTTCTTGTCACTCCCATTTCTCACCCAGAAGCATCACCATCCAAACTTCTGACTTTCAACCCTAGTTCATTTCTCATAGTCAGAGGGGAAAAAAAAAATCTTGCGAAAGCAGATGTGATGAGGCTCGATCCACACTGATAATCTAGGATCATCTCCCAGATCAATAAGCTTATATATGTCTGCAAATTCGCTTTTGCTATGCCAAGTCACGTATCTCATATCCCAGGGATTAGGATATGAACAGCTTCGAGGTGTCCTTGTCTTGCACTTGAAGTCCTCACAAGTGTTCTCTGTGACTAGTTAAATACTACAGCCTAGCTAATGAGTGCGGAAGTACACGCTCATAATATAGGCAAAGAAACCAAAGCTGGTACTCACTAGAACCTTGCAGCTGTTAATTTGACATTGAGATTAGAACTAAGGCTTTCTCTAAAGCCAGCCTGTTTACTTTCTAAACAAACCAAATAGGTAGGAGAGGTGGTACATGCTTTTTTTTTCCATTTTTTTATTGGATACATTCTATATTTTCATTTCATTTCCCCTTTTCTGGTTCCCTGCCCCCACAAAGGTCCGACATGCCCTTCCCCCCCAGACTCCCTCATCCACCTCTTCCCACTTCCCTGTTCTGGTATTCACCTACATTGATGCTTTGATCCTTTCCAGCACTAGTGTCCACACCTTTCTTCTTGTCGGACATCATTTGGTATGTGAATTGTGTCTTTGGTGTCCCAAGATTCTAGGCTAATATCCACTTATCAGTGAGTACATACCATGGGTATTGAGACTGGGTTATCTCACTTAGTATGATGTTCTCCAGCTCCATCCATTTCTCTAAGAATTTCATGAATTCATTGTTTCTAATGGCTGAATAGTACTCCATTGTGTATATACACCACATTTTTTTGTATCCATTCCTCCGTTGAGGGACATCTGGGTTTTTTCCAGCCTCTGGGTATTATAAATAAGACTGCTATGAACAGAGTGGAGCATGCATCCTTATTGCATTAAACGTCTTGGAAAGAACAGGAATTCAAGGCCCTTACCTAAACATAGGAAAAGCAATCTACAGCAGACCGGTAGCCAACATCAAAGTAAACGGAGAGAAACTTGAAGCAATCGCACTAAAATCAGGGACTAGACAAGGCTGCCCCTTCTCACCCTATCTCTTCAATATAGTACTTGAGGTACTAGCTAGAGCAATTCCGTACATGCTTTTGTTCCCAGCAGCCAGAAGGTTAGAACATGAAGATTTGAGTGAGGTAGAGGCTCGCTTCTAATAAGACCTTGTCTACAGAAATAAAATAATAATAAAACATCATTGATTAAGAGGTACTTATTCACTGTTAAAATTAAACAAATTGGCAGATTAAAGTTCCTCAGAATTCTTTGGGATTCCCAAATAAGAAAGATGAGGGTTAATATACATTGTTTTAAGTATCCCTTGGCCTGCTTAGTAGTTTCCAGTCTAATGAGGTGCCTTGTCTCAACAAACAAGGTTGTTGGTGACTGAGGAATGACAGATTGTCCTCTGGCCTTCCATCTTTCTGCACATACATGTGCATACCGGCACATTTGCATACTCAAGCACATGCCCACATGTGTACCTGCACACACACACACACACACACACACACACACACACACACACACACACGAAAGGACGAGAAGAAAAGAGAGAGGCACAGAGGGAGAGAGACAGGGTGGGAGGAGGAGAGAAGAGCCAGTACACTAAACCAAAATTCAGTTTTCTCAGCCACAAAAAACCATGGTGTCTACCACAGGAAGTGATGAAGATTATGAGTTAGTGTGTACCAAGCCTTCAAGCCACCCCCCATTACCATCTCTACTATCACATCTATAGTTTGCATTCTTCTTCTTTACGATGGCACTCAGCACCGTTTGGAGCCTTAGATCTCACAGAACCTGGTTCCGTCCTGCTTGGCAGAGAGAAGGAAGAACAGCAAAAGTTAGAAAGAGAAGCCAACTCGCTGCATCCCAGAGGGAGAGGAGAGGAGAGCAGAGCTTTGAGACCCATTTCTCCTCCAGCCTCTTCATCCATTTTCATAGACAATGATGCTTGCCGCTTTACAGGGATATCATGAGGGGCAAACAAAAAAAATGCATGCCTGTGGAAATGATTTACACGTGCAAATCACTAAAATATTGCTACTAGTTAGCAGATTTTTTTTTTTTGCACAGGTGCAGTGATTTACAAACACTGTAAGCGACCTGGATAAATGAGCAGAGGGTGCCTGCAAATAGTGGAGATCTTTCTGTTTTCCTGAAAGTAGGTTATTAAACAAGATAATTCAGGTGCCAGGAGAATCCTTATTTGAAGTTTTTATTTTTGTTCACTTTGAATCCTGAAATTGAGTAATCTATCTAAATAGTCTTATAGGAAGCAACATGAGTAAAATTTTTAGAGACCATTTAGCACCTGGAGTTTCTGTTTTATCACAGAGAGTTTTAACAACGAGTGAATGTGCTAAGCTGAATTGTGGCTATTTTGATTATTGTCTGGACCATCAGTTATTCTACAATATGCTAACATTGCCTTAAAAAAACAATTCTAATTGCACCAGATTCTGTTCTGATCCTCAACCAAAAATTCAAGAAAATGGAATGCAAATTTTCTTACAGATCTATGTCATTTATGCACCAGCTAGTAGTTACAGATGTGGCGTGTGATCTCAGGGGGAGGTTTCAGTCTTGGGTGGAGAAAAACACAGCACATACAAATTAAAGGTCCTGATTGGGATAGTTATTCCCTATCATGCTAGATAGAATATGGTAATGAAAAAATTATTCTCCTTTGACCTGTGCCTGTGTAAAGGGTTTTCAGAGATGGTGATGTGGGGATTTGACATGTGACTGCAGAACAGTTGTGACAAAATGAAAAGGAAGAAAGCATAAAGGAACGGGTGGTCCCACATTTTAAGGGGGCTTCCGGTCACATGATCCTAATATATGTGCACTGTCAACATGCACATCGGCTCTGAAGAAACCACAGGGAAGCCATAAGGCTGAAATTCAACAGCTTTACTATTGCTCTGAATATGTGAAGACTACTGAACAGGACCTTACCTGTTGCTGTCAAGGAAACCACTTTTCCTATGAGCCTTGTACACTTGAAACCATAATATGTTCTTATATTTGGCCTCTCTAGTCCTACCAAACTGTGTTATGACTTTTCTATCATTGTTTTTCTTTCCAGGATATATGCCATCCATCAAATTAGTAATGTGGTGTCTCATGTTCCCACACTGCATATAACTCCATGGTATTAAGGGACAGTCCTATCATTGTAATCTGGAGTCCACTTGTATACATACTTTGATATGTATGCATATTTAGCTCTTTTGCACAAGATTCTATTTATTATCTCACATTTCTGTGGGCCAGAAGTCCAGTGATGGAACCTCAGCTCTCTTTCACTAGGTTGAGTTCAGTTGTTACTTGGACATTGGCTTTCTAAAGGCTGACATCTCTGTTAAGCTGACAAAACAGTCAGGGACACCCATAGCATCTAAATGACAGCTCTGGTTCCTCTGGTCTCGACAGGCTTTCGAGCCACATAGATAGACCTTTGTTCTCTTTCAAGTATTATGGATATGCCTCTCTGTCTTCTAGTCCCTTTCCATCCCTAATGGAATCTTCTGTAATTGCTACCCTGTAAAGACAGTGAATATCCCATTGTGTCTCTAAGCTCTGTCTGCACTTAAGGGAAGGGGATTATGATATAGACTTTGCCTATCAGAGAATTCTGTCTGTTGTATCCGTGCCTGACATTGATGTGTTTGGGCTTTAATTTCAACTTTTGACATTTACAAACAAGTGGAAGCTGGGCCATGAAAGGGTTTCACTTACAAAATGGTAGAGCCCTGATTTTCAGAATTCACCAGACAGTGAGCTGGTGGGCCTTGGTTCTGACCTGATAGAGAATTTAATGTTCTTTCCAAGATGATCAAGGATGAAAATTGAGTTCATCATTCTGATGAGGGTAAGAGAAGATTTTCTGGAATGACTCAGAAGAAGAGATATAAGAGTCTAAACTTATATCTGATGCTAGTGGAGGGAGGACCAGATTAGACCCAAGCAGATGGCCAGTGACAACCACAGATGGCAGCAGGCTTGGTTTAAGAGTCTGTCTATTGCTGTGGGGAATAACAATCTTTAATATTTTGCTTCTACAGCCCAAACTCCCTCTGGGGTTGATTTCTTTGTGCTTTGCCTTAGAATTTGGCTCCTCTGATCATGTTTTCCTTCCTGTTATTAGAAACTAAAGACCCATTTGAGGAATTTCAGATGGTGCCATTATAATTATTGAACATACCACATGGAGAGCTTAAAATTATGATAGCCCTCAGAGATATTTGTTTTCCTTACACTTATGCACCAAGCCTAAGTACCGCTTACCAATGTCTGCTTTAAAGAGTCAACTAACAATCAACAGATCAAGTGAAAGCATTATATTTTATTTTCCGTGTGTTGGATTGCTAATTTGCTCTGAAGATACTTTCTAAGTGCCAGGTAGTTATATGCATGTACTGCACTAGGGCTTGGGATATGGACAAATACAACGTCTTGACTCTTCCTGGCTCCCAGCTTCAAGGGCAGGGAATAAAGAGTTTCAATAGAGTGTGAAGACCAATAAAGTAAAGACCACAACCTTTCACTTTATTGAATTGGGCATATTTCCTATGTGCTAAAATTATCATCTTCAAGGATTCAGGATGTCTGAAGGATCATATTCATGGTGATTTCCCAATGTGTCACTTGGTTTAGACCATCACACCATCACCCCATTTTTAAAATATGAGGAAATGTAAACAGAGCTACTTGAGGGGGAGAATATAGAGCAACCATGAAGAAGAGAGAAATCATGGCTCTGCTTTTCAGCTGTTTTTGTACTCTGCCTTTATGCAATTGGCCAATTTTGCCCAGGGTCACAGAACTAATTAGAGGTAAGACTGTGATTTGAATCCTACGAGCCCAATCTTTTTTTTTTTAACTACCATTCTGTAAAATACTTTAACACTCTATATTTTTTGTCCTTCCTTCCCATTTTCTAGTGTGCTTATAATTATCTACTCAGTAAAATGACTTTCAAATGACAACTCTGTGCTTCAGTATAAATTTTATTCTCATTTGCTTAAAAAATTTTAAGAACTCATTAGTTCCACTGTATTTTCAGTTAAGACTTATACTCTACTTGTAGCTACTGAAGAGGAAATCTTCCTGGTATTAAGGATTCAGCTTTCAGATGAAGGGGTTTTGTTGTTAGAGAAACATGCAAGAAAATTTCCAGTGCCCAAGAAGGAATGGCTTGGAAGTATTGATTGTTTATTTTACAGGTGATCCCTGAAGATGGAAATCATGTGCAACTGTGTTATTGTTGTTTACCTTCTTTTAAAGCTGATATACATTCATAGATAGAAATTAGCAGAAAAGACCCTTAAAATTACATTTTGCTAGCAAGAAGATGATGTTTCCTATCTAGAGTCTTAGGATGAAATCTGAGATGGTAAATTTTTTTTATGGCTCAAGAAGTCTTTTCTTTTATAACTAAGCAAGAATCCTGTTTGACAATATTTGCTATAAACATTTTTGTTTAAAAGTTCCTTATTAGTTAACATTTTAGAGCATTAGTTTATTTCAGAATTGTAATTCAAATACGTTTTCCATTTGTGTTCCTAGTAAGACATGACAGTTTGTTCCTCAGTATTAATGCATTGCAAGGATAAATTGTTTGTGGAAAACTTTGATATATTTTCAGAGCAGAGCTAAAAATCTTGTGGCAAAGACAAGCACATGGAAAAATAAAAGTCAGGTTATATCAAGAACAAAGGACAAGCAGGCTGAGAAAGAAGTTAGGGAAATAACACCCTTCACAATAGCCACAAACAATATAAAGTATCTTGGTGTGACTCTAACCAAACAAGTGAAAGATCTGTATGACAGGAACTTCAAGTCCTTGAAGAAAGAAATCAAAGAAGACCTCAGGAAATGGAAAAATATTTCATGCTCTTGGATTGGGAGGATCAATATAGTAAAAATGGCTATCTTGCCAAAAGCAATCTACAGATTCAATGCAATCCCCATCAAAATCCCAAATCAATTCTTCATATCTAGAAAGAGCTATTCTCAAACTCATCTGGAATAACAAAAAACCCTGAATAGCTAAAACTATTCTCAACAATAAAAGGACTTCTGGGGGAATCAATATCCCTGACCTCAAGCAGTACTACAGAGCAATTGTGTTAAAAACTGCATGGTATTGGTACAGCAACAGGCAAGTAGATCAGTGGAATAGAATTGAAGACCCAGAAATGAACCCACAGACTTATGGTCACTTGATTTTTGATAAAGGAGCTACAACCATCTAGTGGAAAAAAGATAGCCTTTTCAACAAATGGTGCTGGTTCAATTGGAGGTCAACATGCAGAAGAATGCAAATTGACCTACTCTTATCACCTTGTACTAAGATCAACTCCAAGTGGATCAAGGACCTCCACATAAAGCCATATACACTGAAACTAATAGAAAAGAAACTGGGGAAGACCCTGGAGGACATGGGCACAGGGGGAAAGTTTTGAACAAAACACCAATAGCTTATGCTCTAAGATCAAGAATTGACAAATGGGACCTCATAAAATTACAAAGTTTCTATAAGGCAAAGGATAAGGTCAGAAGGACAAAACAGCCATCAACAAATTGGGAAAAGATCTTCACCAACCCTACATCCGACAGGGGGCTAATATCCAATATATACAAAGAACTCAAGAAGTTAGACCCCAAAGAACCAAATAACCCTATCAAAAAATGGGATATAGAGCTAAACAAAGAATTTTCACCAGAAGAAATTCGATGGCCGAGAAATACCTTAAGAGATGTTCAACATCATTAGGCATCAGGGAAATGCAAATCAAAACAACCCTGAGATTCCACCTCACACCAGTCAGAATGACTAAGATTAAAAACTCAAGAGACAACAGGTGCTGGCGAGGATGTGGAGAAAGAGCAACACTCCTACACTGTTGGTGGGACTGCAAGATGGTACAACCGCTCTGGAAATCAGTCTGTCGGTTACTCAGAAAATTGGGCATGACACTTCCAGAGGACCCTGTCATACCACTCCTGGGCATATACCCAGAGGATTCCCCTGCATACAATAAAGACACATGCTCCACTATGTTCATAGCAGCCTTATTTATAATAGTCAGAAGTAGGAAGGAGCCCAGATGTCCCTCAAAGGAAGAATGGATACAGAAAATGTGGTATATTTATACAATGGAATTCTACTCAGCAATTAAAAATAATGAATTCATGCAATTTGTAGGCAAATGGTTGGATCTGGAAAATATCATCCTAAGTGAGTTAACCCAATCACAAAAGAATACACATGAAATGCAATCACTGATAAGTGGATATTAATGAGCCCAGAAGCTCTGAATACTCAAGGCACAATTACAAGTCAAAAGATTCCCAAGAAGAAGGAAGGAGAGGACCCTGGTCCTGAAAGGACTGGATCCAGTTTTGTAGGAGAGTACCAGAATAGAGCAGAGAAATGGTGGGGTGGTGATTGGGGAATAGGCAGGGGTTGGTGTGCAGTGGAAGAGGACATATAGGACATATGGTGAGGGGGGAACTGGGAAAGGGGAAAGCCTTTGGAATGTAAACAAAGAATATAGAAAATTAAAAAAAAAATAAAAAAAAGAACAAACATGCTTCCTAGAATTTTTTTAATTACCATTTCATTAGCTTATGTCAATAGTAGAGGCCTACTAAAGTTGTCCTGTTAGCTTAAATTCACTTGTGTTATTTAAAATACTTTGTTACTTTTTAATGCTTTTTTTATGGTTTGTGGCATTTTATTTTTTCATCTAAGAAATGGAAAATCCTTTAATCTAGTTCTTTTTCATGTTTTTTTTTTTTTTGAGCAGTGTGAAGTTATCAAGGAAAATCTCTCATGCCACTCATTAACAGTTTATCCTGGCCTCAGGAATGTCTCTCTAAAAGCACAGACATAACCACCCCTTTCTGACTCATACCCATCCACAGACCACTAGGTAATGTAGTATAGACAAGTGCCTCTCATCTGGGGGAAGATTTTCTTTTATCTGTGGTCTGGAGAATGATCTGTGATATTGGACTTTAGGTTTTGGGGTGACTGGCTTTATTAGGTATGTAGCGAGCAAAAATGAAAGAATAAATAGCAAGTAGCAAATTGAGAGAAATAGTGGGGACTCATGACAGCCAGCAGAAACAAATGGAGTAGTACAATTGAGAGAGCAAACGCAGCTTCATCAAATCAAGAAATTGCCAATACCCAGCAGACATTAACTGGGGAAACTAGTCCAGGACATTTGCTAGAGTTCACTACCCAGAGATTCCCAGGCAGAGCAGAATATTCCCTTTGGATAAGGTTTCCAAGTAAAAGAATTAGTGATCAGAGATAACTTCACCCAGCATTTTCTTTGTGGGCTCACAAACTCAGCAGAAACTGACTGGGGAAACTGAGGTAATGAGCTGGAGTCCATAGCACAGATTCCTATGGCTCAAGTTCCAGGTTTCTGTCCTCATCGCAGGCAGTTTTTACTTTCTAACCATCCACAACATTTTTAATATCCTTACTGCCTACTGTTTTCTCTCTCTTTCTATTACAGAGAGAGGGGTTAGTTTGCTCCAGGACAGTGAGTTTTGGATGGGACCTAACATAAACATGTTCAGTTCTGATGTGGGGGAGTGACCCAACTCCAGAAAGAGCTTCTCACCCAGCTCAACTAGCATGTAGGAGTTTACCAGTGACACCAGGTGACATTTGGTACTGCCTTGAGCCTGGGGGCTGGTGGGTGGGAGGGGGTTGTTACTGGAATCTAGAAGAGGCCAAGAATGATTCAAAGCATACATCAGCATGCAGAACAGGTCTACACTACACAGGATTGTCTAGCCTCAAATGGCAGCTGATTGAAAAATCATAAGACAGAGACAGAAACTCTGGGCCGAAGGACAAGATATATGAGACATATTTATTCTTTTCTACTTCTTAGAAGGCAACCTTCAAAAAGAAGGGGGGGAGGAAGTGCTTTGCATCCTCAGAATGAACTTCTTAAGTATAACATATAATTAAAGAAATATGAAGAATGTTCTTAACAATAGGGTTAGTATTGTGTGTGCACTCTTAAGGAAAAGAAGGAATGATGCAGAGAGATGGATGGTTCTTATGATCAGGATGCCTCAGTATGATCAGGAGTTACTTGTAGCATGGGTAGTCAAGATAGAAAGGAAAAAAGATAGGGGTGGAAAAGAGAAAGGGGCAGAAGAAGACAGGGCTGGCTGTGTTTATTTCCTTAACTGGGATTTGTGATGCTCTGTTACCAGGGATTGTGAGCTTAGCTCTGCTTCCTGGAATTGTAGCTTTCCCGGTTGGTTGTGTGTAGAGACAATGAATAGGAGAAAGAGAAGTAAGCTAAAGTAGAGAAAGGAGGTCTAGATGTACACGTGTGAGAGTTTTATGGTGATAGCAGCTGGGCAGGTTATCCATTTGGTTCCCAGTTGTTAGTGACAGAGTTCTCTCTTGACCGGGAAGGCAGGGCTGAGGTGTATGTGGGCCCAGTGTGCCTCAAGGGTCTCCCTGCACCTGTTCTGATTCATACTTAATAATCTGCTAAATGGATCCTGAGAAAACAATCACTTAATCTTCTTGATGTGGGACTAGCTTCTCTGTATTTGCTTTCTATAATTGAACAGGGATGGTAAGACACAGGGATGTGCTGAATCCAGACCTCTGTCATAATAACTCCTTCCACCATCCAAGCAGAAGTAAGGCCTACTGTAATAAACCACTAAGCACCCCATCTTCTGTAGAGACTCAGTTATATCAACAGTTCCCAGCCTATGAGTTGTGAACCCTTTGGGGGGGTTTGAATGTTCTCTTTCACAGGGGTCATATCAAATAGCTTGCATATCAGATATTTATATAACAATTCATAACAGTAGCAAAATGACAGTTATGATGTAGCAAGCAAAGAAAATCATTTCATGGCTGGAGTCACCACTACATATGGAACCGTATTAAAAAGTGCCAGCATTAGGAATGTTGAGAAACAGTACCCAGTTGTCTACAGTCGTAACTGCAGATTGGGCAAGCACCATCTTTTACCAATATGAACCTTCTTTGGTGGTTATTTGGAGTATGGATAGATGTGAACAGCTTTCCCTTTTGAGCAGTCTGTTCATTATTGTAGCAGTAATCATGAGAATAGGTCAGAGTTCTTTTAGTCTTGGATTCTTACGCCCCGTCCTCTAGAGAACAACGCTTAAGTATTAATAGCATCACTGGGAAAACATGGCAGCTATTTCCCTGTTTCCTTCAGCTCAATGAAGAGTTGTTCAGTGTGGACCCCAGTGTACTGGCCCCATGAATGGAGGGATTGTGAAGAAGTCATCTCCTGCTAAGGCAAGACGTGACACTGGGAACAAAGACTGGGTTTTTAGCTGATGTGATGAGCTCACTCCAGGGACCCATGTGGGGACTTTGAAGCCTGTCCAGGTGCCAGCTCTCTGTGCATATGACATTCTTGGGGATCTTTAGAGGCTGGGCAGAAGCCTTTAAACATTGATCTGCAGTGTGAGAATTACAAGGTCTTATGGGGTGAGCCTCAGAATTTTTATGTAGCCTAAGTTTCCCCCAGAGGAAGCAATTCTGTACAAAGGGGAAACCACAATATTTTTAATCCAGGCAAATCAATAAAGGCTTTATAAAAGCATAGTGATATAATTATTTTCTGTTTGATTTTTGTCTGTGATAAGGAAGTATACTTCTTCCATTCAGGATCCACTATACCTTTTATAAATCTATGCTAATTATTAGGAGAAATGCATCCAAGAAACCACCTAGAATAGCTGTTTGATATAGGAAATCTGTGGAATCTGCTTTTGATTTATGGGATATCTTAAAGGTATTTTGAATGAAATTTTCCCTCATTGAACTGACTGATTCTATTTTTTTATTGTTCTTTAGTCCTATCTTATTATGTTGCATCTGTAGAAAATCCTTCTGGTTCATTGTGGATCAAAGTGAACTTTAATGACATTAACTTATATTTGTACTTAAGAGAGTTTCTAAGCATGCACTACATTGTAGACACAAATAGCTAATCGGGCATAAAAGCATGTTTCATACTGCCATGGCTGTTATACAAATTTAGAATAAAAGCAATACGGGTATAGTGTATATGTAGAAAATCATTATAGAATAATCTAACTCTGCCATTGTTACATATTGAGGAAAAGAGCAGCAATTAAGTCAAACTTGGGCTTGGGATGAGGTTTATTAGCTAATGTATCTTTTTAAAAATTTTTTTTATTGGATATATTGTATATTTACATTTCATTTCTCTTTTTCTGGTTACCCACCCCCCAGTGGTCCCACATGCCCTTTTCCCTCTCCCTGTTCCCCCATCCACCCCTTCTCACTTCCCTGTTCTGGTATTCCCCTACACTGATGCTTTGATCCTTTCCAGCACCAGTGTCCACTCCTTTCTTCTTGTCGGACATCATTTGGTATGTAGATATGTATCTTAAATAAATCAGTTGATCCAAGGTTTATTTTCCTCCCATATAAAATAGGCGTACCAATACTTCTATTAAAGGCACATAATCAGGCTATCATACAATGCCATAGCTTGAATACCTGTGGTCCATTACTATGGAGATCCTGAAAAGTACACAGGACCCTCAGGGTTCAGAGACCACTGTTCCTAAGGACGGAAGAAGGTCGTAAGAATTCTTCATGAGAATTAAACTGGAGTCCTAATGCCCTATGACACACCCTGAACCCTAAGTGGATGGAAACCAATAAAAGCTGCTTGCATCTGTTACAATATAAGAACACACGAGAAATGAGACTTGGTAAACATGGAAATTGGATGCTAGGAGTAGGCTGTCGAATTCAGATTCTGAGACTCAGACTCCCATTGGTTACTTCTTATGCAATTTTCTTGAAACCAAGTGGACACCAGGTGCCTTCCAGGGATGGGGGTGGCTTTCGCGTCAGGATGTCATGTCAATTGTTTTCATGAGCTACTACTTCTGCAGCAGAAGTCGGATATCTTCACCTAAGAGCTCAAGAACAAAGCCACCATCTATCTTACACTCAGAATCACGCACGTGAATCTGCAGAAACAAAAGTGGGGATGAGTGCATGCCATCGATCAAGTAGGCACCAGAGCTGCAGACTCAATGCCGGTAGCTGAAGAACGATCCAGAGCCTCTCCTGAGAGCCCTAGGACCAGCTGGCCGCCGTAGCTCTCTTGTCCTGACTGGCACATGATGCGTGATGGAATCCTGGCACAGTGCAGTTCTGGTTGACAAAAGGAGTCAATTGCAGAATGGACCCATCTCTCCTGCCTCTCTCTGTGTCCTTCCCTCATTTCCCCCATTTCCTCCCCCTTCTCCTCTATCCCACACTTGTTTTTATTTCTTTTGGTAAGAGTAATTCTGTAAGCACAGTTTTCTAAATTCAAGTTTCCATAATCTTATAGGTCCTTTAAGGACCTATATCAAAAGTCTTTGTTGTCTAGCCAGAAAGAATTATATCATAATTCTAAATTATTTTTAAGATACTTTCCTACCTATAACCCCAACCTTCTCTGGTAGACTGAAAACTTCTTTGTTTGTTTGTTTATTTACATTTCAAATGATTTCCCCTTTCCCTACTCCCCCATCCCCGAAAGTCTCATAAGCCTTCTTCCCTCCCCCTGTTCCCCCATCCACCCCTTCCCACTTCCCTGTTCTGGTATTCCCCTACACTGCTGCACTGAGCCTTTCCAGAACCAGGGGCCACTCCTTACTTCTTCTTGGACATCATTTGGTATGTGAATTGTGTCTTTGGTGTTCCAAGTTTCTAGGCTAATATCCGCTTATCAGTGAGTGCATACCATGAGTGTTCTTTTGAGACTGGGTTACCTCACTTAGTATGATGTTCTCCAGCTCCATCCATTTCTCTAACAATTTCATGAATTCATAGTTTCTAATGAATGAATAGTACTCCATTGTGTATATATACCACATTTTTTGTATCCATTCCTCCATTGAGGGGCATCTGGGTTCTTTCCAGCTTCTGGCTATTATAAATAGGGCTGCTATGAACATAGTGGAACATGTATCCTTATTACATGCTGGGGAATCCTCTGGGTATTTGCCCAGGAGTGGTATAGCAGGGTCCTCTGGAAGTGTTGTGCCCAGTTTGACTGAAAACTTCTTTAGGTTAAGAATTATCCTACTACGTGCTTGTGTTGGGACCTTTTTCAGAAATACCTCGCAGCATTTCCAAGTACCACAAGGAGCTAAGAAGCCTTGCTATCTGCTCGATAGATATCTGTATATACCATCTTGGAAGATAATTAACAAAAGTAATCTAATTACCTTGACATGATTTTTAAGTACAACCTATCAATTTTGAATAGTCATAACAGATATTTGAACCCCTCCTCTCACTAATTTTCACATATTCGTTTTGGAGTCAGTTTGCTATATTTTTGTGAACTCAAGTCCTTAGATCATAAACGGATTTTCTCCCAAGGGATGTTTTTAAGCCAGCCACAGGGAATCAGGTAGTACCTGAAGCAGGTGTCCAGTTGTATACACACGTCACATGTTTGTATGTACATGACTGTGTTTATGTGTGTGTGTGCGTTCCTCCATGAGTGGCAGCACTGTGTTTACATGCTACAATCTTACCCCAGTTGCTGAGTGCTGAAGGCCAAAGGACAAACTCAAGTGTCATTCCTCAGGTACTTTCCATCTTTTTTTTTTTTTTTTTTTTTTTTTTTGCACACGGTCTTCACTGGCTTAGAACACTACCAAGTAGTTTATGCTAACTGTCCAGGAGTCTGCATATCTCCAACTCCTATCTTGTCACTGCAGACAATACAGGTATAAGCCATCAAGCCTAGCTTTCCCCCTGGGTTCTGAGGGACAAACTTATGGTGGAAATGGTTTATTAGCTAGAGCATCTGCCCGGCCTTCCTTCTCTCTTAGATGCATATTGTCACAGTGATGGCATCTATTCATTTTCATTTTTGTGTCTGTATATATTTTAAGCCTGAGGATGAATTGCATATTGGATATTTATTGCGTCATGCTCAATACTTTAACATGATCTAACATTGTTTCCTGTAGAACCATCAACCAACTTAAAGAAAGGCTAAGAAAGAGAAGTTTTGTAAGCACATTACTCATTTAGGAACATTATTTTTTCTGATCTGGTATATAAGCAAGGGGGCGGGGCAGCCTGCTTCACACCCCACACATCTTGCTTTCTTAAATCAACATTTTAAAGGTCAGATTGCAAATATTCTTTGCTGAAGAGCCTGTTTTGTAGAACGATCCTGGTTCTAGGCTTCTACGTACAGATGATGCCTTTCCCATGCCTGGTCCTTCATGGTTGCATAATGCTTAATCAACCATCATATGATTCCTAGCTGGTGTTCTGTGTGATGGTTTGTATATGATTGGCCCAGGAAGTTACCCTATTAAGAAGTGTGGCCTTGTTGGAGTATGTGTGTCCCTGTGGGTGTGGGCTTAAGACCCTCACCCTTGTTGCCTGGAAGTCAGTCTTCCACTAGCAGCCTTCAGATGAAGATGTAGAACTCTCAGCTCCTCCTGTACCATGCCTGCCTGGATGCTGCCATGTTTCTGCCTTGATGACAATGGACTGAACTTCTAAGCCTGTAAGCTAGCCCTAATTAAATGTTGTCTTTTATAAAACTTGCATTGGTCATGGTGTCTGTTCCCAGCAGTAAAACCCTAACTAAGATATTCTGGATATTTGTTTCTGAAGCATTTGATGTTTTGTTTTGTTTTGTTTTGTTTTGTTTCTTTTTTGATACAAGGTCTTTCTAGCCTAGGCTTTCTTGGACACACTTATAGCCCAAGCTAGCTTCAAATTTACTAGACTCTTACTCGAGTCTTCAAGTGCTGATATTGTAGGCATGGGTCACTATTAATGAATAATTTCAAAAGGAAAAATTTTCCAGCAAACTTTTCTCTTTATAATATCTCCTTAAAATATTTACACACCCCAGTCCTCAAATCCCAGACATCAATAAGAAAAGAGCGCCTCCATGTCCAATCCCCTTGTGAAATTCTAGTACTCTTTAACACAAAGGTCCTTGTTGACAGGACCTAGTATTGTGTGAATCTGTGAAATTCCTTATTTTCTATGTCCTTGGAATATATCTGTAAAGATAATTGCTCCAAGAGCCAATCTACAAAGAGGTGAAACAGGCATAGTTACCTTGTATAGAGTTTAGAATGTATATAAACTGGTAGATTGCTGAATGTTGTCTCAGGCAGGAACAGGTTGTGTTCAGTGGTCACATTAGTTGCAAACCTTAAGGACTAACTATGAGCCTGGAGAGGAACCACAAACATGATACCATTTCTGGTGTGGCAGTGTGGAAATTATGGATAACCAGATTCCAATATGGGAGTATTCACATGGTATGAAATTCTCAGGGAAGGAACAAATGTACATCTGTTATGGTGTGTATATGCTTTTCCCAGGGAGTGGCACTATTAGGAGGTGTGGCCTTGTTGGAGTAGGCGTGTCACTGTGGGTGTGGGCTTAAGATCTTCACCCTAGTTGCCTGGAAGTCAGTCTTCCACTAGCAGCCTTCAGATGAAGATGTAGAACTCTCAGCTCCTCCTGCACCATGCCTGCCTGGATGCTGCTATGTTTCTGCCTTGATGACAATGGACTGAACCCCCGAGCCTGTAAGCCAACCCCAATTAAATGTTGTCTTTTATAAAACTTGCATTGGTCATGGTGTCTGTTCACAGCAGTAAAACCCTAACTAAGACAACATCTTAGTCTTTTTTTTTTTTTCCCAGAGTCCTAAGCAAACCAAGGTAAGAATATGGCTTCTTATTGGCTACCTCTAAGGGATGCTTAGCTTAGTATTGTCTGTGTTATTAACTAGTAAAATACCCTAGGACTCACAGCAGGATCATCTAGTCTCTAGCCACCATCTCCGTTTCTGCTGACAATGATACTTAGTGAGCGGCAAAGCTCAACTTCAAGTAGAGCGGGCGCTTCTAAATAATAGTGACTTGGCAGCAGTGAGAGCTCCCTCTCATTATGTGTCTGTCATTCATCTGCCGTAGATCTTTTGTGGCTCTTGAATAAAATAGCTCTGGGGTATTATTTCTGCACTCTTATGTAAGCTTCGCTCATTAAATAGAGTGCTCCCCGTTAAGTTCCTTTTAATTTTGTTTTCTAAGATCATCATAAGAAGAGAGGGATCGCACTGCAGCGGGAGTCTCTTTTGTGGAATAGTTAATAGCAAGCCGATATAAGATCAAGTTTTTAAAATGCATCAAGTCAATTAGGCTCATCATTTCTCTACCCTTCACATTTTAAAGTCCTCTAGCATAGGCCCAATGTGGCACTGCCACAGCTCATAGGGTGCCTTATAAATAGTCATCAGAACATGAGTTCTTCAAATGCAGAGTGAGAGACCTAGAACCACAGCACTTAGCAGAGCACAAGCTTCTTGATTTCTCTGGCCACACCTTAGCACTTGGAGTGGTCAGAATACTTCCTGCTCTACAGGGTTATTGTGAGGTTAAATACTTGTTTCCTAATATAAGAACAAATCATTCTGCATATTGGAAATCATACATATTTTTTGGGGGGGTCTTTTTATCATTGGGATTATTGATGCCTCAAATAGGGGTATGCTAAACATATGAAACTAAAGGGTGTATATTTGGGCGTCTAGAAATAAGATGGTGTAGGAACCCTTTATATTTAGTGACGTTGAGCAATAGTATAGGAAATGCTCTACCAAAAGTCCAATCTTCTACTGCTGGTCCCACAGAACTAGTGATATGTACCTAACTGGACTGAAAGAGAAACGTTTTCCATGTTCACATTGCTAGAGCACTCTGTGGGCTCACTGGATGGACTAGATTTCACTGACTCTCCACTTGAGAGCTTTGAATACACTGCAATTTGCATTTTGTCATGAAACTTCTTTGTTTTGTGACAATATTGTGTGATGGAACTGTTGCCAGGAAATATATTGATTTTGAAATATATTTGAAATAAATTTGAGTTAGATTTCAAAAGTAATTTGAAATATATATCAGCATGTTATTGAATGGGTATCTTCAAAACCAAAAAGAGCTACTGTTTCAACATACCTTTTCCATTGTCTTGAAAGCAATAATTTTAAACTTTGCAGATATTTCTTTATAACAGTTTCCATCCAATGTGACAAACTAAGTTACCTTGATCTCAGTAATGGATTTTAGCAAATAGTGCTTGATATCAAAATAAACATATTGAATATGGACAATATATTATATTCTATATTTTCAGTTCACTTTTATCTATCTATCCATCTATCTATCTATCTATCTATCCATTTATCTATCTATATATACTATATATATATATACACACACACATATATATGTATATATATGTGTGTGTATATATATGTATATGTATATATATATACATATATATATATATAATGTATTGGATAAATAATCTTTTCTTGTTATTTTCAGACCAAATAATGATGCTTACTTGAGTTTGGTTATTTAATGTATCTACTATGTAACTATAAAAATGAGTAAATTAAAGCCCCAAAGCCCAAACAAAATGAAACAAAAGGTTCACAAAAAATAGTATTGGGCTTGATTCGTGTTGCCTAATTACTCTTAGGCATATGACTTGCCCTGGAGTATGGTCGATATACTCCAATGACTTTCCAGTGATATACGCCAGTGACACTCCAATGCAGGGAACTAAGTTCTCATTGCCAGTGGGTATCAATTGCAAATAGCTTCTTGCTTAGTAGGACCCCATTTCTACTTCTTCATCTCAGCACTGGGATCCCATCTTATTCTATGCAAATTTTATGTCTATTGCCACAGTCTCAGCAGATTCTTATCCTTATCAGTCCTGTTGCTTCTGAAAGACACCGTGTCCTTAGAACCATCTACAACCTCTGGCTCTTACAATCTTTCTGCCTCCTCTTCCATACAAATCCGTGAGCCTTGAGGGGAGGGCTTTGGAGGACGGCGTGCTCGATAGCCTCTCTTTGCAGAATGTCCACTTGTGGGTCTTTGTGTTAATTCTTACCTACTGCAAGAAGCTTCTCTGTTATCAGTTGAATGAAGCACCCATCTTTAGGTTTAGGAGTTATTCTTGTCTTTTAGTTGGTTTTTATTTCTTGCTTGAGAGAGAATGAGATATAGAGATACAAAACTAGATAGATGATAGATAGATAGATAGATAGATAGATAGATAGATAGATAAGCAGATAGACAGACAGGCAGGTAGCGAATTGCCTGAATAGGGAGGTTGGGGAGGATCTGGTAAGAGATGGCAAAAGAGAAGCATGGTAAAATATATTGTATAAAGGTTTTTAATCAAGAGTGTAAGCTAATATAGATATCAATATTTGAAACAAATTAAAATTTTCCTTTTTACTTTGCATAAATGTGTTAGCACATCAAAGGATAATTAGCACCTCCTAATGATGAAATGTTCTTGCAGATTCATTGAAGACTAGAGGAGTAGGAAGAGAGACAGAGAAACTTTTAAATAATTTATGTATTTTTCTGTTAGTGTTTTGGAATTCATAACCCTTATATGCATGTTTCCAATAGCTTACACTTTCTGTTTCATTGTGTGTAATGCACTGAATAATGCATCATCCTGACCCTCTACCCTTACCCCATTTCAGACTGAGCCCCATGGGCAATACCAGTGAGAAAAATGTAGGTCTACTTTTACATAATGGTTGGACAATAGTGATATTTTTCAATTTAATTGCTATTTGTGTTCAGTAAGAATCTTTTTTGTTAAAAAAATAATATTCTCATCTAATTTGTGCTGTGCCCTGCATCACAGTGGAGAAATTCACCCATTTCCCCTCAGTGAGTTTTTTTTTAAAGCACTACACAAATGCCACAGTGTTTGAAACAATTGTAAAAGCTGGAATCTGGTATTGTAGTGAAAACAGATACACAATTCTTTTCTTTTTTAAGACTAGCCATAACAAGTTGTTATGGTATCTGTATTTCTGGTCCCACTCTTTGAGATGGAATTAGGACATGTAATTTTGTATTACTTGTATTAGAGCATTAACTACTAGTATAATACATGTGTGCTATATGTATACTATAATAATGTATACTAATTACATGTATTATATAGCACTGAACACCAACCCCATTCTATAAGCAGTGCAGGCTGTAAAACCTGCCTATGACCAGCTAGTTTATATGTCAGATTGACTGCCTATTGAGTGCCAAGTATTATAAGTTTATCTGATGGAGATCTGGCATGGTTTCCACCCATAGGGAATATACTAAGTGACTGGAAGGTAATAGAAAAGACCACAAAAGAAGCATTTAGAACTCATGTGCTTGAAGGGATCAAGTTCAGGAACTAGTGTGGAGAAGAAGAACTTGTACATACAAATATTGGGAAATACATTAGGATAGACTTGAGGGAAGGAGGAGATATTGGGGAAGACCTTGATAATGAGACAGACTATATTGGTTGGAGAAATGAGAAGTAGAAACTCATTGTAGACTTCTGCATAAACAAAGAAAGTTTGTTAGGTAGCTGAGTCTGAATTCACCACTTCAATGTTTAGAGGGTACAAGACTAGAGTCTGCTACTGTAATTCAACTGGAGACCTAGACAGAAGCTGAGGTAAAAAGACAGAGACACTTTGAAATAAGTATTGATCACAGAGGAACTAAGTAGGGAAGCTCACATGTGGATTTTGGTCCACTCTGTGATTCAAGCCTATCTTCAAAGAGGCAAAGGGGTTGGGGAAAAGTGGGGGAGAGAAGAAAGAGAAAGAGAGAAGCAAGGGATGGAGAGAGGGAGAGAGGGAGGGAGAATTTCCTAGATCTATAAAGCCTTGAGTTTAAACTCTACCTGACATCATACCCCTGCCATATTTAATTCACCAAAGTTAGTCATAAAGCTGTTTTAGAAAGGTCTCTCTCTCTCTCTCTCTCTCTCTCTCTCTCTCTCTCTCTGTGTGTTTGTGTGTGTGTGTGTGTGTGTGTGTGTGTGTGTGTAACTGTACCTCTTGAAGGCAGAACTGCTAAAACTACACTGAGGTACAAGATTTGTGGAGTTTTTAAAAAAATTGCAGTGTTTCATAGAACATGGTCAGATTTTTATTATGAAACCTTATGACTAAAACCATTCAAACAGACATAGAAATAAAGACAAAATGTAGACTGGAAACATTAGGACCAATCAGATCACTAGGCACTGTCTTACTTAGTTTTCCTACTGCCTAGCAAATAACAAAAGCAACAGAAGGAAGGAAGGAAACAAGGGAGGAAGGAAGAAAGGAAAAAGAAAGGAAGCAAGAAAGGAAAAAAAGTAAGGAAGGAAAGAGGGAATGAAAGAAGAGCAGGAGAAAGGAAGAAAAGGTGGTAGGAAAGAAAAAAGGAAGGAAGGAAGGAAAGGAGAAAGGAAGGAAAAAAGGAAGGAAAGTGTGCTTGTTTTACTCACAGTTGGAAGGTAGAGCCGTTATGGGATTCACATCATGGCTTCAGGGTCCTGAGGCAGCTGATGGCATTGCATTGGCAGTCAGGAAGTGGAGGGGGATGGATGCTGGTCCTCAGCTCTTTCTGTTTTATAAAGTCTAGGGCCCAAGTCCAAGGAAGGTACTTTGAAAGTAAGCCTCCTCATCAAGACTCAATTAATCATGATAATCCTCCAGGACCAGACCAGAGGCTAATGAAAATCTAGAGAATCCCTAATAAGTGTGATTAGAGGCTTGTCTCCTAGGTGATTCTGGATCCTGTCCAATTGATAATCAATATTAGTCACTACAGTAAACTAATCCAAGAGAAGAAACTGGAATATATTCATGAAGGGAAACAGGATGAGCAAGTAGAGACTGGTCCGACCCTATTGCAATGACAATGACTAGAAATTAATTCATGTGGTTAAGATTCTGGTTTGGTGAGTAGGAAAGAAGTTCACCAACACAGGGACACTGGTGAGGCAGCTGTGGTTGGAAAAGAAACTGACATGGGACCCAGAAGTGCAGTAAGTTGAGCACTTGCTAGAGAATAGAAGTTAGGAAGTTGAGTGACTCACAGGCATTGAGAGTGATTAAGAGCACTGGATGCTCTTAGAGAGAATGCAGGTTTGCTTCCCAGAACCCCCATGGTGGCTCATGACCACCTGCAATTGTGTTCCAGGTGATTTGATGCCCTCTTCAGGCCTTTGCTAGTAGCAGGTACAAGTGTGGTACACAGAAGTAACATGCGGGCAAAAATACCCCTACACAGTAAAAATAAAGTAAAATGAGAGAGAGAGAGAGAGAGAGAGAGAGAGAGAGAGAGAGAGAGAGAGAGAGAGACAGAGAGAGAGACAGAGACAGAGACAGAGACAGAGACAGAGAGACAGAGAGACAGAGACAAAGGAGGGGAGGGGAGGGAGAGGGGGAGAGGAAGAGGGGGAGGGGGAGAGGGTGACAGGGAGACAGAGAGAGAGAGAGAGAGAGAGAGAGAGAGAGAGAGAGAGAGAGAGAGAGAGACAGAGAGAATGCTGTGCATATAGCCTACTATTTAGAAGTTACTCTGGATAATTTCTTTGCTTAATAAAAGGATCCATTTTTAGATAGCGATTGCTGAAATCAAAACACAGTATCCCCAGAGACAGTAGGCAAAACTGATTATGTAAGTTGTGGGGGGCAATGCAAAATAATAATGGTGAGTTCCTCGCCTCAAATACCAGGAAAGTGTTTCAGACAATGGCAATATAGAATTAAGGCAAGCTGAGAGCCCTGTTTGAAGACGGGGTCCTGGGTGACTTCCCATGTCATATGCTCATGTAGTGACAATGGCAAAACCGTGTGGGGACTGAGTGGCATACAGTCACTGAGTGTAACTTTGGGCATTTATTTTTCTTCAGAATCTTCTTACTTCTTCCTTTTCCTCAGTTATACATATAAATAGCTATGGTAATAAAAATGATGGATGCCGGAGAAGTCCCAGGTACGGGAAGGGTTTGGAAGCATGATCTATGTAGGGGCTGACCTTCACGATTCATCTATGACAAATTTAAATGGGAAAGTTGATGTCTCTGGCCTGAAGCCCTATATCATGATGTCACTGTGCAGCAGCTGTGGGAGTTTCCAAGCGATATTAATATTAAAACTATCATTTTAAGTATAGCATTCCTAAAAACCTCCATTTTCTTACGTATATGTAAAACTTTCCTCAAATCTAGCCGAATGCCAATTCTTTTGTGTTGTGAAAAAGGAAGTCTTCCTCTCGCTTATTGAAGACCATATTCAGTGCTAAGAAACAAATTTTGAGCTAAAGTTGACCTAGTTCTTCTTGTCTCCACAAGTCATGTCTTCTGCAGCACAATTTCTATGGAGGAGTCAAAAACTCATGTTAATTTCAAAGATTTTCACCTTAGACAAACTTTTGACTTACTGAGGAATCAGGCACATAGTTGTTATTATATTAGACTTTATACCTTAATGCTGAAATGAGTTTAGACATGTGATTGCTAATAATAAAATCATAATTTATAATTATATATTATATACTAATTTATAATTTATAAAAATCTGAGACCATAGATATTTTTGTCCAAGAATCTGCTGTGATGGTTAGAGACCGTTCTTGCAGGATCCACACGTCTTTGCTCCTAGCCCAGCCTCAGAACAGATTATTGAATGGTGTCTTAGTTAGGGTTTTACTGCTGTGAACAGACACCATGACCAATGCAAGTTTTATAAAAGACAACATTTAATTGGGGCTGGCTTACAGGCTCAGAGGTTCAGTCCATCTTCATCAAGGCAGAAACATGGCAGCATCCAGGCAGGCATGGTGCAGGAGGAGCTGAGAGTTCTACATCTTCATGTGAAGGCTGCTAGAAGAAGACTGACCTCCAGGCAGCCAGGGTGAGGGTTTTAAGCCCACACCCTCATTGACACACCTACTCCAACGAGGCCACACCTCCTAATGAGGTCACTTCCTGGGCCAATGATATACAAACCATCACATTCCATTCCCTGGCCCCCATAGGCTTGTTCAAACATTAGTCTATGGGGGCCATACTTAAACATAGCACAATGCAAAATACATTTAGTCCAACTTCAAAAGTCCCTTTAGTCTATAGCAGTCTCCACACTGTTAAAAGTGCAAAGTTGAAGGTCTCTTCTGAGATTCACTCAATCACTTAACTATAATCCTCCAAGCAAGACAGGAAACCAGCTGGGCAAAGTCCAAACTCTGCATCTCCATGTCTGATGGCAAAGCAGTCTTCAGATATCCAACTCCTTTTTCATCCTTGTTGACTGCAACTAGGTTCTTTCTCCTGGGCTTGTTCCACTCCCTGTTAGCAGCTTTCCTTGGCAGGCATCCTGTGACCCTGGCATCTTTAACATCTTGGGTACCCCAAGTCAATTTCAGCTTCACAGCTTCTTGTTCCAAAGTCTGAGATCCACACATGATCTTCTGTGTATCTCCAAAGAGCTGGTGTCACTTCTCCAGCTCTGCCCTCTGTAGCACTCTAAGTTCAGATTGATCCACTCCACTGCCACTGCTGTTCTTGGTGGTCATCCCATGGTACTGGCATCTCCAATATGCTAGGGTCTTCCACTGCAACTATGCTTCACCAAAGCCTCTCATAGTACCTCTCTTCATGGTACCAAGTCTCAACTCCTTTGCATGACCCCTTCAGTCCTGGGCTGTCAATTACAACTGAGGGTACACTTTCACCAATGGTCTTCCATGGCCTCTCACAGTACCAAGCCTCAGCTGTTCTTCATGATGCCTTCATGCCTTCAAAACCAGTACCACCTGGATGATTCTTACACATTACCAAGTACAGCTGCAGCATGAGGAACACTTGGCTATCTCTGGAATACAGCTTCTTTGTGCTCCCAGAAAACACTTCCCATATTTCACCTCAGTGATGCTGGTCTTTTCTTAATCACCACTAATTTCTTAGCTCCAGCTAACCAGCATCAATTGTTTCAGTAGTCTCCTTTTTCTCTTGAATATAAAGCCAGAGACACATGGCTGAAGCTGCTGAGTTCTGCTGCTTGCAGGAGCTGGAACGTTATCACTAGCTTCCTTTTTCCCAGCTCCTTCACTTCCTAAGTTGGCTGTCCTGAATCTTGCTCCTTAGACTGACTTGGAACTCAAGAGATCTGCATGCCTGTCCCCTAAACACTGGGATTAAAGGTGTGGTCCACCAAGCCTGGATTAAAGTTTTTCTTCACTTAGAATTTACTCTGTTCTAGGCTGGCCTTGAACTCAGAGATCTGCTTATCTTTGCCTCCTGGGATTAAAGGCTTGTACTACCATGCCTGGACCTAAAGTTACCTGGGTGGAATCTTGCCCCAAGGTCACCACTCCTTTAATTCAATATCCTTGAATTCAGCGCCATTTCACTTCCTGGAGTTCCTTTAATACTCAAACTATATATTTTGTACTTTCCCTTTCTCAGCTTGCTATGTTTGTTCAAAATTCTCTTCATCAGACTTAACCAGAGAACAAAGTCTTTGTTGGGCTTTTTTGAGACTTCCTTTGCAGATGCAATTAATATAAATCTCTTTACCTTAGCCCTAGGCAGTCTCTTCAGACAGTGGCAAAAAGCAGCCATATTCTTTACCATAACATCACAAAAACAGTCTCTCAGCCACATTTTAAAGTTCTTCTCCACTGAAACCTCTTGGGCTGTCAGGCCTACACAGTTAAAATGACCTTCAGCACCACTGTCTTCCATAATCCTACTAGTCTGGCCCATTAAGCCCCACCTAAAGAATTCCGTGGCTTTCCAAATCCAAAGTCCCCAAATCCACATTCTTCCAAACAAAAGCATAGTCAGGCCTGTCACAGCAATACCCCAGTCCCTGGTACCAACTTCTGTCTTAGTTAGGGTTTTACTGCTGTGAACAGACACCATGACCAATGCAAGTTTTATAAAAGACAACATTTAATTGGGGCTGGCTTACAGGCTCAGAGGTTCAGTCCATCTTCATCAAGGCAGAAACATGGCAGCATCCAGGCAGGCATGGTGCAGGAGGAGCTGAGAGTTCTACATCTTCATGTGAAGGCTGCTAGAAGAAGACTGACTTCCAGGCAGCCAGGGTGAGGGTTTTAAGCCCACACCCACATTGACACACCTACTCCAACAAGGCCACACCTCCTAATGAGGTCACTTCCTGGGCCAATGATATACAAACCATCACAAATGGCCTTAGAAGAAGCACGGTGAGAGAGGAAGGCTTCTTTTAGAGACCCTCATGGCAGGCAAGCTCTGGTGGTTCATGGATGTGGCAGCAAACAATCACACAAACCAAAAATGCTTACAATTTTTTTTCCGAGACAGGGTTTCTCTGTGTAGCCATGGCTGTCCTGGAACTCACTCTGTAGACCAGGCTGGGCTCGAACTCAGAATCCGCCTGCCTCTGCCTCCCAAGTGCTGGGATTAAAGGCATGCGCCACCACTGCCCGGCTACTTACAATGTTAGCATTGAAAAATAAGTAATATCTTAAGAATTTCAATTTCTTTCTAGTTGATTTAGGAAGAACTGTTATGAAAAAGTTATGAGCCAGTGCCCCCACCTGCAGTGTGTAACTCTTAATTTAGAAGGACAAATGCTCGGGCTTTCGGTTCGTTCTTTCTCTCATTACTTCTTCTTTCCCTTCTTTGTACCTTCCCTCTTTCCATGTCTGTACTATCCAATATTAAGCTCAAGTCCTTACAAAAGGCCAGGCAAGCACTCTGACACTCAGCTACATCTCTACATCTCTGAATCTTGACTTTCTCTTTTATTCAGGTAAATCTGACCATACACTGAATTTTCTCCTTTCTTCTTAAATTTCTTATTCTCTCTCTCTCTCTCTCTCTCTCTCTCTCTCTCTCTCTCTCTCCCTCCCTCCCTCCCTCCCTCCCTCCCTCCCTCCCTCTCTCTCTCTCTCTCTCTCTCTCTCTCTCTCTCCTCTCTCTCTCCATCTCTCTCTCTCCTCTCTCTCTCCATCTCTCTCTCTCTCCATCTCTCTCTCTCTCTCTCTCTCTCTCTCTCTCTCTCTCTCTCACATACACACACACACACACACACACACACACACTCACACACTCTAAGTCCTACTCTACTTTTTTCTAAGTCCACTCTACTTAGCTAGTGTGAGTTTCTGTACTTAAATGCACACAGTAGCTTTCAATGTAAAGTTGAATTGACTCTATGAATCTAAGGTAAGAGGAATTGCATGTAATAGTGAAGCAATTCTTTTAAATTATACATTAAAATCAAGTCCTTAAAAAATACTGAAAATACAAAATCTACCCATCTTCAATGATGGCATCCTTGTCTTTTAAATATAACTTCTAATTACTTTTAATTAATTCTTTGAGAATTTCATGCATGGTACACAATGCTTTTTGAGCTGATCTACTTCTTCATATCCTCTCCCAACTTCATGTCTTTTTATGTTTTTATAACCCAGTGAGTTCTTTTGTGCTACTCAAATACTCATGGGCAAGGGAGCAGCCACTGGACCAAAGTCAGCTTTAACCACCATCCACTGCTAGCCAGCTACACCTTTAGAGAAGATGGACTCTCCCTCCCTAAGTAGCCATCATCATAGCTCCTTGACTGTGGGCAAGGGCTGCCAGCTGTGCCTTGTTGATGCTAGAATATTGATCTTGTGCAGCCAACCACAATACCTTGTGGGGTCATGAATATACAGGAACCATCATGTCCAGAAGACTCTATTTTATCTTGGGCCTCCACAACCTCTCATCCTTATGATCTACCTGCCTGCTCTTCTGTGATGGACATGGCATACGGAATACGGTATAGCTGTTCCATCATGACTCAGTGTAAGTGCCCACGCTTACTTACCAAGGCCAAGGCCATCTGATATGGCTGTGAGGAATTAAATCATGCCAGATGGAGCGGGCCACAACACAACTGAGGCTGTGGCTATTGTATTGAGAGCAATCATACCTTTTATACCTTTATCAGAAACAGAATATAATGGCAATTGCCAAGATCGATACAGTTGTGGTTGCTAGGATACAATAACGCTTGCAAGCTATACAGAGTACACAAGATCAATGTCTAAGAGCCAATTGTTCTGTCAAGCTTCTATGAGTCCTTGACTACTAAGGAAACATACAGAAATACACGAAGTAGCCTGAATGAATCTGTCACTGCCTGAGGGGGTGCATCCCTTTCTCAGGAACTGGAAGGTAAATTGCACCTGAGGAACCAACATACTCTAACCCGAAAAACCTATAAGGCATACCTCTCAAGGCAGCTCGGCCAGGCCAACTCCGGGGTTCCCTGAGCACTCCTCGGACACTTACTCTCTGCAGTTTGAACAGTTCTGAGGTTTGGCATTAACTGCCATCCACTGCACAAAGAAGCTCCTTTTACGAGGACTTAGGGCTGCAGTAGTTTATGCATAAAGAGAACATGTTTAGAGAGCAAGGTGGATACTTATGTCCATTTAGCAAAATAACAGCAATAGACTCATTTCTCATCCATGCTATAGTTAACTCAAATGAATTGATACATTTCCGATGATATGCTTCCTTGTAGGAAGAGCCTCATCGGATGTAACCCAAATTTCTTATAATCTAGAAACATTGGGGACTTCAAAATGCTTTAACATTTAATTTTTAAAAATACATTTTACATATTTGCAGTGAATTTAAGCTAGAAAAATTGGGCTCAGGATGTAGCTCAGAACTCAGTGACAGAACTAGGGGACAGAGTACTTGCCTGGTGGGTAGAAGGTGGAGAACGAATGAGAATGAGAATCAGTGGCAAGGCTAGCACAGAGCTCTGCAGTCCTCCTAATGCAGATTCCGCTACTGTTAACAGGCTGCTTGAACATAGCATGATTAACGAAACAATAATGAGGCATTCTCAAGTAATCTCTACACAGCATTCAGACTTTCAGTTCTTCCTTATGTTTGTTTTTTGGCTTGTTTTCTGCCCCTGAGTTCTATCTGAGGTAACATGTCACATGCAATTGTGTCTCTCCATGCCCCTAGCCATCTCTTGGTATGACCGATTCTCAGACATTGTTTTTGACAACCTTGGAAACTTAGAGGAACTAAGTCTCTTAGATCTCTTAAGTGCTTCCTCAGGATTGTACTGTTGCTATGCATTTGGAGGAAGACTTCCCTGACCACTCTTTTCCTAGCAACCGGACTCATCATTACTGATGTTAACCTTGATGACATGGCTAAGGAAGTGGTCCTCAGATTTTCTTTCTTTCTTTTTCCCCCCTCTTTTTCTTTTTCTTTTTTTCTTTTTTTTAAATTGGATATTTTTTTATTTACATTTCAAATGCTTTCCCCTTTCCAGGTCTCCCCTTTGGAAACGCCCTATCCCCTGCCCCTGCCCCTGCCTCTATGAAGGTGATCCCTTACACACCTACCTACTCCCATCTTCCTGCCCTGGCATTCCCCTACATTGGGGAATCGCACACTCCTAGGCCCAAGGGCCTCTCCTCCCACTGATGTCCAACGAGGTCATCCTCTGCCACATATGCAGCTAACATCATGGGTCCTTCCATGTGTATTCTTTGGTTGGTGATCCAGTTCTCTGGAGCTCAGGGAGGGCTGGGCTCTTGATAGTATTGCTCCCTCCATTGGGCTACAACTCCCCTCAGCTCCTTCAGTCCCTTCTCCAACTTCTCCATCAGGATTCCCCCCCCCATGCTCAGTCCAATGGTAAGCTACTAGCATCTGCCTCTATATTGGTTAGGATCTGATAGAGCCTCTCCGGAGACAGCCATATGGGGCCTCCATCAGCAAGCACTTCCCAACATCTACAATAGCATTCGGGTTTGGTGGCTGTATATGGGATGGATGCCCAGGTGGGGCAGTCTCTGGATGGCCTTTCCTTCAGTCTCTGCCCCGCACTTTGTCTCCATATTTGCTCCTGTGAGTAATTTGTTCACCCTTCTATTAATAAATGGCGATTGTTGCTTCCTGTTACTTTTGATGTTATTTTTATGTTTGTTTGGCTATTGTCTTTTGGGTTAGTTGAAAGAAGATTACTTTCTTGTCTTTTCTAAGATGTAGTTTCCCTTCTTGTGTGGAGTTTTCCATCTATTATCCTTTGTAGGACTGTATATGTATAATGATATTGTGTAAATTTGGTTTTGTCATGGAATATCTTTGTTTATCCTTCTATGTTAATTGAGAGTTTGGATGGGTATAATTGTCTGGGCTGGCATTTGTGTTCTTTGAGCATCTGTTTGATATCTGCCCAGGATCTTCTAGCTTTCATAGTCTCTGGTGAGAAGTCTGGTGTAATTTTGATAGGTCTGCCTTTATATGTTACTTTACCTTTGTCCCTTATTGCATTTAATATTCTTTCTTTGTTTAGTGCATTTGATGTTTTGACTATTATGTGATGGGAGGAATTTCTTTTCTGGTCCAATCTCTTTGGATTTCTGTAGGTTTCTTATATGTTTATGTGCATCTCTTTCTTTAGGTTAGGGAAGTTTTCTTCTATAATTTTGTTGAAGATATTTAGTGGTCCTTTTATTTGGGAATTATAACTCTCTTCTATAACTATTATCCTTAGGTTTGGTCTTCTCATTGTGTTCTGGATTTCCTGGATGTTTGTGTTACCTCTTTAAGGGGGTATCTCTACCTAAGTTCTCTATCATCATCATGAGATGTGATTTTCAAATCATAGTCTTACTTTTCTGGTTTTTTGGGGTATCCAGGGCTTGCTGTTGTGGGATAACTGGATTCTGATGATACAGGGTAGCCTAGGTTTCTGTTGCTTATGCTCCTGTCCTAGCCTCTCATCCATCTGATTATCTCTGGCATTAGCTGGTCTTGCTGTCTCTGACTATGGCTTGTCCCTTCTGCAAGCCTGTGTGGCTGTACTCCTGGGAGACTAGTTCTGTCTGGGAGGAATTTGGGTATGGAGAGCTGTGGCACAGGGTCCATTTTTGGGTGCAGACAGAAATTGAAAGGATCCTGTCCTTGGCTGTTCCTTTGTTCCTGTGTCTTGGTGGCTCTGGGCGGCCAGGAATTTGAGCAGAAGTGATAATCTTTGTGTTGGCACTCCTGGGAGACAAGCTCTCTCCTGGAGGTATTTGGGTATGGAGTGCTGTGGCACAGGTTCAGCTCTGGATGCTGTGGTGCAGGATCATCCCCAGGTGCAGATGGAAACTGGAAGGCTCCTGCCCTGGGCTGCTCCTTAGTTCATGTGTCCTGATTGTTCCAGGCGGGTCACTCTCAGCCGCAGTGGTGGTCTTACCTGTGCTCACAGGCTTGTCTGCACTCCTGGGTGGCTTGCTCTCTCTCTCCCAGCAGTATTTGAGTTTGAAGTGCTGTGGCACAGGATCATCTCTGGGCACAGACAGAAACCAGAAGGCTCTTGGTCCTCAGATTTTCACCCCTTTGTTTTGTATTGTGCTCCTTAGAAGGATTTTTTTTTTTTTATTAATAACACACAACTTGGGAGGGTGTATTAGTCTGGGTTCTCTAGAGTCATAGATCGTATGGGCAGTCTCTATGTAGTTAGGGAATTTGTCCATGACTTACAGTCTGTAGTCTAACTCCCCAACAGTAGTCAGCAGCAGCTCTGGATGGAAGTCCAAGGATCTTGCAGTTGCTCAGTCCCACGAAGCAAGCCAGCAAGGGAGAAACAGTCTTCCTTCTTTCAATGTCCTTATATATGTCTCCAGTAGAAGGTGTAGCCCAGATTAAAGGTGTGTGTATCCATGCCTTTAATCCCAGATGATCTTGAACTAGAATCCATAGCCATAATCTGGGATTAAAGGTGTATGTCTCCACACCTTTAATCCCAGATGATCTTGAACTGGAATCCATGCTTCAAGATCTCCATGCTAATTCCAGGTCAGAAACTTATATCTCTGAGCCTCCAGATTAGGATCATAGGTGAGCCTTCCAATTCTAGATTGTAGTTCATTCCACATATAGTCAAGTTGACAACCAGGAATAGCCACTACAGAGGGCTATACATCTATATTCTTTGGAATTCTGTGGCAGATAAGTATGTTATGCCCCCAATATCTATTTGCTTATTCAGTCATACATTCACACCATTCTGGATTCATGGATACATCTTCATAATGTTTTTGGTCATACTCCCATACATATCATTAATTTTGTCCCATGTATTTCTAGATTTATTCTTGGAAACTATGTTGAATTAGTATACATTTTCTCTTATAGCTTTAAAACAAATATGATGTATACTCTTAAAATATACCCAAATACATGTTATATTTTAGAGTAAAATTATTGTCTTCAAAGAAAATTCAGGTCAGTAAAGTATTCAAATAGACTGATTTTCTCTAATTACAACAGATTTTCTGTGTTTATATTAAGGCTTCTTTCTGCATCAATTTCTTGATTTCTTGATTTCTTTCTTCATTTTTATAATCCCAATCCTTGTTACTTTCCATCCTCATCCTCATTGATACTAAAAATGGTCTCAGTACCAGGTTAGGGACCCACTGTTATATACTTTGAATAATAAAAACCAAAGTCAAGTCCAGATCTAGAAACTTCCTTTTACGAACAGAAGAAAGAGGAAGAAAAATTTATACTGCAAAATTAGAACAATTCATGGCATTCAGAATGAGGATATTACCAAAGGTGAGTACCATGTCTGATGTTAATATCCTTGTGGACATGTTCTGATGTCAGAATGTTGTTTCCCACCACACAGTCACAAGCCACAATTGAGTCTGCTCTACCTGCTTAAACTAAAGACAGAATCTATAAATCTCCCCCTCAAGGAAGAAGTGATATCCCCTGAACTCTTCACTTGTCCCCACAGAGACACTTTTATTTTGAGGAACATATAAAGTAAGTTTACAATTTTAGTGTAAAATCCAATGTGTTTTGACAGATACTCTCAGTTGTATAAATAGCCCATTTCTTTCATTCCATTTTTTTTTCTGGTTTCCTTTGTAGTAACTGCCTTTCCCATTCACAACCCTTGGCAACCACAGACCTGATCTTTGTCTTTGCCTTTTCTGGCAACCATGCAGATGGACCATATGGTGTGCTGGCTTTTGTGTCCGGCTCCTTTCATTTAGTCTAACTCTTAAAGACTCAACCTTATCAACACTTGCATTATAATGAACTCCTTTTGTGCAGAGGATAGTCCATTTTACTTCTTTATGCATTTAGCATTTGACAGACATTTAGATTGTTTCTGACCTTTCACAGATGCATGAACTCAGACATGTTTACATGGGTACACTCTCCGGTTAACTCCAGTACATACTCAGGGGTCCAATTGTCATGCCGGGTTTTTGTTTGTTTGTTTTTTTGTTTTTCTTTATTTTTTATTATTATATTCAACATAATATATATTTTCTACCAATTATAAAAATAATGAACATGTTATTAAATGAATATAAAAAGATAAAGTAATTTTGTTTTGTTTTTAGTAAAGATAAAAATCTTGGCTTTTACTGTGGTACAAACTCAAAATAAGCACGATTTTTAGCCATTGGAGTTCATTGTAATAAGTCTGTACTTCAATGTCCCTTACATCACCAAAGGATTTTACCTTCATAGTAGCAAAGCTAAGAGTTGACTGTACTGCTGCATCAAGGAATGAATTGTAGGCACAATTATTTGGATACAGAATTCCTACTATGATCAAAGCTATTTGACTTGAGTGATTGTCATCATTCTCAGCCCACAGGGAACAGGTTATATTCAATTAAGAAATGGTATATATACTAAGATGATCTATCATGGAGTCATTCATCAACTGTTTCAATGAACAATGGTTTTACTTGGATGGTGGCACAGACATTAGGTGAGGATAAGATTCTGGTTCATTGGCTATGATGATTTTATAAAGCATTCATCTCAGAAAAAAAGTAACTTGTAAGATCATTTTCTTCAAAGTTGGTACAATATTTATAAATATCAAGCAAAACATTTGGTCTTACCCTCTGTTGCTCTCCTACAAGCCACCTCCCAAATTCATTGTCTACATTTATTTTGGCTATATAAATCATTTTGGAATATGTAAGCTGTTCTGAAAACCATAATATAGTGTAAAAACAACAAATAAATAATCCTATGAATAGTGAAGCTGAGATAGGAGAAACATGATTTCAAGACCATTATGTGGTATATAGCAAGACACTGTCATGTACAAACAAGCAGAAAGTGTTTATGGATTGTACAATATTAGGCCTATTTCTCCAATTAGCAAATTAGAGACCACTGGGTGACAGCCAACAAATTTCTAATTCCCCATATTTTTGAATTTCAATCTATTAGGATATGTTGATAATATTAGTTTTCATAGTAAGAGATATTAAGGAAAAGTGTTACTTTCTGTTATTTTTGTTGTTAGAGGTAGAATTATGCTTGTTTTGCTATCTTCTTTTGGGTTTGTTGAAAGATTACTTTCTTGCTTTTTCTAGGGTTAAGTTTCCCTCCTTGTGTTTGTGTTTTCCTTCTATTATCCTTTGTATGGCTGGATTTGTGGAAAGATATTGTGTAAATTTGGTTTTGGCAAGGAATATTTTTGTTTTCTCTGACTATGATAATTGAGAGTTTTGCTGGGTATAATAGTCTGGGCTGGCATTTGTGTTTTTTTAGGGTCTGTATGACATCTGCCAAGAATCTTCTAGCTTTCATAGTCTCTGCTGAGAAGTCTGGTATAATTCTGATAGGTTTGCCTTTATATGTTACTTGGCCTTTTTCCCTTACTGCTTTCAATATTCCTTCTTTGTTTAGTGTATTTGGTATTTTGACTATTATGTGACAGGAGGAATTTCTTTTCTGGTCAAATCTATTTGGAGTTCTGTAGGTTTCTTGTATGTTCATGGACATCTCTTTCTTTAGGTTAGGAAAGTTTTCTATAATTTTGTTGAAGATATTTACTGGCCTTTTAAGTTGGGAATCTTCATTCTCTTCTATACCTATTGTTTTTATGTTTGGTCTTCTTATTGTGTCCTGGAGTTCCTGGATGCTTTGGGTTAGGAGCCTTTGCATTTGCATTTTCTCTGACTGTTGTATCAATGTTTTCTAAGGTATCTTCTGCCCCTGAGATTCTCTCTTCTACGTCTCATATTCTGTTGGTGATGCTTTTATGACTCTTGATCTCTTTCCTAGGTTTTCTAACTCCAGGGTTGTCTTCTTTTGTCGTTTTTTTTTTTTTTTTTTTTTTTTTTTGTTTGTTTTTTTACTGTTTCTATTTCCATTTTAGATCCTGGATAGTTTTATTCATTTCCTTTGCCAGTTTGATTGTGTTTTCCTGTAATTCTTTAAGGGATTTTTGTGTTTCCATTTTAAGGGCTTCTACCTGTTTAATTTGTGTTCTCCTGTATTTCTTTAAGGGAGTTATTTATGACCTTCTTAAGGTCCTCTATCGTCATCATGAGAATTGATTTTAGATTTGAATCTTGCTTTCCCATTGTGATGGTGTATCCAGGGCCTGCTCTGGTTGGTGTATTAGGTTCTAATGGTGCCAAGTAATCTTTGTTTCTACTGCATATGTTCTTACATTTGCTTCCCGCCATCTTGTTATCTCTAGTGCTAGTGGCCCTTGTTATATATGACTGGAGCCTGTTATATCTGACATCCTGGTGGTGTCAGAACTCCTCAGAGTCAAGCTGTCTCTGTGATCCTGTGATTCTGGGATATGGTGACCATGAGATCCTTGGTTTGTTGGAGCTCCTAGGACTCAAGTTGCCTCTGGGACACTGAGATCCTGGTGTGACCAAGTTCCTGTGATCCTATGGTCCTGGGTATGTTAGAATGCCTGGGAATGGAGCTTCCTCTGGTTGTTGTGGGACCGGTTGTGGAGTTTGTGCCCAAGGCATGCTCAGGGAACTGACCCAGACCTGAAGGAACCTGTGCCACTGGTTCCTGTATCCTATTGGTCCCAGTTACTCCAGGTGTTGGGACAGATGTCCTCCTCACCTCTGATCCTATGATCCTGGGTACATCAGAGCACCTGGGAGTGGAGCTCTGCCATGCCATTTTTATTTAACTTTGTAAGAAATTTCCACTTTTGTTTTCACAGTGGCCCTACCCATTTGCATTTTAACCAGCAGTGTATGATCATTTGGTGTCTTCATGCTCAATCTTTTGAATTTCAGCCCTTTTAATAAGCCTTGCACAATGTTAAGCCAGCATTCTATCACTGAGCCACAACCTCATCTCCTGTTTTATATTTTATGTGTCCTAAGAAATCTGCTGGGCCAGCCCAAACTATTGAGATTTTCTCTCTTAGAAATCATATGCTACTGAGTTCAGGAGACACATTCGGCTTGGGTCTATTTTAGACTAACTTTGTTTAATATCAAGTTATTATTTTTAAATTTTATTAGATTCTTAGACTATGTATTCAATACAAAATATGAAATGTATCTGAATGTTGTGCTGTTTTCTATGGATTGACCTGTTTTGCTCTATTACTTCATGTAGTGAGAAGTTATTTCTTGGCTGGGAGACAAACTCCACAGGAGATTGTCCATCCTCTCTTCATAGTTATTTTCCTTTTACCCCTCTCAAATCAGTATCAGTGAAATTTCTTTGAGAAATTGTCACAGTCTCAGATTCTTTCAACCTTTATTTTTATTTTTTAACTCTTTAAAATTTTCATGCAATGTACTTTGATCATACTCACCTTCCAACTTCTCCGTCGATCCATGCCCCTTTCTGCACCCATCCAACTTTGTTTCTATACTTGCTTTTAAATTCCTAGAGTCAAATTTGTATTTTCCATTTACTCCTGTACATGTGGCTATTTTCTGAACCATGGTCAACCTAGCATGAGCCTTAGCCGTACCCTCTTCTAGCAGCCATGAATTTTTCTGGCAGTAATTAGTAAGTGTTACAAGATTCAATATTCTATTTATAGAACATAACAAAGTTGGTGACTTGGTTTAAAATATTTCTTTTAAAAAATACCCATCAGTCTCTACCACAGTTGTTTTTATTTTTAAACTGGATAGATATATTCTTTATTTGTATTTCATATGTCATCCCCTTTCCTGGTCTTCCCCCGGAAACCCTCTATTCCATTCCCCCCTCCCCCTGCTTCTATGAGGGTTGTTTGGGGAATAGCATCTATCAAGCCTTCATAGAAGCAAGGACCTCTCTTCCCTTCCCATTGATGCCTGACAAGGCAATCCTCTGCTACATATGCAGCCGGAGCCATGTATTCTTCTTGCTTGGTGGCTTAGTCCCTGGGAGCTCTGGGGGCTCTTGTTTCTACCACAGTTGTTAAGGTGAATTACCAAGCTCTAAAAAGAGGAACTGTCCTCATCTGCAACATTTCCCACTTCCTAGGCTTTGCAGCCTTTTCCTCATTTTCTATCATTCTATCTATCTATCTATCTATCTATCTATCTATCTATCTATCACCTATCTATCTACCTACCTACCTATCTTTCCATCCATTTATCTACCTATAGTCTATCTACCTACCTACCTATCATCTATCTGACTCTCTCTTTTCTCCCTCCTCCCCTTCTTTTTCCTCTTCTTCCTCCTCCTTTTCTCCTCTTCCTCCTCCTCCTCTTCCTCCACTTCAATCTATTATCTACTCATTTTGTGTGTATTAGGGGTATGCCAGTGCTACAGTGCGTGTGTGGATATCAGAAGACAAATTACATAGGTCTCTTCTACCTTATTCCAGGCTTGTCCTAGTAATCAAATGCAGGTTTTCAAGTGAGGCAACAGGGCACTTTACCCACGGATCCATCTTGCCAGCCTCTTCTCTTTCAGTTTACTTATTGCATGCTTCCTCGGAGGTGTCAGTCTACTGAGGGAAGAAAGAAAGTCACCTAAGTCAGTAAAGTTTATCCTGCTAATTAATTACATGATAAATACAGATATCTCATAGAGATTCTTGTGTAGAGGAGGGAGATACCTATGAAAAAGTCAGTTTTAAGAATGATTAGGGAAGGATGGCATACTAGGAACTTAATGGAGGAAACCACATCTTGGGGCATTGCATTTCTGGTACAAAGTTGCCAGCATAACAGCTGCCCTGCTTGCTTGTAGGACAAGGCAGTTTGTTACAGGGAGGGAGTAGCAGGAGTGGACAGAGGTGTGTGTGTGTGTGTGTGTGTGTGTGTGTGTGTGTCTGAGGTTATGTCTCAAAGTTCTTGGATAGTATAGTACTCCTTGCATTGGGTACTTGACTTATGATTGTGTAGGGAAGTTTTGGCCTTCAGTGTTTTCTATCAGCAACAGTGGGTGAGCATCTTTCATTCCTCCTTGTACTATTTTGGCTAATGGCTCATTAAAATAGGTGGAGTTTTGCAAACTATTTCTTGTTCTGACCCATTCTGGAAAAGCAAAATGCCTTTTGTGGCTTTGGAGAGACAATACGACAAATAGAGCATGCCTTAAATTGGCTAGGGACCTTTGAGAAAAGAATCAATGAGGTCCATCCAGGAGTTCAGGGACAATAAAGGAAGCATGTTTGACAGCAGAGAGGAGGGGAGAAGATGAAAATGGGTTTCTTGCCAGATAATCAGACATGGATCGAATGAATACCTTTCTGACTAGAATCCTTTCCACTATGATTTTGAAGTCAGCGATCCTCAGTGATTGACAGATCTCCTCTTGAGGTTTTCTTCATGTCTCCATTTTAAGATCTAGTCTGTTACCTTTAAGAGCTGAGTTACTCCTGTCTCCTTTTCATTTTTGGAAAATAAATTCCTGCAAGAAGTAGTAATGTTTTTCTGGTTTTTGTTTTTGTTTTTGATTTGGTTTTTTTCAAGATAGGGCTTCTCTGTATAGTCCTGGCTGTCCTGGAACTCACTCTGTAGACCAGGCTGGCCTCGAACTCAGAAATCTGCCTGCCTCTGCCTCCCAAGTGCTGGGATTACAGGTATGTACCACCACCACGCCCAGCTAGTAATGTTTTTCTATTAATATATTAAGTACTCTTAAAAAAGACCTATTATTAATTAATAAACTTCATTTTTATAGTCTCCTTAGTTTTATACTGCAACAGAATGGTATATGCAGACATTTCATGTGTGTGTGTATTTGTGTGTGTGTGTGTGTGTGTGTGTGTGTGTGTGCACGTGCGCACACACTCACACAAGTGTGTGATGGACAGTCTGTTTTTGTGTATATAGTTTCAGAGCTGACCACTGTTTTACACAATCAAAAGGAGGGCTCATCTCCAGAAGAGTTTATCTTTCTCTCAGCAGTCATTAGATACCTGTAGCTTTTTGTAACCGTGGGGCCTTGCAAATTCCCCCCTTCTGTGTTACCATGTTCATTGATATTGCCATTGTTTCATTCTTGCTCATGCATCTGTTTCTAGGAGACATGGTTTTGAAAGACTTCCAGGTATTCTGATTCTTAGCATCTTTCCACCTGCTCTTCTAAGGGTTCTGAACCAACAATGCAGGAGCTATGATGTAGATGTGTGTGTTGAACTGGGAGCCATTGATCTCTGCATTCTGTCAAGTTCTTTTTTTTTTGTGATGTCTTTTTTGATCTTAGGAAGAGAGGCTTCCTAAGAACCCAGATGTCCCTCAACAGAGCGAAGGATAAAGAAAATGTGGTACATTTACACAATAGAGAACTACTCATCTATTAAAAACAAGGAATTCATGAAATTCTTAGGCAAAATGGATGGAGCTAGAAACTATCATCCTGAGTGAGGTAACCCAATCACAAAAGAAGACACATGGTGTACAATCGCTGATAAGTGGATATTAGCCCAAAAGCTCAGAATACCCAAGGTGCAACTCACAGATCACATGAAGCTCAAGATGAAGGAAGACCGAAGTGTGGATACTTTGATCCTTATTGGAAAGTGGATCAAAACACCCATGGCTCACAGCCAAACAATAGAATGAGAATAGGGTCCCCAATGGAGCAGTTAGAGAATGGACCCGAGGAGCTGAAGAGGTTTGCAGCTCTGCAGGAGGAACAATAATATGTACCAACCAGTACCCCCAGAGCTCCAGGGACTAAACCACCAACCAAAGAGTACACATAGAAGGTCCCATGGCTCCAGCTACATATGTAGCAGAAGATGACCATTTCAGACATCAACGAGAGGAGAGGCCGTTGGTCTTGTGAAGGCTCGATTTCCCAGAATAGGGGAATGCAAGTCAGGAAATTGGGGGAGGGTAGGAGGGGGAGGGGGATGGCATATGAGGTTTTTGGTGGGGTAACGTGGAAAGGGGTTAACATTTGAAATGTAAATAAAGCAAATATCTAGTTAAAAAGAAAGAGAGACTTCCTGGGTAAGGGATCATAGCTACTCTTACCTGTGAATATATTATTTTTATATGAATGTCAAAAGGAATTGTGCTGGTCTAGTAAAGTGGTGGTAATAGATTCTTTTCTAAAGTCCATGAACTAATTATCCCCAGCAAGCTGGTTAAGTTTCCAGTTCCAGACATGATTTCCCTCCTGCTGAATGGGCCCTAAGTCCAATTAGACAGCTGTTGGTTGACACATTATGAACCATGGCAGTTACCACTATGGCAAGATATGCATAAAGGTACCAGTTCTTTTCTAAGGAGCAAAAATGAAAGGGGCATAGGAAAAGGGTTAGATCATAGCTACAAGGACACAAATCATAACGGACCATGGGTCAATTTTGTATTAACTTGGCAAGTATGTTCACTTGGAAAAATTAATCACCTATATATGCTAGAATGTGCTTGGGTCAAGACACACGAGGGAGAATGAGAGATGTATATGTACAAAGACGTGAGCCATCTACATGCCTCAGATTGCTACACTTCCCACAACGCTTTCCTTCCTTCTTTTTTTTTCCATAGTTTTTAGGTCTAATAGGAGTCAAAAAACTTAAACATTTCACAATGTCAGCAGTTTCTCTCAGACTAATTTTACTGTCGCAGGTGACTGTTGTGTAATAGAATCTGTCAAGAAGGATGCTATGTATACTTCTCTTTAGTTTATAACTTGTCACCATGTTGTCTGACAACATAGAAAGGCCACTGGCTCTAAAGGTGTTATTAAATACCTCCGTGGGCCAACTCTCTATCCACTCTGCAACCAAGGGATTTTAGTCAGTTCAGAACCTGTTCCCTTCCAGTATATTCTTGAGTTTTGTGCTTTTCTTACCTAATCCCCATCCGACGATTCTTCTTGGGGTCTGAGGCTGGAGAACAATGTGCTGCTGCTATTCCTGCCTCTCTTTTGGGAACATCTTTTATTCAAAGTTATTCTGCTATTTCTTTGGCCACCATGTTTCCTTATGAATATGGTGATCCTGTTGAAGCTTTTCCACGGATGTTCTTTATGGCTAGCCTTCGTCCACCTACATTTCATATTTCATGAAATAAATATATTCCAAATACATTACCCGAAAGAACAGCATCATTTGCATTTTGTTGAACATTTTATTTCTTTTATTAATATTAATACTGTCCTTGACTCGTTTTTATAGTGTCTTTTTATCCCCCTTTGGATTTAGCACTCAAATAATTGTTAGTGGCTAAGTAAATGTTAGGTAATGCCTTTTCACGCATTAAGATGCATAGCCTTTGGATTTGGAGACTTTTACATTAACTTTAAGACAGGGAGTTATTTTTGGATGCATTAATAAAACCTCTCAGGCATTATCTTCTGTTAATTCTCGTGTATTCATTTTTATTCTAAATATGAGACTGAAGAGGCTTTTACTTTTGGGGAATAGGGAATCTCAGACACTAAAAGACAGTTCCTACAGGGTCACAGTAATACCTCATTAGGTTCCCTATCCATTAATATTCTTTTTGAAAATAATTTTTTTCCTGAAGTGTACTGTTATTCCTGTATATTATAAAAGTGAGACATTGTAAATGCAGAGGCACATCATACCTAATACAGACAACAGGATCAGCAGCGTCAGAAGACAGTGGGCCAGGCATCACAGGATCACCTCATCACTGTTATTCATGTGACACTGGTAAGACTTCTCCAAACTGACAGGCATCATCACCTAGCAAACATTTATGTAGACGACCAAGAGGGTTTCGAAGTCAAAGTTACATGTCTTGTTTGTCATTATATATTGCAGATATAATGGTACTTTGTGAACAAAAATTGGCAATTGGATGTTACTGAGAATTTCCTGTATGCGTAGATTTATCAGTAGGAGATAGAAATTAAATGGCAGAGAATAAAGAGGTGAGCCAGAGACTTAGTTGTTGGCAAAGTCCTCATGACAAGAGAATAATAAATGAATATTAAAAAAAACTCACTCTAACAAGGATGCAAAGGCCAGACAGTAAATGTCTTAGTATGTAAATGACATATATAGGTATTACTACTTCTTCCTATATGCTTGTTTCTTTTCCAAGTACCTTGTAATAGCAAAAAAGCTATTTGTTAGGCTGCAGACAACCTCAAAATCAGGCCAGGATTGTGTTTGGCCTGCATGTTGTAGTTTTTGCTACAAAGCAAAATCATTACAACTTATCCATAGGATCCCTGTTAAAGTCACAGAGTCTCAGCTTTAGGAAGGGCATCATTACAAGTAGTTCCTTAGGGCCTCTCTTTGGCTAATGTCATTTATATATGTCCCAAGACATTATTTCAGGGAGGAGTAGTCATAATGGAGCCATGGTGTCTTTGTCAGCTCTGTTAAGGTAACAGTCATTACCTTTGGAGTTTTGTTATACTGGTCATATGAAACAGGTTGAGTAGGGCTTCCTGTTGTTCAGTTTTCTGAAGAAAAGATTGAGTAAGACTAGTTTGCAGGAGATTCTCCCTTGAGAAGCCAATACCTATTTCACGAGTCAGGTCAAGATTAACAGTCATAGGTGTCTACAGCCACATCTTTCCCAAGCTCCTCTTTCCTCTCCTACCTCTTTCCTTTCCCTTCTCTTCCTTCCCGCTTTCCCATTTGGAGTTTCTTTACTCTTTAGGATTTTGTTTTTTTACCTTACTCAATGGCTTTAGGTACAAGGATGACAATATTTGTCATTTTAATTGCCTATATTGTAGACCTGCTCTGTGACTCAAAATCCCCCCAGGGGAAAGAAACCAGAAAAGAAGTTCAGTCAGGACAATATTGTCCATGGTGAGGACCTCCTCCAAGATCTTACCGCCCTCCTTAGTATTCTTGCTTTTCATACATTTACGATCTCTAGGCCAGTGGTTCTCAACCTGTGGTTGCAACCTCTTTGCAGGTGAATGACCCTTTTACAGGGGTTACCTAAAACATCAGAAAATACAGATATTTACATTAGAATTCATAAGTAGGAAAAGTTACTCTTAAGAAGGAGCAAAGAAGGTAATTTTATGATGGGGGGTCATTACAACACAAGAAACTGTATTAAAATGTGACAGCATTGGGAAACTGCTCTAGATAGGATGGTCCTTGTTATTACTTTCCTAAGAATTTTTAAGCAGTCAGAAGTGTAGGTTGGGTTACCTTACTTAGGATGATATTTTCTAGTTCCACCCATTTGCCTAAGAATTTCATGAATTCATTGTTTTTAATAGCTGAGTAGTATTTCATAGTGTAAATATACCACATTTTCTGTATCCATTCTGTTGTTAAGGGACATCTGTGCTCTTTCCAACTTCTGACTAAGAAGAAGGAAGGAGAGGCCACTGGTCTTGGAAAGGCTCGATGCAGCAGTGTAGGGGAATAGCAGGACAGGGAAGTGGAAGGGGGTTCATTGGGGAATAGGGGGAGGGAGCCAGGAAAGGGCAAATCATTCGAAATGTAAATAAAGAATATATCTAATTAAAAAAAACCAAGAAGTGTAGATTGGGTTGCTGAGAAATTATAATATCTAGGAACTAATATAGCCACTATTCAAGGTGATCCAGCTGCTATTTGAACCAGTGGCAGAAATCTGCACCAGGATGCTGGTTTTGCAGTTGTGGAGAATGTAAACATTGCAGAGTGATAGAGGCTTCCACCCATTTCTCAAAAGCCATTGTGGAATATTAGGCAATCCATGACAGAGCTCACCACGTCCTTGTACTCAGCTCCTGTGACAGCAGCACATGAAGCTGTGAGACTGATGCCTAAACTGTAATGCAGATTCTGAGATGTTAGAGGTGTCAAGACGACAGGATGTCGGGGAGGCTACAGATAGCAAGTGGAGTCAGTCCAAGAACGAAGGCAGTTTGGTTAGATTGAGAGGCACCTTGGAGATTGTCCAAGCATATGTGTGTGTGTGTGTGTGTGTGTTTGTGTGTGTATGTGTGTGTGTATGTATGTATGTATGTATGTATGTATGTGTGTCTGTGAGGACATTTCAAAAAAGGTAACAGAGAGAAGACCTGCACTCCAAAAGTGGGAAGCACCATTTTATTGATCGAAAGCCTTTAAGGAGAAAGCCACAGGCATGTGTGCTCTCTCTGCATCACGGCTGCCACGAGGTGATGCTTTGGCTTCCCTACGCTCTCTCTGCCCCTGCGTAGCTTGGAGGCTTCTAAGACTGAGCCAAACAAGCCTTTGCTTCTTCATCCTCTCAAGTATCTTCTCACAGTGATGAAATGTTCAACACAGATACTTCCATAAAGAATAAGACATCAATGGGGTACCAAGTGTGACAGTGACATCTCTTGAATTATTTGAGTATACGTTATCAGCACAGATACAATGTTTACACAGTCAAATTCATTACTCTAAACATCTGCACAAGATAGAAACTTAGGCATCCAGCACTGGACAAATATGAAATATTATAGCTCTCACTTCACCATTTTATATGTCATATCTCAAAGTGACATTTACATCTAGGTTTATTCAATCCTCATTTTAGACTTGCTATCTAATTACAATATGTACCACACATATTCACTGTGCACATGTCCTGACATCATGGCCCCTATGTGTGGAGTGTAAACACTAGTATATTTTTCCAACCTAAAATTCTAATACATCATCACTATTCCAGGAAAAAGAATACATTTATAATTGTTTACTAAATTTTTGCATTGAATTTAACAAGATAGATTTACTTTAAATTCCATTTATTTTGATGCAGGGACACAAATATGAGTTAAACTTGCATGTTCTATCCTGGTTTTAGAAAATATTATATGAAGTACAACATACGAGAATTCCCAATGCTTAGATAAGAATATAAGAATGCTGTCTTAGTTACTTTGCTTGTGATAACGAACCCAGACAAAAGGAGCTGAAGGAAGGTAGACCATTTTGGCTCCCGGTTCCTGGGTAGAGTCCGTCATGTGCGTCATGCTATGGAACTCAGAGTAGCGAGAGCTGGGGGCAGCCAGTCACATCACTGTTCCAGTCAGGAAGAGCAGGGACATGAACTGAAGCCTGTGCTCAGCACACTTTCTCCTCCTTCACACCCTAGAGAAGAGTGAAACCCGCAGGAGGTGGGCTTTTCCATCTCAGTTAACCCAACCAGGACAATTCTGTCACAAGAATGCCCAGAGGGCCCATTTCGCAGGCAGCTCTAGATCTCCTAAAATTGATGGTTGTTTTTTTTTTTTTTTTGCTTTGTTTTTTTTTTAGTTATTTTTTTTATTTTCTGTATTCTATGTTTACATTCCAAAGGTTTTCCCCTTTCCCAATTACTCCCCCATCATATGTCCCATAATTCCACTCCCCCCCCCCCGCTACAGTAACTAAAACAAGGAAGCCATGAATGGCACCATTTATGTGAAATTTGTAAGAATTGATGACGGTTAGAGTGGTGGAGGTAAGTGGTTATTTAAATGTGTGTTTTAAACAAACTAGTTAAAATGTGGAAAATATAATATAGGAGAATGTCTTATAAAGGAGAGCCCTTTCCCTGAGTCTTCTGTTTTAAAGACGTTTCCAAGATGATTTCAAAATGTCTTTTAAATAAGCATCATTTGCAATTTTGTAAATACACATACAATTTGCTCTGTTTCATTTACTCCAGGTCCTCTGTTTCACTTAGTTCAGAGTCCTCTTTTGCCTGTCAACCCTGATACTAGTGTTATCTAATACTTTAGTCATATGGTTAATACTTAGTGAATGCCAAACAGTATTGTAGGTAGTGGAGACTTGGTGATGGTATGGACATTGGGGAGAAATCTTGACCCAAATCAAGTAAGTAAATACTCAGAACATTCCCATAAGAACTGGTCTGTCTTTAGGAATCAAGCTGGACTAAGTGATAGAGGGTAGGCTGAGGATCCTGAGACAGACCTCATTGAACAGATCATATTTTCCACAATGTTAACTTGTCTTCAAGACTCTTAAAAGTAAACAGGTCAGCATGAAAACTTTTTCAAAGCACATACATGCTTGTGGTATCAGGAAGAAGGAAGGAAGACTGAGTGGGGCGAGTGGAGTTAGGGACTGAACCCAGGACTTAGTGAACGCTAGGCAGGCTTCCTATTATTGATATGTTTTCCCAGCCCTTTCCTATCTCATTTTTAAAAGTGAATGTCAAAGCCAACATTGCCATCATTCCCAACTGTTCTGGCATTATATATTGTCCTGCTTGTCGACACACTCAGTCATTCATTCTTTGAAACTCAAGCATGCATTGCAATTTTCCTTGTACTAGGCAGCGTGCTAAGCACGAGAAATGTGAAGATAAGACATTGTCTATGCTTTTCAAAATATCATTATTTACTGATGAAGAATGATGATACAACTACCATTTGGAACTCATGTATTCTAGCAGGTATTGACAAATAAGCGTAGTAACATGGAAGCACGCGGTGTGACAGCACAGTGGAGACAGAGCCCCATCTCTATCAACTTGAGTGGTGTTTCAAAAGAGCAGATAGGTTGGCCAGTCTGAGCCTCTTAGCTTAGCTTGTTTCACAGTATTTTATAGCAGTCCTTATAGATTATTAGCCCTGGGGAGGGCAAGGCTTAGTGCATCCGCACAGTTCCAGGGACTTCCTGAAGCCTTCTTCTTGGTAATAAGGGTCTTCCCTCCAGGAAAGAAACTTTCCCTCCTCCTTAGAAAGGCTATCCTAGTGTAAGACGCTCCCTCCAAGATGGACCGTGTCAACTCTGAGGAAACTGCTCTACAGTGAAGGGAAAATGTAGATGGTTGCTTTGGGACAGTTAGAAGGACAGTCTTGGGTATGGAGAACAAGAACATAATGATGAGGTGTGTCGGATAATAGAAATGGAAGGATGAAGTATATTTAGGACTGCAGAAGGAATGACAAGAAGCACATATGGATATAAGAAACAATTCTGCCCTAAAACAACAACCAGGATAGGTGAATGAATGGCTGGAAAGCATGTGGAGAAAGGAAGCCTTGGTAGGGCGGCTTGGATGCTCTTCTGACTAAATAGAAGACAGAGGAAGACAACCGCAGTCAAAGGAAGGAAAATTATTTACATGCTGAGCGGATTATGCTCACAGTCCCCTTAGACACTTAGTTCACCGATTCAGTTTACCGCGCAGTGGGACTATGGCAGCCGCTGAAACATGTCCTGTGGGCTGAGTATCCTGTATCTAAGGGTGCCTTAGCTTCCTAGATTGAATGTTGGCCCTAAGAGCTCAGAATCATGCATTCCACTTCTCCATAGGCCCCTTAGCATCCGTCATGCATATGTTTGGTCCCTAGCAGGTGCTGACTTCGTTTATTTTGTTCGGCCGCAACCGATGATCACATATTGGGTACCTTGCAAAGAATAGAAGAAACTCATTTGGTTTATTGTTCTGAAGTCTAGCTTCTGGCAAGGGCCTCCATACTGCCTAATACGGCCATGGTGAAATGGTCAGTGAACATGAGAATGGAGGGAGAAGGAGAGAGGGTAGAAGGGGAGAATAGACGAAGCAGGCAGAGAGAGGGAGAACAGACCCACGCTCACAGCAGATAGTCTACTTCCAAGGAGCCGTATGGATCCTTTGTGAGTCAGGAACTCGTAGGATCGAATCTCTTAGTGGCCTCACTTCTTAACACTATTAAAATGACAACTAAATTTTTACGTGAGTTTTGGAAAGGACATTCAAATCAGAGCATGCGTTCTGTCTCACAGGGAGACTGACTGTTCCTGGCGGCCTATACATTCCACAGAGCAGTAAGCAATCTCATTCAGTGCACCATGCCTTTCTCTGTGAGCTAGGATATTGTCTTAGGGGAAACCCATTCCTAGAGTGGGGTTCTGAGTAGGACTTCGTGTATTTCTTAATTTAACTCCGCAGCTTATTTTGTTATATTTATGTTTTATTTAAAAAATTTTTAAAAACTGATATGTTTTGAGCCTGTTCTTCCCTTCCCCTGAGTTTTTCCAGATCCTCTTTTCCTCTTTACCCATTCACATTTAAGTTCTTTTCCAATGAACAAACAAAAACCCAAATATAACAACTTTCCCTAACCAAGAAAACAAAACACAACCAAACTTAAAACAAAGCAAAACAAAAAGTACCACCCCCAAACCCTGTGGCCTCCATTATATATTGGTCAACTACTCCTGACCCTGAGGCTTGTCCAGAAGTGGTTGATATGGCCAATATTATATCATTGATAATAACTCATTTTCCTTCCCCTAGTAGGTATAAACAACAGTTCAGTTATTAGCATTTACCTTTGTGGCTAGGTTTTCATTAATTCATTAATTCATTCATTTAAAAAATTGTAACCAATATCATCCTGAGTGAGCTAACCCAATCACAAAAGAATACACATGAAATGCAATCACTGATAAGTGGACATTAATGAGCCCAGAAGCCCTAAATACTCAAGACTCAATTAGCAAGTCAAATGATTCCCAAGAAGAAAGGAGAGGACCCTGGGCCTGGAAAGATTGGATCCAGTTTTGTAGAGAAACTGTGGGGTGAGGGGGAATGATTGGGGAATAGTTGGGGAGGAGAGGAACTATGGGACATAGGGAGGGGGGGGACTGGGAAAGGGGAAAGCCTTTGGAATGTAAACATAGAATATAGAAAATAAAAAAAATTAAAAAAAATTGTAACCAATTAAAAATAATAAGGTGGGTGTGGTGGCACACGCCTATAATCCCAGCACTTGAAAAAAAAAGTATTCTTAAAAATAATAAGGTAAAACAAAAACTATCACATTGAAGTTGTATAAGGGAAACCAAGAGAAAGAAAAGGGCCTGAAAGGAGACAAGAGTAAGAGATTCACTCTTTCACGCGCTCAAGAATCCCTCAAAAGACTAAACTGGAAACTATAATACATACCCAGAGGGCCTGGTATGTGCTGCCTCGGGCTCTGGGTTTATGCGAGGTTTGCTCAGGTTGATTTAGAGAGTCTTTTTTTCTTGAGATCCTCTATTTCCTGTTGCTTTTACACTCCTTTTTTCCTCCTGAGCTTTGAGGGGATGGTTTTGATGGAGACATCCCACCCAGTGCTGAGTGTCCAAGGCCTCTTTACTCTCCGTGTAATGTCTGTAGGTGTCTTTTATCTTTCTGGGTCTCGGATACCTCTCCCAGGGTGATTTTTTTCTAGTTCTACTCATTTGCCTGAACATTTCATGATACCATATTTTTTTAAATGACAGAGTAATACTCCATTGTGTAAATGTGCCATATTTTCTGCATCTATTCTAGTGAGGGACATGTAGGTTGTTTTTCAGTTTCTGGCCATTATAAATAGAGCAAAATGAACATGGTTGAGCAGATAGGGTGAAGCGCCTTTAAGGGGCATGCCTCAGCATAGTAAAGGCAGTTTATAGCAATCCCATAGCCAACGCTGACTTAGAGAGAAACTCAAAGCATTCCCCTAAAGCCAGGAACAAGACAAGACTGTCCACTCTCTTGATACAACGTCAAGTACTATACTGTATCAATAATTTGAAAGGAAGAAGTCAAAGTATCTTTGTTTGTAGATGATATAATAGTATACATAAGTGATCCAAAAAATTCCACCAAGAAAGTCCTACAGCTGATAAACTCTTTTAGCAAAGCAGCTAGATATAAAATTAACTCAGAAAAGTCAGTAGCCCTCCTTTAAACACAGGACAAACAGTCTGAGAAAAAAAAAATCAGGGGAGACAATAGCTTCAAAATACTATCTTGAGTTTTCTCTAACCAAGCAAGCGTAAGGCGTGTGTGATTAAGAACTCTGCAGTTTATGCAGCAGATGGCTATGCAAGGATAGCATTTTGGAGTATGGAAATGGAACCTTTTTAAGATTCTGGATAAAAGTGGGAGGAAGGGACCTAACCTGTCTTATTTTTAACTGTTACCCGGGATCCAGAGCTATATCTGCATTATTAAATGTTAATAAACATTTGAAAGATGATTAGTGGAAGAATATAGATTTTTTTTCCGGTGTTGATAATTCACTGGGTATTTTTGTGAAACACGGTTTTAGGCATGTTCCCTCTCTGTCTTCTACCCCACAAAGTGATCTGAATATTTGTACTTAAGCACTTGTAGGGCATTTCACTTTCTGCCCTTTGCCAACTTTTCTAGATAGGCAATGGAAAAAGCTAAAATTCTTCATTCACATCTACAAGAGGAAAAAGAAAAAAAAAAAACCAACAACAGTTTTTCCTTTTGCTGTTCCTGCCAGAGTTGGTTTTAAATCAGGAGTTTTAGCAGAGTCTGATTTTGTCTATTGTCTGTTCAGGATGAGGCTCATTCAGGCTTTGATGATTTCTCACGAAGGAGGACAGAATGGACAAGAATGGAGTGAGTTGGTGGCACTTTAAGATGCCAGAATGGTCCCTGCGGGTACCCTCAGTAACACCTGCTAAGATGTGAAGAAAGCCCCTGCTCAACCTCAAAGCAAGTGGCTTGCTGGTCTCTTTTATCTCAGTCTCTATCATCTGCGTTTGCACCACTCTCCCACGGAGGAAACAGCTCATACATTCTCCTGGTGACTCCTCTCTTTACCCCATCCTTGCCTCTGCCTTTGAACCCTCCTTCTTCCTGGCTTCCCCACCCCCCACCTTCTATACTTCCTTCTGTCTCTCTGGATTTATTTATCTGTAATATGTGCTTGAAGTCCAGCTCCAGGGACATTCCATTTGACAAGGGTTAGGAGAGAGTGGGTCGCAAGTCACATAGGTCCCAGTTCCAAAAGTTTCCATTTCTCCCTGAGTCCTTTAACATGTCCAGATGCAGGCACCAGTCAGCCTCATGGGTTCAAGCACCCACAGCTAAAGAGCGCAAACACTTACCAATTAGCAGTCAGAATAAGTTAGAAAACCCAGTCCTGCTGCTTTGAACTTCATGGCTACACCTAGGTCACTCTGCTTCTGCCCAGACTCTTCTCCCAGATCCATCTTCTTCGTAACTTGCCTACCTTCTTTCTCAGCACTTGATCAAGAATGTACAAATTCAGCTCTTTGTCTGCAAACCATCACCCTTCCAACCTAGGAAATGTTGGAGAGAATGAGACAATATCTGTAAGAGACGTTCCTGAGGTCTCTTCATGCAGTAATTGTATTATATAGCTGAATATATGTAATGTTTAAGTTAACAATGTAGTAGTATAAAATATATTTTAAATAAACACTGTAAGACTAAGTCTTACATATGCAAGTAAGTGTGAGAAATTTTCAAGAGAAGATATTTTATTATATTTTATATTATATTATAAATATATTATATACTATAATTATATATTATAATTATAACATTATAATAACATTATAATTTTATATTATATTATTTCCATAATGAAATTTCTCTTTGCTTGGCAAGCTTATTCTTGAATAGTTTGCCTTGTTATTGGGCATGATGGCTCACATCTCTAATTCCAGCACTTGGGAAGTAGAGGTAAATTTAAGACCAGCCTGGTCTACATCATGAGTTGTAGGCTAGCCAGGTGTACATAGAGAGATATAGTCTCAAAAATCAAAACAAAGAAAAATAGCTAAGAGGAAAAAAAACTATTGAAATCATGTTCTGGCATTTTTTTCCTCCACCAAAGGCCTCATCCTTCATAATGGAGAGTTGTTCAAAATTAGACCTTGAAACTAAGGAATATACAGCAATACATCACTGGAGAAGTTTGCAGCCAGGCAGGGCAACACAGTGACACCTCTTTTTTTGTTGTTGTTTCAACAAGAGAGACAGAAAGGAATAAAGAGAAAATTATTAAGAAAGGAATTAGATATTCTTTGCAACTGGAAAGGAGAGAACCTTTAAGATTGTGTTCCTAAGCTAGTAGCCATAAATACAGCACAGTGGATGTCTAAGATCAGATCCAGTTCCCTAGACAAATGGTGCTCATAGGGAGGAGGAATCTCAAGGGCACAGTCCTGAACCACGCTCCAGGAGGCTCTGGATGGATGTTTGTTTAATGAACAGAACTGCCACAGAAGCTCTGAGCTTTACTGTGGAGTACGGCACGGCAACAGCAGTTTGTCTTAGTTTCATTTGGTTTCTTTGAGTTTCACTAAAGACTCCAGGCTAGCCAGGAATTCAATATGTAGCCATGGCTGGCCTGAACCCACTGTGTAGACCCATGATAGCCTCTAATTCAATGGCAGTCTTCCTAACTCAATCACTCTAATGCTGGAATTATAGTCTAAGCCACCGTGGCTGGTTCAGCTAATTGCCTTTATTTCTAAATGCGAGCTTGACACTCTCTCTCTCTCTCTCTCTCTCTCTCTCTCTCTCTCTCTCTCTCTCTCTCTCTCTCTCTCTTTGCCTCAGTCACATACTTTCAGAGTCGTGCAACTGGTTCTCACATCTTTGGTATTTACTGAGGTGATCTAATTCCTGAGAGCCTGTATGTTAATGAACTTCTGGGAGGAGGACAGAAGGGATGACCAAATCCTTGGAGCTTGCCTCAAAAGCTTTGATACATCAGTGGGGAAAAAAATAGTCAGAGCTCACTTCTGGCTTTCAAACACCCGCCAATTCTTGATCTTGAAAACCCACAAATCCCTGAGCTTGAAATCCCACCAATTCCAGAACTTGAAGTCCTACCAATCCCTCAGCTTGCCCCAGACTTAGGACTTGAAATCTTACCCACCCTCACCCTGGAAATTTCCTCATTGGAAAACTTTCCCTCCAAGAAATTCTATATAAGCCTACCTCTCACCTAGTGCTCTGCTCCTTCTCACCCACGCAGAGGCAGCCACCCTCTTGTGTCCTTCCAAATAAATCTCTTGTGTGAGGCATGTTGGGCAGCATGACTTTGTGCTATATCTTGGCTCCTGATGGCCAGGATACCTTTCCCTTCTGAGCTGTTAACTTTTGCAGCACATGCAATGGAGAAACCTTTCCCCTTCAGAGCTGTACGAAAACGTCACATCTTATCAGTGCTTTTAGATGAAGCCAATGCATTTATTGCTTTTATTGTAGGGAAAGGAGTAGGAGTTCATACTATTTTTTTTTAATGTTTTGACTAGTTATTTTTTGACATTGTTATTACCTGTTTTCCTAGATATTAGTTATCCCCGAGTTGAAGCTGAAACAAAACTGAAGAGGGAAGTGGGTGGACAGGTGGAAGATATATATATTTTTTTCATATAGTTGTGGTTCAGTCAGACGGATAAAAACCTGTTATGTTAGGAAAGTACTCCCATTACTTACAGCCAATTGGCTAAAACATGCAAGCATATAAAGAAATGTGTGATCAGCCTTATAAAATAACTCAGGGATCTGTGGATGCCTTTTCTTCTACAGAGTGAGTTGGCTTTGTAAATCTTGACATATTTTAAACTACACTCAATTATACTAAACTCGTACCTTTTCATTCAGTCCTCATTACCAAAATAATTTTTACTCCAGTCTCATCTCAGCTCAAACGCTATTCAAATAGCAACAGCATCACGTCATCAGTAAGAATAGGATGGTGGCCAAAAATTCAAGATGCTCTGAAGTCAGTGTCAGTTCTATTCTTGAGATTATATATATATTTTTTTACTCTAATCCATTACAAAGACTTTGTATCCATTTCTCAGTCTCTCCTCTCCAGATTCCTAGGCTGTTTCCTGGATCTCACTGCTTCTCTCTGGCTGATGAAACAATGCCTCTCTTACCCTCTGGTCCTCAGCACTGCACAGCTGCTTAGAGAATGTGAGGTTTTGATATACGTAATACTAACCTCTTTCAGTGATGACACTTCCCAGGACTCTCAGGTCTTATCTTCTTGAAATGTGCATGTTGAGGAGGACAGAATGGGTTTCCTCACAGAAACTGGTGGGAAAGGTAGCCTAGGCAGTCTTGCCGCAGACTATTTACTTCCAAAAGAACCAGCCATTTTGGAGTTTTAGATTTTAGGAGAGATGAGCTGTACACTCTAACTGGGCAAGGTTCTATCCTTGTTTGCAGTTGGTAGCCTGAAGGTCTTTTGGATAGACCCTGTGGGCTGCAGGCAAGTACTCATGCTTCTTCAGTGTGAATGCTGGAATCTAATGGAGTCAGATTGGCATTTGCTGACCTGGAGAAAGGATAATGGCTACCCAAAGCTGATTCCAAGAGAGTAGAATGTGGGGTATAGGGAGGTTGTTTAAAAATTAATGATTGAGAGTGATTAGGGAAATGCAAATCAAAACAACCCTGAGATTTCACCTCACATCAGTCAGAATGGCTAAGATTAAAAACTCAGGAGGCAGCAGGTGTTGGCAAGGATATAGAGAAAGAGGAACACTCCTCCATTGCTGGTGGGATTGCAAGCTGGAAATCAGTCTGGCGATTCCTCAGAAAACTGGGCACGACACTTCCGGATGACCCTGCCATACCACTCCTGGGCATATACCCAGAGGATTCCCCAGCATGTAATAAGGATACATGCTCCACTATATTCATATCAGCCCTATTTATAATAGCCAGAAGCTGGAAAGAACCCAGATGTCCCTCAATGGAGGAATGGATACAAAAAATGTGGTATATGTACACAATGGAGTACTATTCAGCCATTAGAAACAATGAATTCATGAAGTTCTTAGACAAATGGATGGAGCTGGAGAACATCATACTAAATGAGGTGACCTAGTCTCAAAAGAATACCCATGGTATGCACTCACTGAATAGTGGATATTAGCCTAGAAACTTGGAATACCCAAGACACAATCCACATATCAAATGATGCCCAAAAAGACGGAAGGAGTGGCCTCTGGTTCTGGAAAGGCTCAGTGCAGCAGTGTAGGGGAATACCAGAACAGGGAAGTGGGAAGGGGTGAATGGGGGAACAGGGGAAGGGAAAAGGGCATATGGGACTTTTGGGGAGTGGGGAGCCAGGAAAGGAGAAATCATCTGAAATGTAAATAAAGAATATATTGAATTAAAAAAAGGAAAAAATAGTTAATGATTGAATTGAGAGAGAGAGAGAGCGAGAAGAAGAAGAAGAAGAAGAAGAAGAAGAAGAAGAAGAAGAAGAAGAAGAAGAAAAGAGAAGAGGGGGGAGGAAGGGAGGGAGGGAGAGAAGGAGAGAGAGTATGAATTTGACTAGGCGGAGGCATTAGAGAACTTGAATTAAATTCCTAGGGCTGGGTGGCACTTGAAACCCCCCTTAGACCACTCTCAGCATTCTGAGGAGCTAGGAGGTGGGCCATGTAACTATGGTTAGGGAGCCACAGTTTGAGGCAGGGAGTTTTGGGTTACAAGGAACAGTCATTTGAAGCTTCAATAGGCAGCAGCAAGAAGTCCAGAGGATCAACGGCAGATACAACTCACCATTTGCCTTTTAAAAGCAGGTTAGGAATCTCATCCGTGGGAGAATTTTGTTGGCCTTATATTGACAATTAAGTCAATTTTAAAAAAAATCTCAAAAGAGATGATTATGAGTCCTGATTCAAGATGGCGGTAGCTGCTGATCCACACAGGCTTTGAGGGGTGGAGACATGGTAGTAGAGGATGTAGTATCCTCAGGATAACTGGAAAAAAAAAATGGAAAGGTGCTTTTACAAAGTGGTTTCATGGGATTGGGAAAAATGTGGCAGAAAGGAGTGGAGACAGCTACAGGCATGGCAGTGGAGCTGAGGTAGACACAGGAACATGTTGCCGAGCAGGGCTTGGTCCTTGGGCTTCGGGGAGGCTGGGCCACCCCTAGGTCCAATTGCCATCAACTGAGCCAATTCTGCTGTTCTGAGCCCTGCAGGTGCCACTGCTGGGCTCACAGTCCCAGCCTGTGGCATCGAGCTGCCACCTGTGCTGCTTGCCCTGCTGGGGGAGGAGAGGGCTGAGGGCAGAGTGATGTGTAGACACCAGGAGTTAGCAAACATTCTGTTCCCAGACACGAACATTGCCCAACCACAGAATCACTTCGATTCTGAGTAACAAGGCTTCTAAGGATGAATGCCTCATGTTTTTTATTACATTTCTTCAAGAGGTTTATCAGGTCTGTGCTGCTGCTGGATACCGTGGAGGTGTCCATGCTGCTGATGAGACCATGTTGCTTCTGGAAAGCAATCTGATGACGGTAATTTGTGCTGCCACTGGGGACAAGATTGAGGACTATGATCTGAGCTTTTGCGGTGGTATCGATGACCACAGACTCATAAGTGAGAATAAGAGATAGTGATGGCTTCTGTGACCACCCTTCAACCCCTCACCACCATCAATAACAACAACAACAACAACAACAACAACAACAAAACAGTCTAGATAAGAAGCTACTGAAGACAGTTCTTAAAATCCTGATAAAGATGCTGAGGTGTAGCTCTTCACAGTTGATGGCATCTGGTGAGAAGGTGAGGAATGACTGTTTTCTTAAAGGGGCTGCCCACTAGGAGTTGACCATGCTCCATTGAGTATATGGGCAATGTAAATTGAACCCACATTGGTTCAGAGGGTTTAGCAGTTCAGTTGTGAACATATTGGATAAAAAGTGTCAATACTTATCCTATTATTCTTTGTACAAATTTCGCATACAGACAATGTATGACATCCTCTCCAGATGCATAGAAGAATTAGTGTGTAGGCATGCCAGCTAGTGCACCATCTCAGGTACTTGGTGCCTCCAGTGTAGACTGAGTGCTGGAGGGATGAGTGCAATCACTATTGGTTTCTAGGGCAATAGGCTCTATTTGGAGCATTTGAGCGACTTTTTTATAGTTATGAATATTTTGAGGCAACTTTGTTGATATCTTGGTAAAAAGTAAAATTAGTTGAACAAACTCAATAACTCATTTCTTCAAAGGCAAAATTATACGTCTATGAATTCAGATGTTGTTTCCTTACTCTGGTCTTCATACAAATGCATGTAGTGGTTTCCGCAGATCAGTCTTTCAGAAAAAAGAGTCCTCTCTACTCCTGTGCCATTGTGTTCAGATCATTGTGATAATCAGAATGTACAACGGAAGCTGGAAATGATAGCAATAAGAAGAAGGCTCCTGCCTTTATTCACTGGTTAATGGTGCTGGGGACCAAATTAATCAAGAATCATGCTATAGTAAAAGAATAATTTTATAAGTTTATAGAAATGAGACATGGCTGGAAAAGAGCTACTCGTTTCCAAGAAAGAGGCATAAGATTAGAGGAGAACCCTTGGAGTCATAATCGTTAAGCAAGAACAGGAATTATCTAGGCAAAGTGTGGTTTGGTGGAGTACACCTGCAATCCTGGAGTCCAGGAGACAGAGGCGGGAGGATCTTCAGTTTGAGACCAGCAAGTCTAGGCACAAAGCAAGGCTCTGTCTCAAAATGAAACAAGATTTAAAGAGAAAATAAGTAAAGGAAAAGAATTTCTCAGACAATGCCAGAATAGAGAGCGAGTGAGTGTGTTAGGCCGAGTAAACAATGAGATTAATAGACTGGAGAAGACTGAGGCGTGGCCCAGAAAGAAATTCCCTATCAGATCATAGATAAGAGAAGAGCTGGGAGGATCAGAGGCATGAGAGGAGAGAAGAGGTAAGACACCAAAGTACAAAGATGGAAGAAGAGGCCGAAAGGGAGGGCAGGCAGGGAACAAGATTGTGTAGTGAGTACAAGCAACATGTAGGTACTGGGCAGACTCCACGGGAGGAGGAGGTGAGTGGTAAGCAGTGAAGAAGAGCAGAGAGAGTGAAACAAAGTGTATATATGTATATATACATGTATATATATGTATCTAATACTTTGTGTGTATATGTCATATATATCATACTTTTATAAGTATATGTATATGAAAGACGAGCAGAGAGAGTGAAACAAAGTGTATATATGTATATATACATGTATATATGTATCTAATACTTTGTGTGTATGTCATATATATCACATTTTTATAAGTATATATATGTATATGAAAGAGGAGCAGAGAGAGTGAAACAAAGTGTATATATGTATATATACATGTATATATATGTATAATACTTTTTGTGTATGTCATATATATCATATTTTTATAAGTATATATATGTTATAATGAAACAAAATACTTCGAAAATGTTAGTATGTGAAAAAAGGTAGAGCTAGATCAGGACAGATTTCATTGTGGACCACACTAAGGAACTTGCCCTTTGGGCTTAGAAGTGTGAGCAGTGGGTGACGTAAGGCTTCTCGAGACAGAACATGGTCCCTTCCCCCCCTCCACGTTAGCTCTCGAGCTTTTATGGAGATACATGAAAGAGCAGACACAGGATCATGTGGCTTCCAGTCACATGTATGCTATATGTATGTGTGGGACTGGGGATAGAAAAAAAAAACAGCTTGACCTAACAACTTGTGAACTGATTGCCCTCTAGAATGTGACTTTAAAGACGAGTACGTTGGCATCTGAACGTTTCTTCCCTGTATCAAATAAAGCTTTATGAAAATTGTGCATTTCATTGAAGGATTTCTGTTAAGTATTTGTTCATTCTAGAGTAACATTATATTCAAGAGACAGTCAGTTTTATAGATTGTTGATTGTCTTTAAGAATCATACCTAATTATTCTAAATTCATTTATCTTAGGGACCTGTTAATTTTTTCTTAATTCACCACTATTGTTCTTACTTTGTACTCTCGATAGAGCTAGCCTTATTGACAGTCTTGCACTTGGCTATTGTCCAGGATGTCCCAGAATTACTGAGTAGCTTTCTCGTTATATATTTTAGTATGTGATACTCATGTGTTATATTTTAGAAGGCAAATGAAAGAACTTTCCAAATGTCTTCACTAGAAGGAAGACAAGTTAATAATAAATATAATCTGATACTTTGCCAACCACACAATCATTACCATTCAAGACCCAGGATTCTATCACTGTGGAAAAATAATAGCTACTCCAGAAGTCATGAAGCAAAGATATGTTCTTTTTTGACATTTTAAAATGATAGCCATTAAGATTTGGAGGTTAAAAGTAAGATTGGATAGCCCTGATGGCGTGGCCTCCGGTGAGGGCTGAACATTGTGTCAGGAGCCTCCAGGAACAAATTCTAAGTGGCTTGCACCCAAGGTGAAGGTATGGTAGATGAGACACTGGGGCCTGCCTTCCCTGTCAAGAGCAAACACTCAGTCAGCCTACGGCCTCACTCAAGGCTATCACCTCCTACAGATATTCAATACCTTCAGTCCCACCACCCTGGGAGCCAAGTCTTCATATCTAGACTGTGGGAGATGTTTAGCACCCCACCTCCGCAGTGGACTTGAAAAGCATTTCGGGATAGAGTACTCTTTCAAGCCATTCATGTCAGTGAGAAATGGATCATATGTGGGGGGAAAAAGTCATACAAGGTTAATGTCAAGAGCTCAGAGGTGTAGTTGAATAACCATGTGTACTTATGTGCAAAGGAAGAGGATGACCCAGAATACTTGAGTAAGATATTGTTGTTGTTGTCCCTATGAGGGACGCTGATGCTCAAATATCATTCTATTACATTTCCTTTTCTTAGTCTGCAGTGTATTACAATGGTGTCCAGGGAACACCGACCGTGTTCTGGATTTTCCAGGCAGTGTCACAGACATCAGTGGTATTGTGCAAGTGATTTCCTTTTACAAAGAAATTTTATCTCGTTCGGAAACATGGAAACAAAAGATTTCTTTTAAGGACTCTGACCATACTTAAATGTGGCGAATTCCAGAAATGTTAGGAAATAGCAATCCAGTTACAAAATTCCTTGCTTCCTGGCGTTCAAAAGAAAGAATGTATGTTTTATGCATCCTCAGGACTGATGGAACTTAAAGGAGTATGAATCGACTGCATTGTTTGAAAAGGAAGTATTTGAAACTTCTGTAAGGACTTAGGCTAGGGCTCAGGACAAAGCAGATATGAATAAAACACAGCCTTGGCATTTAAGACCTCAACTCTGATGTCTAGGAAGTACAGTGTTTTTTCTTATCTCCCAAAACCTTCATATGTAAAAAATATTATTATGACAACATTACTATTGGGGTCATTGAATAAATCCCTTGTCTCCCTATCTTCTTAACATAATTATGTTTCATAATATTTTACTTCCAGTTTTTGCTTCTATCCATATGTTTACTTTACCAATTATAATTATATTGAACATTCAATTTAATATTTTTTTGCTTACTATTCTAGGGGTAGTATTTCCCTTATGTTTGTTTTGTTTTGCTGCCTTCAAGGCTAGCCAGGAACTCCTAATCCTACTGCCTCTGACAAGCAAAATCTGGGATTGCCGGAGAGTACCCATTAGTCCTGCTTCCCATATTTTTACAATGTTTATATTCATAATTTCAAATATCTGAATGATATTCTCTTAGACAGACCTTCCAGATTTTATATAAAAGTTCTTTATATTTGTTTTTATTATGCATTTTATAAGTATTTAAGATAATCAGCATCTCCATGAACATGTTAGTTTTGCTTGAAAAGGTTCTAAGGATAAATTTTGTCCTGAGTGGGTCAATGAGTAAGAACACTTTAATGAGCTAGAACACAGATTGCCACATGTGTTCCAAAGAAAGAAAGCACAGTTATGACAGTGTCGTCATTTCTGGGTTAAGCTACATTAATGCCATTAAGAAATTTTGTTGTTTTAAAATAGGATAAGTGATCTTTTATTCTTATTGGAACGTGTACTGTTTGGTAATTTCTAAAGCTGAAGAAATCTGTACTTCCTTTCAGGAAATTGTAGGAAATCTTTTGGAGTGTCCATTTTTTTTGGAATCACCACAGCTTTGCAGTTGGTTACCAATGAGCAAGGTTGTGGACAGAAGTGCTTTGAAAACAATGGAGCTTTGAGGGGGGGAGGGAGGGAGGGAAGAAGGGAGGGATGGAAGAGAGGCACCTGGGAACAGAATTTATTTCACTGTGTTGAGATGATATAGTAGAATTCTGTCCTGAATGTCTGTCCATTGCAGAGGTGAAAATATATACTTTTTAGTCATAGGTCCTGGTGCAATTTTTGAATCTCTGAGGGATGCTTTTTGAATGACTGGTTGAAATGGCTTACTTTGGGATAACACACGAAGGTTATTTTCCATCTGGGAATATAACTCTCTGCATTTGGCTCAGGTACAATCTGGGATCGAAGAAAGAAAATAAAATTTTTTTTTAGGACCTTGCACTGAATAGATGTCATTTTAGCGTCACAGTTGACACGGGTCCCCATGTGCCTCTGGTATTTCACATTTCGTGGAACCTCATTGTTCCTCTGACACTGCTTCATCCTCCTCTGTATCTGAGCTGATGGGCAGGGAACAAGTTTGACATTTTTCTTCAACTGATGAGAAAAGCCTGCTGCTGGGTAGATTGTGTGAATTTCATTTCCTGTTCTTTTCAACCATTGGAGAGCATGTTCGAATACGGAGAGAGTAGAAATTCAGATCTAGACTAACTACTAATGGGCAGTTACTGTATTAGCTTTTCACTGTTTGCCAAATACCCACCCCTGATTGCAGCTGTATGTCCCAGCTCTCTCTCTCTCTGTCTCTGTCCTCCCCCTCCTGATCTGGTCTATTTCCATCCCCACCCACACTCCTGTCTAGTTCTCACCACCCCCATCCCCATTCACCCACGGTGTCTATTCTATTTCCCCTTCTCAGTGAGGAGAAATCTAATATTAACATGGTAAATTATTTTTTATTTTATTATATTTATATGCCAATCTTTTTTATTTAATTTTTATTTTCTATATTCTATGTTTACATTCCAAAGGCTTTCCCCTTTCCCAGTTCTCCCCCACCATATGTCCCATAATTCCTCTCCCCCCCAGCTATTCCCCAATCATTCCCCCCCCACACACACGATTTCTCTGTTCTGGGTCTACAATACTGGATCCAATCTTATATGCCAATCTTAACATAAACAATGAGAATATCTTGTTATTTTATATAATACATGGGGGGAAAAATCTTCAATCTAGTAAGTTTTTAGAACCATTTCCATTTTGGTGACAAATCTTGGGATCAGAAGAAGCCTGAGCCAGAGACTTCAGACGGTCAAGGGTCTGAGGAAAATGTGATTCACAGTCACAAACAGAGACAAAGCTTAGTCAAGCTTTGAATCAAAAGCTGCGTTTGGACAAGAAAGCCACTGGTTCCTTGGCCATTGACGGGTAGCACCGAGACAAACCAAAACTGCCGGGGAGTATCATATATGAGCCAGGTTTGTTTCAGTTCGCAAACGTTGGCTGAACTTTGGTTCACACACAGGCGTCAGCACTGTCGACCTACTCATGAACTGCTGCTTCTGTAGCTTCCAAAGGAAGAGAAGTTGATGGGGCCTTTCTCCTGGAATGGCTCAGTTCTGTTTGTCAGGTGTATCCATGGGATTATCGGTGACATTCGAAACCTCAAATCCCACTTCTCTATGTAGCTAGGTTAGTTGTTTCAATCTTTACTTCTGTCTGAATTCTTTATACCCAAAGGGGAAGGACTTTGGAGGCAGCACTGGAAAAAACAAAGGAGGGGCATATCTCTGGCCTGCTTCTTACATTCCAAACAATAAGAAAAGCCGTATAGAGATAGAGCCAAGCAGACATATATGCCATGCCAGCCTAAAGCACGGGAGGGTGTCAGAGCAATTTTTAAAATGATAGTTCTTCCTTTATCCCAGCTACAGCCTAATAAATGAGACACAGACTATTAGATTTATGTAATTAAGCACTACAGCACAACAACTGAGCAGTATTAATCTATTTTAGTCCTCTAAGATGATCTGGCTATTTCCCAGACTAAATTCCTGAGATACTTGCATTTTAGTACTGATCTGACTCTCTCTGCCCTGGGTGAGTCATCATAGAGTCCCTGGATACTCTTCTTACAGCAAATCTTTTCTTCCTCCCCCTGTGTCCCCCTCCCCTAGATATGATCAGAATTTCAGTCCTATTCTCTTTTCTGCTCAGCCATTGGTTGATCAGCTTTTATTGACAAATCAGAGAATAGGCGGGGAACTCCAACATTGAGTTAGGAGATTCTTAGAATAAGCATTACAATGCTGTGTCCAAATTGCAATCAGATATGGGGCAAGGAAAGCAGCATTTTAATAACAAAAGGATAATCTTTACAGCATGCAGAATAACATTATGCATACAGGAAGGGGGTAGAAAGGAAACAGAAAATTCAGAAATAAGAGTAGCTTCACTGCCTGGTAGCAGCGCCCAGATATTCCTACGTCATGGATGAAAGGCATGTTTTTAAGGTGCCTATATTGACCTCTGGCTAGCCATCAGCATTTCTTAATCATCCCACACAGTGCTAGGCAGTAGGGATGTATAGCTCCTGAGAATATTCAGAGTGTTTCATTGGAGAACACTGATCCCCATATGAATGAAGACCAACAAGGTCTGCTTCCTTAGGATGCCTTATCTACTGTTTGATGCTTATGACTCGGGCACAATATGAAAGTCTTATTTCTCCTAAGTCTAACCCCAAATCTCAGAACTTGCCATCACTAGTTTAATAAGACGAATGCCTCATCTAGTTTCCAAGTAGGGATGTTGACAGGAAGGGAGAATGTAAAGAACTGTCCCTAGGAGAGGTCCAAAGAGAGTTTTAATCAAGATGCAAGGTGTGACATGTGTGAGCTGATACATTTACTCATTAACCTGGCCTGGTCAAGGGCAGAGAGAGACAGAGGGAGGGTAGGGTAATCAGGGTTCTCTAAAGGAACAGTATGAATAGAATTATATATATATGCATATATATGTATATATACATATATAATCACACACACATATATAATAACACACATATATTATCATACATATGTACAGATATATGAATCTAGTATAGTAGTTTACAGGCTGTTGTCTGGGTACAGTGATTGTCTATCTCCTCCATACCTAAAGGCCAAGTATCCAGTAATTGTTCAGGCCATGAAATGGGATTTTCCAGCATTTCCAATCAAAAATACCTCACAGGTGTGCCCAGCTCTTTGTTTTTGGTTGATTCCAGATGTAGTCAAATAGACAACCAATCTCATAGAGGGCTTTAGGCATGGTGGAGCTCCAGTGCTCTCTGCCTGTGGTTGGCATTTCAGGATGACAGTTGTTGTTTATCTTACCTGTCTGTTTTTGTATTCATTGTTCTTTTGAGATACTCACTTGTAACTCAGACCGGCTTTTAAGATTGTACATAACTAGAGATCCAAAGAACTCATTTGTTTTATAACCCAGGCTCAAGATTCCTAAACTTGTCTTGTTTCCAAACATCTGTTTTTCAGATATCTTACTCTATTATTCCTTTGAAAACTCCTCCTCCTCTGTATGCATTCCCATTTATACCCTAGAGATTTTTTTAATGGAACAAGAATTTTCCATATATATATATGGAAAGTTGAAAACACACAATGCATTTTTTTTTTTTGCCCAAAGTGACATCATAATGACCAGGTATTTCTTTTTTGAGAGATTTATTTTATTTTTAGTTACATTTATGTCTGTATACTCTTTGTGGCTATATACAGGTAAGTATAGTACCCACTGAAACCATATGGGATCACTGGATCCACTGGAGGTGAGCTACCTGATAGGGGTGCTGGGAATTGAACTTATGTCTTCCTGCAGGAAAAGCAAGTACTCCATTGAATCATCTCTCTAGCACTGTAAATGGTTGTTTCTATTATAAAATCTCTCAGAAGCTCGAAATAGTCAACTTATTAAAAGTGCTATTTGTCTTGATAATCATGTTTTTGTAATAAAGCTGCACTTTGCTGTGTTCTACTGGACGCTGATATTACAAGGTGTAATTGAAAAAGGAAAGTTCTGAAAATAGAATGCAATTCTCCCTCTATAATAAGTTCAGCTTTAATTTGGTTTCAGTGCAATGAAAAGTATAATAAAAGCTCCAACTTCAGACCATAGATTCTGGAGAAATTTGCTGTCAATAGTAAGAGGTAATTCATAACCTTTTCAAGATATAACAAAATATTTCACTTCGCTCTGAAATTATTTGTGGGGCTTTAAAATTTTTCTCTGATACTCAAGCATGTCACAAAGTCATCTCAGAGGGATGGTTTTGTTGTAGCTCATCATTCAGAGTAATTTAATTAGCTACTTGGGATGAGGCAAGCCGTGCACTACAATATTTAATCACCATGTCCAGTAGAAATGCCTTCTACATATTTGAGTAACCTCTCAATTTCACCACAGCAAAATGAAAATCTTCTTAGCTACTTCCTTTGTGAACACTGGACTCATTTATAAGAAAACTAAGAGTTACATAATATTTAGGACAGCGTTCACTTAAGAGAATCACTTATGTTTATAGTCTAATGATAACTTCTTACCTTTACCCAATTTATGCCTGGAAAATACCAAGAAGATGAATGGGAAGAGAATACATTTTAAGAAAAATTAATTATGCTTTGGTGTGCTCTTACCTCTAAACTTTCAGAAAATGCTAATGGTAACATTATATTTTTTCAGGAGGTTATTCTTTTAAATGTCCAGTTGGAATCTTAAATGTTTTACGGTAAATTCAGAAATGTAGAAAGCCCATCTCTGCCCATGATTTCAGGACTGTTAGCAAACGAGAAAGGGGGCATGGAAATTCCTATGCTGACTTAGAAAACATCAGCCAGAAGTGAGGTTCAGTGTTTTACTGTGAACCCCATAGGTTTTCAGACAAACTTAATTCCCAAGTTCTACCATATACTCAGTGCAAGACATTTCTCCTTGGTAAGCAGACTGCCACAGAGGCCACTGACTGACAGCATTCTGCTAACAAAATGGTACTATTTAGAAAGATGAGAGAAAAAAATGCTCCATTTAATAACACTTAACATGTTTGTAAACCATGAAAATGGCAGGATAGTAAAAAACAAAACAAAAAAAAAGAAAGAAAACATTGTTAATGCCCTTAAGTAGCTTGTATTCTGAAGGGAGGAGCTAAATATAAATATATATTATATATAATATATATTATATAATATAACACATTACAGATAATGGTATATGGTTAAAAGAAAAATAAATTATAAGAATCAAAGCCAGAGAACAAACAAGATTTAGCATTAGACTTGAGCTTGAAGATGCTCTTTTTCTCCTAGTCACTATATGATTCTACCTATATTTATGCATAAATGGGGAATAGTATATGTGTCGTTGCCTTATATCAAGAATTATTATATGAGAATTACAGGGCTGGGGGGTGTAGCTCAGAGATTAGAGGACTTGCCTAACATGTATGAGTCTCGGGGTTCAGTCCCGGAACTGAACCAAAACAGAGGCATTATAAAATACCTGCCAGCTAGCGGGCACTTGACCAATGATAATGACTATCAGGACACCGACCTACTGTTCAAAATACTGTGCTTTGACAGAGTATGGTTGTAGGTAAGGTGCTTTCTATTGGACCTATCCACACATAATGAATTCTTATTTGCTGTTGTTATTGTTAGCTGTCTTGTAAATTTACTGGAAGACATTTACAGATACAAGATATTAAGTTCCTCTGGTAGTACATTGCATCTTTTACAAACAAGAGAGAACTAAAGAGAGAATTGTGCATGAGTGAACAAATTGTAGAAAAACTGATTTTTTTTTTTTTTTTGTGAAACACGATGCCATTCTGTATTTTGCAGATTTTGAAGATATTGAAAAAGACAGATACAATATGATGGCTAGCATGCATTCATTCACTTAATTTTCATGAGATCAGTACTACTGCATGAGGCCCAAGGGAAATGAGCAGTCTGTCCATGTATGCACTGGGACTAAGAGCCAGAAGCAATTGGAAAACATGATGTGGTCCTTAAAGCCCATGCTCCCACATGGTGGCCTGCTATTGGCTTCATTCATTCCATTTTCCTTTCCTTTATGTCTAATAAAAAAATCTCTGAGTCTTACACTTCAAAATACACTGAACTTCTCTATAAACTTACGCTCCAGCTCAGTACAAGTAACAATTACAGCTCAAGTGTCTTCCCATCCCATGGAGAACATAAAAGGAGCAGAACACACCATTCATTCCCTAGAGAGGCTGGAGGCCACCACTGTGGACATGAAATTGCTTTTCACATGCATCAATTGAAATGGCCTCCACACAGCAATTAGATTTAATGAAGGGAAGCCGCTGATACCAAGGCAGGCTGCCAGACCTTCTGTTGGTTATTTTTAGAGGAAATAGATTGTACAACCTGTTTGGCCCCAATTCCTGTCTCTCTAAAATTGCTTTCTCTTGATGGATTTTTGCTTTTTTCTCTGAATTAGAAAACAAGGACAAACTCCTGAAGATTGCTTGACAGCTTCAAACAAATGCTATTTGTTTGAAGAAACAAATCACAAGAAGAAAAACAAGTCACAAGATGGTTTTTAGACCAATAGAGATGATGTGCATATCTATATCTATATCTATATCTATATCTATATCTATATCTATATCTATATCTATATCTATATCTATATCTATCCATATCCATATCCATATCTATATCTCCATATGAACATTTATGTATATTTTTATATGTTGTTCCTTATATATATGATTGGAGTCATTATATAACATTATCTATGACTAGATTATAGTTATATTCATACTCTATTGCTTCATGTTTAGAAACAGGTGGTAGAAGTAAAGAATTCACACATAAAGCACTCAGGATCAGTTGTTTGATTCTGGGTCTCAGTACACAATCTAACATATTCTGAAATATTCTGTAGTTCAAGTCTCCCTCAAGTTCATGATCCTCTTCTCCCAGCCTTCTATTTTTGGTGTTACGGCAGCATACTGCTTTGTTTGCTATGCTTTGTGGTGGTGCATATTTGGCCTGAGGTCTTTCTCATGTTAGTCCAGCACCAAAAGCACTGATATCTTATCTACACCCTCAAGCCCTTTTATATTTGTTATTTTGCAACAGGTCTCAATGCATTTCTCAAGATTGCCTTGAACTCAGTGTAATACAGGCAGGTCTCACTTGTGTGTGGACAGGTGCATGTCTTAATTAGGGTTTCCATTGCTATGAAGAGACACCATGACCAGGACAACTCTTATGAAGGAAAACATTTAATTGGGACTGGTCCATTTTCATCATGGTACTGGAGGAGCCAAGAGTTCTACATCTTGATCAGGCAGTCAAGAAGACATTGTCTTCTACAGGTAACCAGGAAGGTCTCTTCAGCATTAGGTGGAGTTTGAGCACTAGGAATCCTCAAAGCCTGCCTATACAGTGACATACTTCTAACAAGGCCACACTTCCTAAATAGTGCCACTCCCCGGGGGCCAAACATATTCAAACCACCACAGTGCCTAAAGCTCCACCAGAACATGTTGCAAATGAAAGCATAGAGCTGACTAGCCACAACTTTCCACTTTGCATATTTCTTATCTGAAATCTAAGAAGAGATTAATCTAAATGGGCTTATAAGTTGACAATCATTTTTACTGATTTCAAGTTAATGCTAAACAGGGATGTACTTTCGATGAGCTAAGTGTGTCACTGTAAAACACAATTTTAACAAATCTCCAGAACCTTTAAGATATCTTTTTTGTCTTCTAATGGCAAAATGAGAGATTTTTGGATTCATGAAAAGTATAAAATAATAAGATGCCGTAGTTCTACAGCATGTAAGACATGGAAGGTAAAACTTTATAATAATCTCATAAACATTTTGGCTTTAATTAAGGAAAATTTTGTAATTGATTTAATGTGAAAGTGACCAAATATCATGTAAAAAAAATAGTCCCAAGTCCCAAAGCCATACTATTTAATAAACCCTTGAGTCTTTTACTAAAAAGAATCAGAGGAAGTTGTAAATCATTTTAAGGATGAATATTTGTTTTTAAAGACATTTCTCTAAGAATTTCATGAATTTGTTGTTTCTAATGACTGAATAGTATTCCATAGTGTATATATACCACATTTTTTGTATCCATTCCTCTGTTGAGGGACATCTGGGTTCTTTCCAGCTTCTGGCTATTATATATAAGGCTGCTATGAACATAGTGGAGCATGTATCCTTATTGTATGCTGAAGAATCTTCTGGGTATATTCCCAGGAGTGGTATGGCTGGGTCCTCTGGAAGTATCATGTCCAGTTTTCTGAGGAAAGGCCAGACTGATTTCCAGAGTGGTTGTACCAGCTTGCAGTCCCACCAGCAGTGGAGGAGTGTTCCTCTTTCTCCACATCCTTGCCAACACCTGATGTCTTCTGAGTTTTTAATCTTAGCCATTCTGACTGGTGTGAGGTGAAATCTCAGGGTTGTTTTGGTTTGCATTTCTCTAATGACTAATGATGTTGAGCATTTTTTAAGGTGTTTCTCAGCCATCAGAATTTCTTCAGGTGAAAAGTCTTTGTTTAGCTCTGTACCCCAATTTTTGGATAGGGTTATTTGGTTTTCTGGGGTCTAACTTCTTGAGTTCTTGTTTTTAAAGACATTTTGTATTTCCTGTTTTGGACTCTGGGGCTGTATTTCATACAGTTCTTCTGTGTCTCATGTTTGTGTAATAGAAGGGAGCAGCTGTCATGTAGTTACCAATGGGCTGGAGAAGTTGGATCTATCCTTAAGACTGAAATAAAACCGGCTTTGGAAAAAATGTTAGTAAATCTGCTTGTTTAAATATTTTCTCACAATTTTTTCCCCCTAATTTTCCCAGAGATACATTCTAAATAATTTTCACTCTAGTTTGCCATGAGATCAGGTTCCTGACACAGTTACAGGATATTCCAAAGAGAACTGAGTGGTCTTATGTGCAGAGTGGTGTTTTATCTCCTTTTTTTTTTTCACTTCAGGTGCAGTCTCTGTTCTGTCAGTCCCTCTAAGAAGACTTTTGTTTCAGAGGTGAAAGAACTTGGTGTGTAGCCAAAATTTAGACAAAAGAAATTATGTAGCAAAGTATGTAGTTTTATTGACATATTTTACAAAAGGCTGATTATTTCGAGATTCATCAATGGGTCAAAAGGAGTCCTCCATTTCTACCCCCCCAAATACCATGTCAAAGCCTTGATTACATCTGGGCACACATCGATGCCATTCTACCTCTCTTTAATGACCACTGAGTGCTGACTATTGTGAGGGACTATGGACATACTCATAATCCCTTTCAGCCTCATTCAGGACAAGGAATTATAGCTTGCTCTTTCTTTCTTTTTTTTATTTTCTTTCTTTTTTTTTTTTCGAGACAGGGTTTCTCTGCGTAGTCCTGGCTGTCGTGGAACTCACTGTGTAGACCAGGCTGGCCTCGAACTCAGAAATCCGCCTGCCTCTGCCTCCCAAGTGCTGGGATTAAAGGCGTGAGCCACCACCGCCCGGCTTAGCTTGCTCTTTCTAGGATTTCTGGTTTCACTCTGATGGGTCTGACCAATGGTACTTTTAACAAGTGCTTCAAAGAACCTTGAATTAATTTTAATATAATTTTGTTGAAAACTTAATATCAACATAAAAATGTTATAATGAATATGTAATGATAGGTAGTAAGGGATAAGTTACCTGGGCTGGCCCTTTCTCTGTATAAATGTGGATCTCCAAGTTGTGATTATTTCCGCCTCAGTTTCTCATATATATCTCTGTCACCAAGCTGAGACATGACAATTTTAATTTATAGATAGTGGAAATATTGACAATTATCTTTGCTTCATAACCTGACGTATATAGTCATAGCGCCTAAGTTCAAAACTAGTTAAGAGTCATTACAGTTTTCAAGTATCCTCGAGTTGCTCAGGCATCTGATTATTTAGATAAGTGGCTTCTGAACAGCTCTCTACCTCTGTGCAGGTGACAGACTGAAGGACAATTGGAAGTCAAGAATGAACGAATCACATTGCACTTTGGTAGTTTTAATACTTTTATGGAGAACACCTCTGTAAGGATGTCTCAGATTTCCATTCTAGTTCTCTGCTAGAGAACTAGAGCGCCTTGAAATTTTAGACCTAATATTATTTGAACAACCAATCAAATTCTTAATTTGTGTCCTAAGCTGTATGTCACCCTAAATAATTTATTGTATTTTCCATTGTGCCTGACATGTGTTAGTTATCTGTAGTTGTATGTTTTTCTTTCTCTTTGTAAATGTTAAGAATTGCATTCCAATGTGCTCTCATTCTCCTTGGTGTCTTGGACTTATTGTCTTCCTCTGTGTAGATGTGATAATAATTACCCATGACACAAGAAAGCAATGGAAGGTTATGCCCTCAATTAAAATATAAGAGAATGATCACACAGCTAATCCTGGCAGTTTGAGATGGAGTCCATGAGGAAGACTGACACAGATACTGAATTAGTTGAGGACCAATCCTAAATTATTGCATGGTCTTTCACTAGACCATTCAATGAAGTTCAGAGGGTCAGGAGTCAAAGGTGTCTCCATTGTCTGGGTTAGTGTTGAATATGATCATACTAAACACCTTAGAAAATCTAAGAAGGATAGCAGCCTGCTTTTGGCTATGTTAGTACAAGACAGTAAGCTAAGAATATGAACTTCTATTTCAATAACCTGTAACCTCCTTTCTGTAGAAACTGGGGCACTCAGGTAAATTGGGCTGAAATGATCCTCAACTTCATTTTCTATATACATCTTTTCTTTTCTGGTCACTAGTAGTTAATAAATTTGTTCTGCACTGTGTTGACTAAATCATGGATGATCCCCAATTAAAACATTGTCTGAATATGAAGTTGGAATGTAAAAAAAAAAACAAATGAAAGTATTACTACTGAGCAAAGGCTTAACTAGTTCTTTGAAGGAAGATTTGTAAAACCTGGCTGAATTTTTTCAGCTAATTAGACTAAATGGAGCTTCAATATTACAATTCAGATAAATGCTATAAAAATTAGATGAAGATCTGTTATTGTAAGTTTGTATTTAATCTGCAAAATAAATCAGTTGGGCTATTCTTTTTTGCATAATCTTGAAAGTAGATAAGTCATTGTTCATATAATAGAAACTCTTTTCTTTCGTGCATATAATCTTATATCTTTAATAAAATAATTTGTTTACAGTCTGTATTAGTCTGGGTTCTCTAGAGTCACAGATCATATGGGCAGTCTCTATGTAGTTAGGGAATTTGTCGATGACTTACAGTCTGTAGTCCAACTCCCCAACAGTAGTTAGCAGCAACTGTGGATGGAAGTCCAAGGATCTTGCAGTTGCTCAGTCCCACGAAGCAAGCCGGCAAGGAAGAATGAGTCTTCTTTCTTTCAATGTCCTTATATATGTCTCCAGTAGAAGGTGTAGCCCAGATTAAAGGTGTGTGTATCCATGCCTTTAATCCCAGATGATCTTGAACTAGAATCCATAGCCATAATCTGGGATTAAAGGTGTATATCTCCACACCTTTAATCCCAGATGATCTTGAACTGGAATCCATGCTTCAAGATCTCCATGCTAATTCCAGGTCAGAAACTTTTATCTCTGAGCCTCCAGATTAGGATCATAGGTGAGCCTTCCAATTCCAGATTGTAGTTCATTCCACATATAGTCAAGTTGACAACCAGGAATAGCCACTACACAGTCCAAAATAAAGCAATTAGATAACTTAGATTTACTTTTAGTTCTGTCATATAGAGTAATGATTATGATATCCTTTGGGCATCTGGTTTAATTTGTGTGAGGTCCTTAAAAATCAGAGTCTAGTTCATGAAAATTTGGATGGTGTTCCTGAATTTCCTTTTCAGAAGTGCCATTTGAGACATATTTAAACTATCGCAGACAGTGGAAATACTATCTTTGTAACTTAAGTTTAGAAAGATACTTTGTTGCAAGTATTGAGATTGGATTTGTTATGCTCTGTCTTGTGAGACAAGGTCTCCTTATGTAGTTCAGGCTGCCTTAAAGCTGCTACACCTGGATTTTTTTCTACATTCTTTGTTTACATTCCAAATGATTTCCCCTTTCCCAGTTCCCTCCTCCCCATATGTCCCATAAGCCCTCTTCCCTCTGCTCATTCTCCAATCAACTCCCTCCCACTTCTCTGTCCTGGCAATCCCCTACATTGCTGCATCAAGCCTTTCCAGGACCAGGGCCCTCTCCTTCCTTCTTCTTGGGAATCATTTGATAAGTGAATTGTGTCTTGAGTAGTCAGAGCTTCTGGGCTAATATCCACTCATCAGTGACTGCATTCCATGTGTGTTCTTTTGTGATTGGGTTACCTCACTTAGGATGATATTTTCCAGTTCCAACCATTTGCCTAAGAATTTCATGAATTCATTGTTTTTAATTGCTGAGTAGTATTCCATTGTGTAAATATACCACATTTTTTTGTATCCATTCCTCCATTGAGGGACATCTGGGTTCGTTCCAGCTTCTTGCTATTATAAATAAGGTTGCTATGAACATAGTGGAGCATGTGTCCTTATTGCATGCCGGGGAATCCTCTGGGTATATGGCCAGGAGTGGTACAACAGGGTCCTCGGAAGTGTCATGCCCAGTTTTCTGAGGATCCGCCAGACTGATTTCCAGAGTGGTTGTACCAGCTTGCAATCCCTGGGGAAGACCTTTGAGGACATGGGCACAGGGGGAAAGTTCCTGAACAGAACACCAATAGGTTATGCTCTAAGATCAAGAATTGACAAATGGGACCTCATAAAATTACAAAGTTTCTGTAAGGCAAAAGACACTGTCAAAAGGACAAATCGGCAACCAACAAAGTGGGAAAAGATCTTCACCAACCCCACATCCGACAGAGGGCTAATATCCAATATATACAAAGAACTCAAGAAGTTAGACCCCAAAGAACCAAATAAACCTATCAAAAAATGGGGTACAGAGCTAAACAAAGAATTGTCACCAGAAGAAATTCGGATGGCTGAGAAACACCTTAGGAGATGTTCAACATCATTAGTTATCAGGGAAATGCAAATCAAAACAACCCTGAGATTCCACTTCACACCAGTCAGAATGGCTAAGATTAAAAACTCAAGAGACAACATGTGCTGGCGAGAATGTAGAGAAAGAGGAACACTCCTCCACTGCTGGTGGGATTTGTCTTGTTTCTAATCATTAAATGACTTAATTGTTCCAAGTGAGATAAAATTCGTAGCAGGCTCATGAAGCAGATCTTCGTTATTCGAAGCCAGAAGCACATCCAAGAAAAGGCAAGATGAATGGGTGTTCAGAAGTTATCGTAGACTGAAGAAGTAGAGAAAGGGAGATGAGAAGCTAGAGACAGGGGAGTGTATGTAGGACAGCATGTGGGATATGGGGACCATTGCCGGGCTCTGTTTTGGATTACTTTCTGCTGCTGTGTTAAAACAAACTCAGAAGGAGTTATATTATAAAGGTTATATTATATATTATATTATATTATATTATATTATATTATATTATATTAATTATATTATATTATATTATATAGGTTTTATTATATATGTTTAGTATATATAATATATATGTTATATATGTTATATTATATTATATTATTATATATTATATAGGTTATATTATATATTATATAGGTTATATAGGTTAGAGCCCATCATCAAGGAAAGCCAGAGCAGGAACATGATAACTTCCCAGAGGATTATACTTCACTGGTGATGCTGATCTTTTATTAATCAATCAGACTTCTCAGCCCTGGCTAATTAGCATCCATTGTCTCAACAAAGTACAAAAGGATTCTTCCCAGATTCTTCATCCAAAATATCTCACAAATGGCTTTAATAGAGGCTTTGCTTTCCTCAGAAACATCATAAGCCAGGTTTCCATTCCAAGGACTGCCTACATCAATCAAAACATCCTACAGATATACACACAGCTTGTGTATATATCTGTAAGAGCTAATTCTAGGGTTGAGATTTCTTCTTCCTAGGGAACTAATGCTGAGATTAGTAATCACAGACCCCATTTCTAGGGTTTCTGATTATAGGAACGTCTGGGCTAAGGTCCAAGAATTTGTGGCTTGAATGAGAAATGTCCACTATCAGTTTGTATGTTTGAACACTTGGTGCCTAGTTAGGGGTGCTGTTTGGGGGGTGTATGGAACCTTTAGGAAATAGTCTTTCTGGGGTAAGATTCCATTGTATCCCCCTTCCAGTTCCTAGAGATGTCTCATGATCCTTGATTCTTGTTTTCCCTTCCTGTATTCTCAAACCCAAGCATGAGGCATGTCTGTCTGGCCAATTTTACCCAGTCCCTGCTCTGTATTCTTTTCACAGGTTGAACATATTTGGAAAACAAAAATGCTTGTACATAAAGTTGTTTACCCTGTCCTTCTCAAACAACACAGCAACTATTTACATGGGATTTGTATTGAATCAGATGCTGTAGGTGTCCTGGAGATGATTTAAAGTATGGCAAGACTGAACAGATTATATGCAAATTCTGCAGTGTTTTGTATAAAGGAACTTGATCATGTGGATTTAAGTATTCAGAGATGCAAGAGAGGACTGTGCCATATGATTGATCAAACACAGGCAGGTGCATGTATGTGCATACACAGAGACAGACAGACAGACAGACAGACAGACGGACGGACACACACACACATATGCACAAACATACACACACATACATACCACAGGCAGCAATTAACTAAAGTAGCATTGAGTCTGAGGGACCAAGGCGTTCAGAGGTAGATAATAGCTTTGGTTGGCAAGTGAGCATTGAGAAAGTTTGAGAGAGAGAGAGAGAGAGAGAGAGAGAGAGAGAGAGAGAGAGAGAGAAGCACAATAATGAAACTCAGGGCTGGAGGAGGAGCTTTATTGTGGAAGTGCCTGCTTTGCAAATACAATGACCTGAGTTTAATCTCTAGAATTCAGTTTTTTTTTTAAAAGCCAGGTTTGCTATGCGTGCTTGTAACGCTAGCACTGGGAAGGAGGAATACAAGCAGATCCTTGGGTTCATTGTCCCACTGATTAGTCTCCTGGATGAGTTCTACATCAGGGAGAGACCCTATCTCTTCAGAAGGTGTTAACGTACCTGAAGGGTAATAACTGCAGTTGTCTTCTGGCCTCTATATGCCCAATGGATACACATGCAAGTGCACATACAAAATTACACACAACAACAACATTGAGGAAATATATTTTTTTTTTAATCCTAATGTGTTCTTTTTTTTAATTTCAGGTTTTGGTGTTTCTATACTTTTAACCTCGGGTAGATATCAGGCAGGAGTCTTCAGAGAGACAGAATAGGAGGACAAGACACACAAATGAGTATGTGAAATGGGGGTTTATCAAGGCATTTGGCAGGTATGGTTATGGAGGACAAACAAAACAAACAAACAAACAAACAAACCCACAAAAAGCTGTTTGCAAGGTGGAAACCCAGAAAAGCTGGTAGTATGGCTAACTCCAAGTATGAAAAGCTTAGAGTCGGGGAGCGGGTGACACATTCCTAGATAGACTCAGAATTTTGGAGAACCCAGAGTTCTAATGCCCAAGGGCAGGATAATGGGCAATGCCCCAGTCCTGGGTAGAGTGAGACAATATGTCTTTGCTCTACTTTGGCCTGGTCCATACATGCAGTTTTCAAATCTTCCCTAGCTGGCCTGCTGACTCCTGGGTTAGTCTCCTGGAGAAACATCCCTGAAATCCCTCTAATAAACAAAACTTGCCCAGTCCCCCTCTGTAGCCCTTCCCCTAGTCAAGATGACACTGGAAATCAGATGTCTCAGATGTCACAGAGAACAAACACAGCCGTGGCCACAGCAGTTCCTATGAATGTTAGACACCTGCAAGAGGAAATCTATTTCTTCCCTCTGAAGAAGAGAAGCCAAGAGAGAGGTCTGAAGTAGCTCTCCTCAGTCACTACCTGCAGCCAGAGCTGCAGACCATCCTTCATTCTTTCCTGTTGCTATTTCTAAGAAGGGAAGGCAAGGGTGATGAGATCCCTTCTAGGAGAAGTTTTCTCTTATTATACCCCAAGATGATTAGAGGAGGCTATGTGACCCTCCGTTGGCCTGTTCCTCATTCCCTAGGTACCCATTGTGTGTTAGGTGTCCCCCACATAGCATCTCATTCAAACCTTATAGCAAGCTTGTCACCAATTAAAAAATATACTTTAGCTAGGAAGTTTAATTAGAAAGGAATCATTTAGGACCACTAAACAGAAAAAAAAAAAACCCTCACCATTTCGTTAGACTTCTGATTAACATTTAAGTGTAAAAGTATAGCAATTAAAAGGAAAAAATATGATCAATACATATAGTCCATAACAAAAGCTCTTGAGATTCATTACATATACAAGACCTGGCTTTGAGTTCTTGTGTCAGGTTGAGACAGTTGAAAAAGACTCCTTAAAATGATAGAAAATGGTTTCCCTTTGATAAAATTGTTATTTTTCAGATAGAACTGATATTGACCTGTTTTACTCATAATAATTTCTCATATTTTCTTGAAGTCAATCAATGCTTATGGGTAGAAATTAAGCTCTCTATGTACATAAAACATAAATCTTTTGCTCCCTTTTGGGAGCTATTTCTCCAGTATGTCAAGGCCACATTAAATTCTCAGTTCAAATTTAAATTCTTCACATCATCTTTATGAGAGTCTGTTTTGGGAACTGACCAATGTTTTTTATTCTTTTCGTATGAAGACCAACTTGACTTGAATAAGAGAAACAATAGAAGTCTTACATCTTATTTAATAAATTTTGTACAGGCTCCTTCCCCCTAGAAAATGTCTAGAATCCATCTAAAAATGTAAGATGCCCTACTAAAATTCCCCAGGCTAGCAAGAGCTATTTTCTTTTTTTTTCCTCCTGAAACTTCATCTTGCCAGTCAACTTTGACAGCTTTATGAGACACACTCATAAATTAAAAGAGGAGATTGTCACAGCAATGATTTGCAAGCCTCTTCACCGGCTTGTCTAGCTAACATCTAGTTATTAAAGTATTTCCTGCAGCAGGAATAATTGTTCTTATTTATCAGTTCTGAATGATTGAGAAAGTACAGTTTACTTCATGTTGAGTACTTATAAATGAACTCTGCCTTTGGTGCCTGAAGGAACAAAGACTTCTAGTACACAGCAAGTGAGATTTATTTATGCAGGAATTTTCATTTAATTAAAGGTAACTTAATTGGTGCATAATATATTATGCAGCGAGGGTTTAGGGAATCTAACAGAGAATGACGAAATGTAAATTGCATCTAACTTCAGATAGAGGGAAAAAAAGCCAGAATTTCAAAGCAATGTACACTAAATCTTACCAAGCGAGTTTTATTTCCAAGTGGCATTTATGTTACTTCTGTAGCACAAAAGGTATGAGAACATAAATCTTGCATCAAGAAGCTGAAACATACTTTTTAATATGACGGTAAATTTGATGTTCTTCCATAGGAGTTTGGCACAGGAACGCTACCTGCCCCATAGAAAAGTAAATGTGTATATATATATACTGAACACATGCATGCATTTATCTTGGTCATTATAATACTAGGAATTCCTTCCTATTTCAGCACTGCCCATCTGCTAAACTGCATGCCTGTTTCCCATGTTGTTTTTAATATTTATAGATGTTTCTTCTAGTAGCTAATCCCATATCTCTAAGTAACCCAACCTTCTTACTATTACCGTTTTGGACAAGTTTAAAGATATCATCTGAACTTCTTGTTGTGAGGAGTGAAGCCTTCTTATCATAGTCCAGTTTCAATCTCCCAGGCTCAGAATGTAGTGGGATTACCATATATACTGTGGATGCTAAACTAATCTGAGGTAAAGTTGAGCTGCTCATCTGTAATGGTGATCAAATGAGGGATGCATGCCAGTAGCTTAGAGTGCTATGGAATGTGATAAGCCTTCTGTAAGTTCTTAGTCTTATTACATTAAGAATGCCATGCCCTAATTATGTTACTGTAAGAATTAATAAATGAGTACACTACTAGCCATGCATTTAGATAAAATGAATAAAACAATTATAGAATATGCCATATTTATTTATGTAACCTAACATCCAAGTGGGTGTCAGTGAAACAATATGCCATCAAATGGATAAATGTTAATATTATTAACAATATCTGAAAGTATTTCCTGCTTTTGTTGTTTAAATAATGATTTGTATATTTAATGTATTTTTACGTGTGACTGTGCAGTGTATTTAAGAATATCATTTACTCTCTACTAGCTTATCTAGCACCAGCCAAATTCCTCTTTTATTTGTTAAACAGCTCTACATATTTTAAATATGAATTATTAGTGCCACAAAACAGTTGATTGTATTAAAATTTAAGGAGAAAAATATGGCCAATATTTATTGTTCTGATGTCAGCAAAGCCAGAGACGATCTGCCATCAAAGGTGAAATCTTTCCTGCATATTATATAAATCTGATTAATTTAATTTTCCCCTGCATTGATATTTAGTTTGTCCTTCATTGTAGCAAGTACACTCACTCTCTAGGAAGCAAATAGCATTGCACCAGAAGTTTAAATTGCATTTTATTCCCACCTCTATTGCAGACTGTCAGTGTGTCCTTTATATCTCATAGAATTTAAGTGTTACATCATAAGATTCATAATGAATTCAGATTCATTATCATGTGGTAGCAAAGGTGGCTGGATCTGGTTTTGCAGTGCAATGCTGTTGGGCCTGATGCCAGGGTTTCTTTGCAAATCCTGTGCCTGTACCTTCACTCCCACAAGGCCCATCAAAACTTTGACCTACTGGATGCTTGAATACTTGTCTTTGTTGGTGGTAAAGTTATTTAGCATTCTCTTGTCATCAGTTCGAGAGCATTGGGCCTGAAATTGTACAGTTGAGGCTTTAACAATTCAGCACAGTATGAAAGAAACCAATCTGGTACTTATTCATAGACTCTGAGGCCCGCAAGTCAGACATGAGTACGTGAGGGTCTAAATCCAACTCTACTACCCAAGAGTTGAGGCTGGCTTTCTAGTGTGTTGTTCACACAACCCTGTTCTGATATAATTTTAATGAATGCAGTCCTGAGGGAAGTGTTGCTCTGTCTTAGAATGTGTGATTGCTTGGTGAAATTTTTAGATCTCTAAAGTAATTTAGTAAAGTTACTCAGTTTTGAGTTCTTGTTGAACCTACAGTTGGGATCTTGTCCTATGTTGGTTAGAATGTAAATGGGCTCAGAGCACTTCTTGCTCTAATCATACAATTATTCAACAAGCTGGTTTACTTTCTCCGGTGCTGCCAAATTAATAACTTCGTAGTAAAAGCTTCGATCTACATAAAAATAGAAGCTAGCGTTATTTCTAAAAGAAAACTTTTATCAATTCTGTTTTGGCAGCTTGTACATTTGAAGAACATTTGAAGCTAGCCTTGGTTACGTAGACAGACTCTGTCTCTCTGAAGAGTTCACTTTGTGGTACTATCCCCATGCTGAAGATCATGCTGTGCCAGGTGAATCTTTAGATGAGACATAAGAAACTGCATTAAATAGTGAAGAATTCTCAAAAATTCTTCACTAAAGTGCATTACTAAATAGTCTGTCAGAACTGTCTATGGTCATAATTTTCTTCAAGATGTATTTAAAAGCTGAAAACATAGAGGAACTGAGTTAAAGTTGAAGATTAAGATGACATATATTATAATTAATTCACAAATAGCTGCAAAACTCCCTATCAATATAATAGTTAAAGCTGTGTTTGTACTTTTGTTTGTGTATCAGTCTTTGAGTTGCAGGGAATACTGTTATGCTAATGCAATGTTTAATCTTGTAAATAACCTGGTACACTTTGGAGCTGATGTTATAGTATGTGTCAATATACAGAGTTATAGTTTTTGCTTGTGCAAGAGAACCATATTGTCTTATTTATCCATATTTTCCTCTAAGACAAAATGTGTTACATTAATGTTTTACATTCATCCACCCTATGTTGTTGTGTTTGTTGTTAATGTAACATGTATCTGACATAAATAACAACTTAAGGAAGAAAGATTTATTTTGGCTCATGGTTTCAGGAGGGTCAGTCCATGGTTGCTTGGCTTCATGCATTTATACAAAACATCATGGTGGTAGGAGTGGGTGGAGAGAGAGAGAGAGAGAGAGAGAGAGAGAGAGAGAGAGAGAGAGAGAGAGAAAGAGAGAGAGAGAGAATTTTCAAGGATGTACTAATAGTAAAAGGTTTCCACTTCTTAACTTCCCCCACCTTATCAGTGCCATTTTACTATGACTCCATCAAGTGATTAACCATTGACTAGATCAGATCACTTAGGGTCTATGCACCTCCTCAGAGCTCATAAACTATCAGATAAAATGTCAGTCTATCAGCATATTCAAGCCATAAATCCTAGACTATCAGCCATATCCAAGCCATGGCTCCCAGTCTACCAGCTATATCTAAGCCATGGTTGCCAGTCTACCAGCCATATTCTAACTGTAACATGTTTTTAAAGCTCAACAGCAGTCAACATGTAATTTTCTTTAAAAATATGAAATATTTAACACCGAGCCCCTGGAAATGATGTATGCATTTTGTGTCTATATACCTCCAACCCATAATCTCTTTAACACAGAGTCCAAGTGTCACCTTTCCACTAAAATGTTCTGTGGTAGGATCCAGAGTTGTTTGCTATAATAAGTAATTGCCTAGTTAAGGGAGATGTTTGGATCCTATACTTGCTTGAATTTTGTGGTTTTAGTATAGTGCTTGAAAAACTGTTCCCAACACCAAGTTATATTGTTTTCTATATATTCTTTGGGTATTTTATGCCTAATGTTTATACTTAAATATTTAATACACTAAAAATTTATTTTTCACCTAACATATGCTAAAATACTTTATGTAGCTGTTGTTTCCAATATTGTTAAGCCATTCATATTCTCACCATGAACTGAAAATCCTGTTTTTATTATGTAATTAATTATTAGATGCAATCATGTATGCTGCTTCATAGGTAAGCATTCTCTCATGGCTTATAAGCCTTCTCACAATTATTACAATATAAAGCCACCTTTCTTTTATTTCTAAAACATATAGTGTCTATTTTTGTGCAACTTTTTTTAGGTTTATTTTTAAATTATTTCTCAAACCTCATTTTCTCAACCATGTAATAACTGTTCCCAAAATCTATCCTTTTTAAAAAAGGAAAAATTAAAACTTGATATTGTCATGAATTGATAGAAATAATCTTTTTTTAAAACATTTCAAATGTTATCTTTATTTATATTTCAAATGTTATCCCGTTTCCTGGTTTTCCCCTTCCCAGAAATCCCCTATCCCATTCTCTCTTCCCCTGCTTCTATGAGGGTGTTCCTCCACCTACCCACCTACTCCCACCTTTTTTTTTATTTTCTATATTCTTTGTTTACATTCCAAATGCTTTCCCCTTTCCTGGTTCCCCCCTCACCATATGTCCCATAAGTCCTCTTCCCTCTGCGCATTCCCCAATCACCCCCTTCCCATTTCTCTGTTCTGGTACTCTCCTATAATACTGGATCAAGTCTTTTCAGGACGAGGGCGCTTTTCTCCCTTCTTCTTGGAATCATAGATAGAGATAATCTTTAGAGAACATAATCTAGCTTTGAGAATTTATAAATCATTGACACATCCTTCCTCATGAATAGAAAAATACTAACAAGATAAACCCTCAGGACTGCCTAGGGGAAAAGTATGTTTAGCGGCAAGAGCTAGCCCAACTCAATGTCAGAGGATAAGGAAAATCTCTACAAAGATTGTTTTCTCCTCCAAGGCTTATGGGTGAATTGGAGCATCTACAAGCAAGAGAACACCAATGGACTCATGGACCATGCTGTGTTGGAGTATTACAATGTGTCAACTGGGCAATAAAAAAAAAAAACAGACATTAATATCTGACTGTCTTATACAAAGAATTAGGAAATGCTCTTTAGACCCCAAGTAAAATGAAGTTTATAGGTTTGTTTGCTGGAAATGAAATGAAAAGAATTCTGTCATAGTTTTATTTTAATGACCCCCCCTTTTTTTTTTTTACATGAACTGACTTTTAGGGATTTTACTATATCCATAACAGATATGGAAACTGGTATCTAGTGCTCTACTTAAACAAAGTGACATGTGATCACCAAATGCTAGGCAGTAGACTGAGGATTAAGATGGTTTGTAATACAGGTACAGCAGCTCACTCTTCCAAACCAACATTCAGGAGGCTGAGGCAAGAAGAACGTTCGAAGCTAGCCTCGGTTACGCAGACAGACTCTGTCTCTGAAGAGTTCACTTTGTGGTACTATCCCCATGCAGAAGACCATGCTGAAAATGCAGATGGCCTCACAGCTTCCTGTGCCAGAAGAATCTTTAGATGAGACATAAAGAAACTGCATTAATAGTGAAGAATCCCCAGAAGCTCTGAAACCACAAGAAACCACAATCTAAGACTTTGTTCTTCCAAAAATATATCACATATGCCATTTTCCTTCCACTCTGGCTGTGTTTTAATCTTCTAGCTCACCAAGTCTTTCATAGTAGAGGGTTAGGTTTACCACTGATAGTCAATTTAAGTTCTGCCTCTTGAGAGTAAGACAATATGTCAGATGGTAAGCGTCTCTCTTTAATTGATGTCTTACAAAGACTGAAGTAATGGAACCTGGGGTTGTTTTTTGTTTGTTTGTTTTTACGGCTTCTTATATGGGGATGTAACCTCAAAGTCATGGCCCAGATAATGGAACTTTTATTTTATTTTATTTTATTTTATTTTATTTTATTTTATTTTATTTTATTTTATTTTATTTTATTAATTTTTAGTTCCTGGGCAAGAGAAATATTCAGAACTCACACTTTCCATATTAAAGTTGATAGAAAGAATATAAGGCCCAAAGTGCTTCCCAATATAACAATAGTTCAAACTGAATGCAGTTAAGATAAAAGAGATGGGGACATGTATAGGTCACTAAAGAGAATACATGGGATCTAGGAATTTAGAAGGAGGCACTAACTTATTCTGCTTTGGTGGTTTCATACCTCTGAAAGTGTCTAAAGCATTAAACGTGTTGAGATAGTAAGAGAAAACAAAAGCAATGTATGTATACCTTGCTAAATGAAGGGTATATAGGCCTTATAGCCACCCACTGGGTTCACTAGGAGACTGGCAGTATTAAAAAAACAACAAAACAAAAGCTAGCAAGCAAACAAACAAACAAACAAACAAACAAAAACCCTTATACAGCTGATCTTACCCTATCCCTTACAACTTTATTCTTCCATTCTAGTTAAAAGTTTGTCATTTGGAAGTATCCTACTCAAGAGTTTCGGCCAAATTACTTCACCCCAGATGGCTTCAGGGCAAGCACAGGGGGAAGCTGTACATCTTTTAAGCATCAGTGCATCTTGATGGGAACATTTCTGGTGCCCGTTACCCTTGCTGCCATGTGTTGAATTCCTACAGGCCTCTGTGAAAATGTCCATCAGCCTCCCTGAATGCTAGATGTTCTGAGCCTTTTGGTGCTTGACTTCTGGCATGTTTTATGAATATCCACTGTTAATCTCCATGGCCCCTACTATGGCTTTTGGACGTTTCATCTTCTGTTCCTTTTATGAGGCCACTAGGGTCAATGTTAAAATGTACCTGTGTGTAATAAAATACACTTACCATAAAATAGTCACTTAGCCACACTTAAGTATATAATTCAGTAGCGTTGAGTAAATTCAATCAATATGCATCTGCCACTATTTCCAGAATTTTGCTCTTGTCTTAAATGTAAACCCTGTATTCATTATTTCATACTCTGCTTTTTCTCTCAACTCTATTAACCTACATTTGGCTTTCTATACATCTGAATTTGACCAAGTATTTCATCTACGTGGCTCTTAAAATATCCATTCTTTCATGTTTGCCTCATTTACTTAAAACAATATCTTTAAGGCTTATCTGTGTGGCACGTATCAGATTTTAATGCCTCTTTATGAGAGAACACTATTCATTTGCATGTATGTAGCACATTAGGCTTGTCTGCCCAACTTGGTTGTTTCTGCTTCGTGGCTATGGTGATCGTGCTATTGCAAATGGTAGTGTACAAGAATCCATTTATGTCCCTGGTTTCGCTCCTTTTAATCATATGTGCAGAGAATGTCTTAGTTAGCGTTTTGCTGCTGTGAACAGACACCATGACCAAGGCAAGTCTTATAGGGACAACATTTAATTGGGGCTGGCCTACAGGTTCAGAGATTCAGTCTGTTATCATCAAAGTGGGAACATGGCAGTGTCCAGGCAGGCATGGTGCAGGAGGAACTGAGAGTTTCACATCTTCATCTGGAGGATGCTAGGAGAAGACTGACTTCCAGGCAGCTAGGAGGAGGGTATGAAAGCCCACGCTCACAGTGACACACCTACTCTAACAAGGCTACCTCTACTCCAATGAGGCCATACCTCCAAATAATGCCACTCCCTGGACCAGACATATACAAATCACTGAAGAGGATTACATTCTGTGCCAGTGATAGTTTGTACCTATTATCGACATAAAGCCTAGCAGCAGCTGAGTCTATACTTGGCTGAAGCAGGCAGTATGTCATGATGTTGCCTTTGCATCTGTTCGGCTACGTGTTTTCTCCAGTCTCTCCTTGTGTGCTCTTGATGCAGGCTGAAAGAGAGTGCTTAAGTGCCGCTGAGATGTTCTCTGAACAAAAGGGCAATTTACCATGCCACGTGATGCTGTCCAGCCTTCTTTGTTTGATGCCATTTAAGAATGGGAGAGTGAGCCAAGTCCTCCCATCTCTCCGTCTCTCTCATGTTCATTTTTATTCCCAGTCAGAAGACACGCTGTTTCCTATTCTTGTTGTCAGGGATTTTCTTTGTACCACATACCTTGGCCTTTTAGGTGGATGCTTACCAAAAGGTGTACTCATACCTCCATTTTGTTTTTAATATGTAAAGCGTGGTGCTTAAGGATTCTAATACTTGTTGTTTCCCAAAAAGTCAGGTCTAAACATTAAAAAAAAAAAAAAGCTTCAGATTTAAAGCTGGGATCTAACTCTTTACATCTTAGATGATACCATGGCTCCCGAAATAACAACATCAATTCAATAGGTGAAGAATTGCAAGATGAGAAAAACTGCATGAGTGCTATATTGAAATGTCTGCCTCTGATATATTAGTAATACTTATCTAGGCCATTTCCAGCCAGTTTATCCTGTTTGCTCCCATTTTCTACCATACTACATGAGGTCTGATTTGAATGAACACATACCACAGGGGACAACTGCTAGGGCCACACTGGTTACGGAGGGCTCTGGAGAGAGCCTTCAAGTGTACCCCTCTCATTGACATACACACGCACAATTTTATTTTCAGAAATGGAGTAGATTGCAGATCAAAACACATTGTGGTTCAATCTTCAATATACATATTTAAATAGCCTAAGAAAGCTAAGGATGACAAGTTGACTGCTTGTTTTATATATATAATATATGTAATATTATATATATAATATTATATATAATATTTTATAGCTTGAAATATATGCAAATAATATATATTAATATGTTATATATAATATATATTTCAAACTATAAAAGTTCAGATAACTATTTTGTCTGATTGTTGATTTCTAATGGTATTGTTATAACCCTAATTGGGCTCTTAGAGGCTAAGCCAACTTTAAAATAAAATCGTAGTGCTTCTAGCATCCACAGGCTTCTGGGCTGATAAAAATAGTGATTGAGAAGGCAGTGGGAATCCTCATAGATGTGTTTGTGTTCCTAGTTGGTTAGAGAGCCATAATGCATCATTACTATGCATGCAGACAAGGCGCTATCACAAGATGCATTTCCCCTGCCTTCAGCGTAGAGAATCAGAAGGAAAAGCTATGAACAGTCTGAGTACAGGAAAAGCTAATGGGGAAATAGCAGAGTTGCTCTCATCAATTAGCGCCTTCTGCTTACATTGTCAATGTTTGCTTGTAAATTCTAACTTCTAGACCTACTTCTGACTTTGCTTTCATCCTTATTGTATACTCCAACTTACAATTGGACCAGAAACCTTGTTACACCTGAGAAGTTGGTGAGCAATTGTTGTTGTTTTTCAACTCGGGGTTGCCTGTATCCCAGAATAACCTTGAATTTGCTGTGTGGCCACAGATGACCTTAAAGTCCTTGCATCACTGCCTTCACCACCCTGGGAGGGTTGGGATTACAAATGTGGGCAACAGTGCCCATTTTGTGTGTGTGTGTGTGTGTGTGTGTGTGTGTGTGTGTTGGAATTGAACCCAGGGTTTCCTAAATGCTTAGCAAGCACTCTTCCAATTGAATATCTGAAGCTTGAGCCAAAGTCTCTTGTCCCACCTCTTTCTAATGGCTAATTTTCAAAAGTTGAGAGCTTTAAGTGGAATCTTACATTTTAGGTCAAAACATGAAATTGTCTAGTAGTATTTGTGTTCACAAAGTAGTGTCCAGGATGATAAAAACCCAGAACTATAGCTGTAAACATTACTATCCTGTACCTTTTGTTTCCTTGAAAATAGTGAACGTGTTCTTATCACTTGCAACCTGGTCTACTCCTCAGCTTGCTTTGACCGTGCTCCATGCATGTTATCCTGCAAGCAGGTTCTTTCCAGCGTCCAGCCTTCTGACGCCCATGTTTTTTTCTCAGGCTCTCTGCTCTGATTCTGCAAAGTGGCTAGAAATATTGATTCACAGAATGTGCTTTGGTTCATAGTATAATTTGGAGTTCTTCCACTTGACTGGTCATGAGTATCATCTGGGGATTCATAAACCCTTTTAAAGATTCATTAAATAAAAATCTTCATGATGCTCTCTTCTGGATCTGTGTTTAAGGGTTGATTCCAACCATCAGTCAAACTGGAACCTTTTCCTTATCCCATGTTAAGGTAAGATGCCTGTCTAACCTAGGAAATGCCCAAATCACGTGTGTGTGTATGTGTGTGTGTGTGTGTGTGTGTAGCACATGCAACTACTTCACCGTTTTGCTGTTAGAGACTCAGTCTTTGAACTTTCCAAATGGATCCTTGGGATTCAGCTCTAAATAGCTGTCATATTTGTGACAACTGGACAAATGGTATTTGTCTCAGAGGAGAAGCACTGGGACACTCAGTGTCTACAGGTAAGAACATAACCTTGGTTTAAAGCCTTTCCCAAAGATGATGTCTTGAATTACACTGTGCATCTCTTTATTGTGCAATTCTTGTCATAGGTATGGCTGAAATGTACAGGCTCAGGGAGTTACTTTCGAAGGGTATAAAACAAACACATATGGGGGTCCATCTCTTCTGGGATAGCAGAACTAGAGAAATTAAAGACACATAATGAGACAAATGTGGAATGTCTCAAAGAACTATGATCTAGCGTCTTTTACAGTCACAAGTGTTGGCTTTGCTGTTTAACTTGAAGCACAACGCTGAAAGTTTCACATGCAGCTGCATCCCGAAACTCATTAACCAGCAGTTCTCTGTCTCATCATCTCATTCTCTCTCCGCTGCTTTTCTCTCTGCATTGTCTTGCTCTTCAAGCAGTCTCTCCAAATGGCAAGAAAAAAGATGGCTGTTGACCATACCAGATATATTCGCTTAAGCAATGCAAAAAGGAAAGAAGCTCCTCTCTCACACTATCAAGTCTAAATGCTAAGGAAATCATTGATTAGCCTTGCTTAAATCACCTTTTTCTCCCTGAATTTGTTCTGCTAGCAGGTGGAACCATTCGCCTACATGACACTCCCCTTAGTTTGGGGGACATTACCTATCTGTTAGGACCACTGAAGGCAGAGTACAGGTGTTCCCTGGGAGAACAGATGAGAACTAATTGGTGAAGAAAAAAAAAAGGAAAATGTTCTCTAAAACAACAAAGTAAAGTATTTGTTCTAGTAACCTAAAACCCCAGTAGACATCAAATTCTGTAATAGGAAGGGAGGCACATATCTTGCAGTTCTCAGACAAGAGCAGTAAAATTCCTATTTTAGCATTTCTAATGGCCTGTGGGAAGGGTATATGACCAAAATGGAGCAAAACCTTGCCACACATTTAGTGTCCTCAGACTGCATCGATATAGTAATGAAAGTGTAGACAGCTATTTTAAAAAGGGGCTTATAATATACCTTCCTAAGATACCAGTGCTGATTCACATGAGAAGTAATAAAGACTAGATGACTCGTATATGTATATGCAAATGTGCTTGTACCCTGAGATGATGACCTTGAACCTGTGCTGTCCACAGGATCCCAAAACTGGTTTAGTAGTGGTGAATAAGAAAAGAAGTAATGAGGAAATGTTCAGGCTAAAAATGTGTAATTCAAAACTCATTAAAATCACCCCTGAAGTATTTCTACTTGGATATCAAAAGCAAGTAATTAAAGCAATCCTTTTCACTGGCTCCAAGGATGCCTTCATGACATCATTATAAAGTCAAGGTCAAAAAATAATTTACAGTTTGGTCCTGAAGTGTATAATGTGCCCTTTAAAAATATGCCATAATTGATTCTGACTGGTATTTGGCAATGTATGTTGTACCTAAAGTCTGGATACGGATGAACAATAATTTGCAATTTAGCTATCACTAATTAGCATCATTTAAGGGAGATCATCATTGCTTCTTCATATTATGAAAGTCATTTTTTTTCTCAGCTCTGCTAATACGAATGGTCTTTGCCGTTTTTAAGACTGAACTATTTGTATTTAGATTATTGGAATGAAATGCCAAGCCTCCAACATTTTGCACTCTCTTTGTACATGACACATGGTGGAGCAGTAACTGTGTGACAGACACCATTCTGAGCCTTTGCATGTGCACGGTGTCTCAGTCCGATGGCACCCTGAAGAGATAAATGTTTTGACTGTCTTGCATTGCATAGGAGACTTAGACTTATGGACTTGCAGAGTCACGTGGCCAATAAGCGCTGGCTCCAAGATTCCATCGTACTTTCGTTTGCTTTCAAAGTCCCAATCCGTGACCCCCAAGTCTTTCCCTCTCTTTATCTCTTGATAAACCATGTTTTTATTAAATTAAAAAAATAGAATGTTAAAGCCTACAAATGAAAGGAGGAGTCTGACCACATAAATCACCCATTTTCCCAATCTAATTTTTAAATATCAAATTGGAATTAAGAACTTTACAAAACTGTCAACTTCTATTTTAGCTTTTGTTTTATATCTACATATTTATAGATATTTCTTTTTTGTTTTGTTTTAATTTTTAATTTATCTATTTACACACTTCATATCTCAATATCAGCCCTGTCTCCTCCCAGTATCCACCCCTCACATAGATCCTCCCACCATTCAGTTGAGGGATATCTAGATAGTTCCCAGTTTCTGGCTATTATGTATAAAGCTTTTATGAACATAGTTGAACAAATGTCCTTCTGGGATGGTGGAGCATATTTTCGGTATATGCCCAGGAGTGATATGCTGGGTCTTTATGTATAACTATTCCCAGTTTTCTGAGAAACTACCAAATTGATTTCCTGAGTGGTTGTACAAGTTTGTACTCACGCCAGCCATGGAGCAAATGCAAGGAGGCTCCACATCCTTGTCAGCATGTATTGTCCCTTGAGCGTTTAATCTTAGCTATTCTGATTGGCCATTAATATTTCTAAGTCAGGCAAAACTCCTCTTTAAAATTCTCACATCATTCCTTGTTTGCTAATCTGTAAAATTAAATATCAAATAATTCCAGTACAACATTCGTCTTTAGCATTTTACTTTGTAGTTGAGGAAATGAGACATTTTTGACCCTGGCCTAGGGTCACCCCAAAGCAGGGTAGAAACATTTCACCCTAAGAGTATATGTTAACATACTTCAAGGTCCAAAGAAAGGGGCTTTAAATGGCAAGTGACAGGTTCAAAGCATTTACTGGGGTGGGGAGAGTTCTCGTAGTCTAATGCTTCTGTTTCACGGACAGTGAAAGAGAAGAGTGTTCTACCAAGGTACGTACATGTCCAGTAGAGTGGTGCTTAACACTGCTTGTCAACCTGCCTGGACCTAGAATCACCTAGGAGACAAGCACTTGCTCATTCCCATGCTGGATTATCTAGATTATATTAGACCCTGGGCTTATCTGGGGGAGGGCTTTCCTGGAGCCTGTTTAGATGTGAAGACTCAGTCTTTCACTGGGCCAAATATAAAGGAGAAAGAGCTGAGCACAGACTAGCATTCATTGTTCTCCACTGCCTGACTGCTGATGCAGTGTGAGCAGCTACATCAAGTTGCTATCGCCACACCTTCCCCACCATGGTGGACTGAACCCTCAAACTGTAAGCCCAAATAAACTCTCTCTTCTATAGGTTGCTTTTTTCCAGGCATTTTATCACAGCAATAAGACAAAGATCCAATATATTTGGCTTAGGCTCAAGCCTGCTGGACAAAACCTACACCTGCTTCTGTCAGAGAGCAGTCTAGGCCCCCAGTAATGTTTTTGGTCAGGACAAAGAAAGTATGTTGGGGGGGCTGGAGACTTGAAACAAGTACAAAATAATTACTATAAAATATAGTATGTGGTATGCTTCAAAGTGGCACGATTACAGTAATACCCATAAATATATAGAATCCAGATTGTTGCTTTGTTGGTGGTGGAAGACTGAATTTTAGGGAGTGGATTATTAAGTTATTGGCAGATGACGACAGAGAAATTCTAGCCTGGGCTCCAAGGTAATCAGAGCACCACATCCATAGGAAAACTCACTCCTCACTCCTTTGCCTAGCTGTTATCATTGCACTGAGGTGATGTGCATGACTGGCTTATCAATTCTAGTTTGGATCACATTTCCTGGTGTCTTAGTTGCTGTTCGCTTGCTGTGACAAAGCTAAGGGAACTTATAAAAGAAAGCATTTGATTGACGGTTCGCGTACAGTTTCAGATAGTCCAAGACCATCATGGTAAGGAAGAGAGCAGCATGCAGGCAGGCGTGCATGATGCTGGAACACTAACAGAGAGCTTCCGCATTGAGACAAACTATGGTTGCACAGACAGACGCAGTCAGAAAGAGATTACTGGGAATGGCATGAGCATTGCAAACCTCAAACACGCCAACAAGGCCACAGCCCCTATTCCCAAGCAAGCTCCACCAACTGCAGACCATGCATTCAAACATATGAGACTAAGGTCTATTCTCATTCAAAACACCATACCTAGTATCTTCCTGGTATAAACTAAAATGAAAAAAATAGCCTTTTACAAATCAGTTTTTACATATTTTGGCTCACTTTATCGAGCTGTAGATTAGCTGTGTATGCCATCAGTGGGACTTATTCTCAAGGTCCGCCATGCCAACAATAAAACATGGATTTACAACTCACCCCAGATGAACTTAGTGGAATTATGTCTAAGAGAGGATTATGTGAATAAGCCTTGAAAAGTAATATTTCTCATCACGGGATAAAACAAGTCACAAAGTTAAGCATTCCGATGCATTTGTGGGCTGAATTGCCTGGGAGACCCTTTCCGTTATCATATTCTACAGTTGCATATAATTTGAATTGGGCTTCACAAGTATGCCTGTGGCAGCAAGAAGAGAGTATTAAATCCCCAGGAACTGGAGTTACAAATGATTGCGAGCTGCCTTGTGGGTTCTGATTATTGAACATGGTTCCTCTGAAAGAGTACCCTAGTACTCTTAACTGCTGAGCCATCCCTCGAGCCCCAGTTCTATGTATTTTCTCATAATGATTCCCAAATGACTCCTGTTTCCCCCTTAAATGCGGTTAGGTCCCTATGTGGGGAATCCCCATTGGGAAACCCAATGTCCATTTTTGGCTTGTAGAGTCTTTTTTCTTCCAGTTGGCGGAGATCAGGCCAGCTTATGCCATCTCCTGTCTCATCTGCCTCTTCCATTTCCTGTGCTTTCTTGATGGCTGGTGCCTGCTGTTACCCTGCCCATTTGTGAGTTATGTTACAGCCCTCTAGATGGGATGTGTGTAGCTGTCAGTCCTCTTTAATTCACTCTGATGAGTGCATGCTCTTTGTAATCCTTCAGTTCTCTGGAATGTCAGGTCTCTCTTGCCAAGGCTCAGTTCCTGTCTCTGTATTCCTGGTCATCTCCATGATTAATAAAGAAACAGAACAATGTTAGCTTCAGCTGTTGTTAGGGAGCACTGTAGTATTAGCACAGACTGGGCCCTGACTTCCTCTGACCTTCACTATTGCCGTGTTAGGGAACTAATGTTGCTAACTCAAAGTTCATGGCCTTTAACCTTCCTGTGCTTGTGTCTATCAGATTTGCTTTTTCCTTGCCCATACGTTTCTTTCTCTCCACATTAGAGAACAGCACTGACCTCTGTCTAGTGTATCTGATGACCACTGAAGGCATTTACTAAGCTTAATAGCAGTCATGGAGTGATTTTTGTTGTTTGGTCTCTTTCTTTACCCTTTGGAGGTAAAATGTCAGCAAATAGTAAAGATTCTTTTAGCTAGCTCAGCCCAGCATTTCAGGACTGGGTTCTACCTACTCACAAAACAGCTCAGGCACATGACCTTTCATTGCTACAACCTTCTGACAAAATGGCCATCATCCGATAAGCTTAATTCAGAGGCCGCCATGATTTCCTCAGCCTATCCTGATAACATAATTTGTCTATGAGATGGTTTGTCCTAGGTAGCGGCAGTTATCAACTTGAGACACCTGGGAAGAGAAATGCTCAATTGAGGAATCATGTCCATCACATCATCGTGTGGGCTTTCCTGGGTGACATTTCCTCAATTTCTAATTAATATACTGGAGAGAATATACCACTGTGGGTAAAGAGCCTGGGCTATTGAAGAAAGGTAACTAGGAAAATGAAAGGAATCAAGGCAGTTCCTGCAGTGGTATTCCTCACTAGATGATGGCTTTTACCCTGTAAGACAAGCAAATAAATGGTTTCCCCTCCCAAAGTGCTCTTGTTTAGTGATTTATCACAGAAACAGACATCGGGACCATGAGACACATGCCCTTTATGTTTCTGCTGTGCTGTTGTTTATCCAGTGCTTTGGTTCTTACTCATAGAAGATAGTGAGTACTTGGTAGACACTCTTTGTCTTCATGCTCGCCTTACCTACCCCAAAGCACCGAGCATTTGCTTTGCATCTGCAGACGTTGAGTTGGTTTAAATCTTGTAGACTTGAAATGATTATCAAAGCAATAAGCTGCATCCTACAGTTGCACATATCCTTAAAAGTACTATATAACAAATCACTGACCCTCTTAATATAATCACCAGCCTATTTTGGTAAGTTTACTTTTAATGATAGTTAAAGTATCCAAATTAAAATATGCATCTTTTCCCATATTTTTCATGGTAGTGTTTATTCTAAATGTTAATTTTACATTTATTACTTTTGGAGGATTATCTTTTGATTCATCGATTCATTCATTTTTCCTTCCACATTTGTTTCCATTTATTTCCAAATGAACAGAAGTGATGGATATTACACAGTCCTATCCCTGGGCCCCTATAGTAAACAGTAATTAACACAAACCAGGTCATAGAAGACTCCTTTTACTCCATCTTTGAAAGGTTTTCATCTGACCATGCTCACCCGAGTGTTTTCCTGCAAAGTAGCCCATTTGAAAGAAACATTGAGTCTAGCAATAGGGAGGCCTTGCTTTTAATTTATCTTGTGGTCCTTGCTCCTTATACTTCTCTCTCAGAAGAAATCGTCTGTTCATTTTGACTTACAGTAAGCACTGACTGAGCACAACCATTTACATATTTTTCTTAAGCATACAAACAACAAGGTGAAAGAGAATAAGGTAACAATGGATATAAGGCAGTGGACTGTGCCACCATGCAGTAAGGTTGCAGCAAGTTCAGAATCCTGATAAATCTTATAATTAAGAATGGCATGAGTTCGACCTAGCTCTCGACCAGATTCCTGTCCTAGAGCAAGTGACCACAATACTACCCTAAGAAGGCCATGACAGCTGGTCACATAGCATAAAAACCTAGAGTTCTCCATGCTAATGAGGTCTCTATATAGGCCCTGAGTGTTTAGCCAATAAGCTCCCCTTCTTGGGCATTCCTTCCTACTAAAGGTATTTAATCCTTGATTCACCCTGAGTAAGAAGTATTCATCCTCATTCGCCATGAATAAAACAGTTTGGCCAAGCAAAGACCTTCTCCACCATCAAAGACCATTGTGGAGGGAGAGGCTTTGTCACACACAGAGCAGTGCCTAAGCCTCCCATGATGGCCTCTCAGCCCCTCCATATATTTGCCACTCACTTGGAGCTAAGCCGGTGTCCCACCCTCCTCCTGTGCTCATTGCTGGGTGGGCAGTCTCCTGTTTCCAACTTCTCTCAGTTCCTAGTGGTGTCTGGGTAGATAGGAGCTTGAGAACTCCCAGTTCCTGCTACCTTCACCCTGAGAAACATGGGCTGGAACTTGATCTTAGAATGTGTTTCACCTTCCATGACTGGCACATCGGTGATGTCTTGCCAGCAGCAAGACAGAAATGCAAAATGACAAATGGAAGGTATTAGGGGTGGTCAGGGAAGTGAGGATATTTTTTTTTTAGGTTGTATACTGAAAAAGGGGTATTCAACCAAAGGAGTCATGTCATGAGGGTGACATCAGACTAATCAAGCACTATCAAACCATGTGTCTTGGCATAAAATGGAGCAAGCAAAGAAAGGAAGGCCCTGTCCGAATTACCATAAAGGCCTTCTTCATTTATCAAGCCTTGTTGCATCTACCCTACATGGACACCATTTTTTGCAACTTAAGACATCCTGTGGAATACCAAAAGTCATGGAAATGAAGTAGCAATGCACCGGGATATATGTACAGTTGTCATCAAGATGAAGATCAGAAAAGTGATTTACCAAACTCCTACAGAAATGCAAGACAACCTGATGGCACCTAAGATATAATATGATGTCACTGGAGATGTGCCTGGAGGACCTTTTGATTAACTAGAAATAAGTTATATGAGAAGATGGGTAAATTAGGAGGGAGTCTAGATCTCTTGGATGGCTATTGCTTTATCTATAAAGACAAGAAATCTGGAAAGGAAGTCCAGAACAGTAAGGGAGAAATTTAAGAGTTCTGTTTTGAGGGCCTGCCTGGGGATGGTCCTAATTTATTCATCATTGGAGTCCCCACACACATACTAAAGTGGTCATGACAGGGCCTATTTTTCTGTGACCCAAAGCCTAAGAGAAACAGAAGAGACTTTGCTGGGATTTGTGTCAAATCATTCAATATCTTTGGGCCCTTTGCCAATAGAATTAGGTCCTTATCACCCCCAAAGTTCTTTCTTGTCATAAAACATGGATATTAATTTCCAGTTTCAGGTGCATTTTTTTTGTCCATCTTGATGACATTCTCTGTACAGCTCTATAGGTTGGCAATGATAAGTGTCAGTAAAATAATTCAGATTCTCTAAACTCAAAAGACCAAATCAGCAACATATAAAAAGCTACCTAGGCATTTTAACAATGGTGATAGATATTTTGAGACTTGAGGATCCAGTTGCAAGCTCGCATTGATTGTAAAATGCTGTTTCTCCACCACGGATTTAGGGAGATCACTGGTTACTTGCCCAAATAGCCACCAGCCTCTAATCTGACTTTACAAAATTGGAAGGAAAATCCTTTTCATGAGCCAATTTCACAAAACAGAAAACAATGCCTTTTTTCTTGACTCAAAGCCGAAAAGCTGTAATGGCCCCATAAATGATTAAAGCAGCAGCTGTTAATGTCTTGGAAACAGATTGATTGGTTGGAGTGCCTTAAAATATATCTGGGTTCTGTATGCCTTTGAGCAATATGAACCAATTCTGATGTGAGGCTGAGAAGGAGAACTTGGAACCTGAAGATATAAAAAGAATTGTGAGTGCTCTGACAAGGGCTGTATCTCTCTCAGGTAATTGTTAACATATTTTAATACTTTAAGGAATGCCATAAATTTACAGTGTATGTGTGTGTGTAGGGGGGGAGGTATATAAACTCATAGTGGCCCCTGTTTAACAGGACAGAATGCTTGAAGAGAATATCTGAGTACTGTTATTTACCTAATGTAAATTAATTCCATGTACGCAACATCTGCCTGCTATGGGATGGGCAGAGGCATCTGACACAAGGTTCCTACCCTCATTACACCTAAAATCATGGTATAGAGAAACTGATAAATACTTATTAAGTAAATGATACATAATAATTTACACAACCATAAGACCTATGTTGGAAATAAAGGTAAAGTATTGGGAACCTATTTTATTGTAAAATAGTCACAATGACCTCTCTAAAAGACACCATTTAAATAGAATGTTCAGAGTAAAGGTGCTGACCCATGCATGAAAAAGGCTAGAGATAATGGTTTGGCATGGTTGGCAAACAATAAGAACTAGAACCTGGTGAGCAAGCAAAGACTCGTGGGAAATAAATATAAAAGTTTGGCAGACTCCAGGTGAAGTATTGACTTCCAGCTCATAAAAACACTGCGTATTAATCCTGTTGGGAAATCAGTAACGGGCTGTAACAGATGCTAAAGAGGAACAGGACTGATCAAATTTATTAAAAGATCCTTCAGTGTTGCATAGAGAGTGGGCAGTGGAAACCATAAATGGAAGAAGGCCACCGGAGTAAGCCCAGGGAAAGGCAGATTGAGGGCTCCAATTGATGTGAAGTGGGATGCTGCTCAGAAGGTAGGTAAAGTGGGATAGCATGTAGAGGAATAGCTGACAAAACTCAGATTTTGGACGCGAGGAAAAGAGAGAGAAATAAATATTTGTCTACGGAGGGCTTAGGGGAAGGGAAGGTGAAAAGATTGTGAGAGATTAGGGAGAATCAGTATAAAAACAATGTCTTCTGGATATGACAGAATCACTGTACTCATGAACTCACGGCCCTTGTGGTTGCCTGTACAAGACCCAAACAAAATCAAGCCAATCAACATTCCAACAATGAGTGTGTGGTGATGACTCTGACCCCCCCCCCACACACACACACATCCTGTCTCCTTCCATGTGTCTCCCACCACTGTCACAGCAACTAGAAAAGTGAATAATATCATGGGGTTCTCCAAAGACATCAGGTCAGACATAGAGGACAGCCGACTCACGGTCACAAGCCATCCTACCTAGTTGAGCGGACTCTAGCCAGGCCGAGCATAGCAAAAATGGCTCATGCTCTTCTCTCCATTCTCTCTGCCCTTGCTAAACACTGTTGGATTTCATGCTTGCCACCAAAGTCTATATTCTTTTATTTGGCCATTTGCTCCTCCCAAGGAAAACTACCAAGGTCCAGGAATCAAAGTACTGAAGTCCAGCAATCAGAAGTCCCCTTTGGCTCACCTAATTACCATGTCCAATTGAAGTCAAAAACCTCATTCTAACATCCCCCCTTTTTCAAATTGCCATTTTCCTATGGGCCATGTCTGCCTCCTCTCTATAATGAGGCAATCCTTTGCTGTTACCCCATCTACCCCTCACCTCCAGGAAAAGTACCCCTCCCCCCTCTCCCTTATTCCCTTTCCCATCTCCCTCTTCCTCTGACTCTCATCTTTTTGTCCTATTCCCTGACCTCTGTTCCTTTGGGGTAAATAATTGGGGTAAAAATTTTTGTGTGCTGAGAACTTGGTCTTGGGGTGTCCTAAGCCCATATAATTCCCTACACTAGTCACTGTTCTATTGCTGTGAAGAGACACCCTGACCAAGGCAGAAAACTTTTTTGTTGTTGTTGTTGTTGGTTTTTTTTTTTTTTTGGATTTGGTTTTTTCGAGACAAGGTTTCTCTGTATAGCCCTGGCTGTCCTGGAACTCACTCTGTAGAACAGCCTGGCCTTGAACTCAGAAATCTGCCTGCCTCTGCCTCCCAGAGTGCTGGGATTACAGGCATGTTCCTGGCTTTTTTTTTCTTTTAATAACAAACAGTGGACAATGCTGAGTGGTATTCATACATCTTACCGTCTTTTTTTAAAGATTTATTTATTGTTATTGTTAAGTACACTGCAGCTGTCTTCAGACACACCAGAAGAGGGTGTCAGATCTCATTACAGATGGTTGTGAGCCACCATGTGGTTGCTGGGATTTGAACTCAGGACCTTCGAAAGAGCAGTCAGTGCTTAACCGCTGAGCCGTCTCTCCAGCCTGGCAGAAAACTTCTAATTGGGTGATTGCTTATGATTTCAAAGGCTAGTCCATTATTATCATGGCGGGTAGCATGGCGGCATACAAGTGAGCAAACATACTGATAGAGAATTAGCTCAGAGTTCTGTATCCTGATCTGTAGTCAACAGAGGGAGAAAGAGAGAGAGAGGAAAAGAGAGGGATGAAGGGAGGGAGAGTCAGAGGTAGAGAGGGAGGGAGAGAGACAGAGACATATACTGTACTGGCATGGGCTTTTGAAACCTGGAAGCCCACGCCCAGTGACACATCTTTTTTTTCTGTTTTTTTTTTTATGGTCTTCAAATAGCAAACATATTCATTTTAGTTAATATGCATACATTAAATGGCCCACCCCTATTCTCCAGACTTAAGCTTAGAATTTTAAAACCAGAACTCTCAGAAGAACTAGCAAACATTCTAATTTTATTTTAAAATGTATGTGCCACCACAGAGGCATCGGGTTAATACTAGTTTCCTAAATATAGAGTAGTGTGCATGCTTTTAATAACAAACAGTAGACAATGCTGGGTGGTATTAATACATCTTACTGTCCTTTTTAAAAAAGATTTATTTATTGTTATTGTAAGTACACTTCAGCTGTCTTTAGACACACCAGAAGAGGGTGTCAGATCTCATTACAGATGGTTGTGAGCCACCATGTGGTCGCTGGGATTTGAACTCAGGACCTTCGAAAGAGCAGTCAGTGCTTAACCACTGAGCCATCTCTCCAGCCCGGCTTTATGACAAATGGCCTTCTAGAATAACATCTATTAGGGCAAAGCTCCAGATGCCAAAGCAGTTGTGGAAATACTTGTTGATTTACTCATTTTATTTTTATTTTTTTATTAACTTCCATGACTTTCCCTGCTATGGCTTTATCCAGAAGCTCATTAAGCTGAGACTGGCTTTACACATCAATTTTTTTATGTTTATCTTTTTCTTTTTTTTATTGGATATATTCTATATTTACAATTCATTTCCCTTTTTCTGGTTCCCCATCCCCTAAAGGTCCCACATGCCCTTTTCCCTCCCCCTGCTCCCTCATCCACCCCTTCCCTCTTCCCTGTTCTTGTAGTCCCCTACACTGATGCTTTGATCCTTTCCAGCACCAGTGTCCACTCCTTTCTTCTTGTCAGACATCATTTGGTATGTGAATTGTGTCTTTGGTGTTCCAAGATTCTAGGCTAATATCCACTTATCAGTGACTGCATACCATGGGTATTCTTTCTATCAAAGCCTTACCTCCTAATCTTCCTAATCCTATCAAAGTGGTCCACTCTCCAGTGACTAAGCCTTCGACTATATGAGGCTATGGGAGCCATTCTCAGCCAAACCAGCACACAAAAAAGAGGTCAAAATTATTCCTAGTGGAATAGTGTAAACATGGAGGTAGGGCTGAGAGAAAGCAGCTGGCAGATACTGGAAGAAGTGAAGCAGAAAAGCAATAGAGGGACCAGGTATGGCAGAAGGTGGACTAGATGAGGTCACATGCACAGTTCCACATTCCTGCTCTAAGTTGAGCAAACTTGACAAAACTTCACCATCCCTAATAGAGTGTGATGTCCCAGACCAGGACTTCCAATTTACAAAATTTAGCAGAAGTAATGTAAGATTTTGGGGGCCACATGAAAGGCATGGTCTTGGGTTTTCCTACACTTCCCCACACATGGGCAAGTTACAAGATCAATATTAATGAAAAATTGGTACATTACTGCTAGATCCTGAATTTTGTGTTCTAATCCTACCCTGTCAGTTCCATCAAGCAAGTTTCTGATAGCAGCTGAATAAATAAAAGCAAGAAGACACTAGACTATGTGGGCAATATGGACACAGAGACAGGCAAACTCCAGTATAATTTGGTCTTTGAGCTTTGGACCAGATAGCTCTCCCCTCCTCCTTTTGTGTAGACAACATAGAAGACAGCAGACATGATTCAAAAAGAACAAAAGCACCCATGAAACAAATCCTTGTAGACAAACTGCCTTTTTTAACCACCTTAGAACTGTTTTTGGAAAAAGTCATGCTATATATAAATGGCCATAGTAGTATTTCAGCCGAGTTTCCAGCAGTTGGGCATTCAGTGTGTGGCCGGACACATACTGAGTATCTCCTGGTCATCGGGTATTGTCCTGGCATGGCATTCAATCATCCAATGAATGTACTTTCATTACACTTCAAAAGCTTCTCAACTTACTGCCAGGGATCACACTTCATCTCCTATCTTCTTTATTCTCAGGCTTGACACTGAGAAACGTTCGAGGTGCTCAAGAGGCTGCAATGCCCAACCTTGCTTTTGGACCTTGCCGCCTAACTCTCATCATGAGATATCAGAACTGAAAATGTAGAACCACGTCAGAAAGCACATTCTGTTATTTGTGATGTTACTGCCCTAAATGTGCTCGTTTTCTCCTACGTTGATATTTCCTGACCTAGCTCATGCAGAAGACTTATTTTCTCTTTCATTCCAAACGGTTTTATCAGTCATGAGGCTTTATCAGTTCTACGTCTTCCATTTGCTGAACTGATTCTTCTTCTGTGTCTTCTATGCTTCTGTTTAGGATCAGGGGAAGTTTCGTTCTTGGTTGCTTGGCCTTCCTTGATTTTTTCCTTTTAAACCTTGTGTTTTTGTAATTTAAATAAAAACTCATCTGTCTGTTCATATAGGTATGTATGTATATATGTATGTATGTATACATATCTATCACCTATCTACTATCATCAATCATCTCTATCTATCTATCTATCTATCTATCTATCTATCTATCTATCTATCTATCTATCTCTTCCTTGATTTAATGACTTAGTCTGTGTGCATTATGTGTCTTTGTGCATTTGTATGATTTGTATGTGTGCATGTTTGTGAGTGTGTGTGTGTGTGTGTGTGTGTTGGGTATGTGTGTATGTACTCATGTGGGTGTGGACTCACACGTGCACATGAATGTGAAAGTCAGAGTCTGCTGGCAAGTGTCTTCCACTCTCACCCTTCATGTTGATTCTTGAGCCGGGATCTCTCAGAGTCTGGAGCTCCTGGGTTCAGCAGTGTTCGCCGGTCAAATGCCCCAAGGCTGCTGCTGTCTCTCCCTTCCAGATAGCAGGATTAGAGGCAGGTACCAACCATGACTAGCTTTTGCATGGGTACTGTGGTCCTGAGCTGTGTTCCTAATGCTTGTGTGGCAAACACTTTGTTAATCGAACCATCTTCTCAGTCCCTGCGAGTTACCATTCAAAAAGTCAAATTTATAAACAAACTACAATAATATGCATGTGTGAAAATGCTATAAAATCATTATTTTGTATGCTTAATAAAGCTTCATAATAGTTACATAAAATACAATTCTCATAACTGGTTCTAATTTCCCCAGGTGCAAATCTTACCCTGATATTGACTCATCAGCCCCTTCCTCTCTCCAAGGACTCTCATCTCACTGCCCCTCCTCCCCACCTTCCTCCTTGGCCAGCTCAGCTCTCATTCTCTCAGTGTCCAGACCACATTGCAAGGTGGATAGTGGTGGATAATACATGGGGTTGTAATGCTATCCTGACTCCAGGGCATAGAGAGCCCAAGTTGGAAAGGTTACCTGTTTCTTAGTGACATCTCCACTTCATTTCTGGCTGTCCATGGTCTGAGTACTAAGGCCTTTCCATTTTCTTTTAAGGATATTTCCAACCACTTATGTCTCAGGAATGTACACGTATCTCTATTTTCCTGTTGGACTAACCAGCAGAGAGATGGGAGCCATTTTGGTTTAAATGTCGGCTATCATGAACTGGAAGTTGGAGTTCATTTCTAGAGCTGACTACTACAGAGTGGTATTTGTTTTTATTGGGAGATTGATTTATATAGAAAAGTTCACTCAAAAGACAAATCTCATTTAGAAAATTATTTCTTTTTCATTATCAGCTGCAGCTGCTGATAATGTCGTGGTGGTCATTCTTTGTACCAATTAACCAAACTGTATCAATCTACTAACATCATGGAGCTTAAGTCCATACTAAGCATCCAAGAAACTTACCAATTCCCTAGTAATTATGATGAAGTTTTCAGTCTCATAAAGTGTGTAGGTGCACTTGTATGTGTGTGTACATTTGTATGTGTGCATGTTTGTGTTGTATATATTGTGTATGTGTTCATGTGAGTGTGGTTTCACAGGTTTCATGAATGAGAAAGTCACAGTTTGATGGCAAGTGTTTTCCACCTAGGTCTTCCTTAATCTTTTCACATCTAATTATAAACAAATCTGTTTATAGAGATTCTTCTTCCTAAAAACAAGTCTGGTCTAGCTATGTGTTTCCCTTACATCATGCCTTGAAACAGTAGTAGTAGCAGAAAACTATGATATCAATTCTCTTAAGTGATAACAAGAGGACATAGATTCATTCAATACATTCTTACTGAGTATTACTTATCATCACAGTTTTAATGAATGGATCAATGGGGTTCATGATATTATCTGCCAGTTATAAAGGGTTGGTGGGTGCATACACACAACTAGTTTAAGATGTCATAGTAACATCACGAGATAGACAGGGTTAAATCATGGGCATCTTTTCATAGTTAAGGTAACAGGCTCAGACTGCCATGATAATTGAAATAAAGGACATGTCACTTGGAGATAGATGGGGGACCCCGTGTATGAGAGCTGGTTCTGGTTGTACTCTCTGGCGGTCTCGATGGCCATAGTTTCTTGAGTCAAAAACCTGCACTGGGCAGCAATGCTCCTCCTGAGAGGAGACCCCTGCTCTTCCCTTGGCTTCTTGTTCTGCATGTCTCCGACCAAGGCTTTCTGATCTGAACACAGCCCCACTTGGTGTGACACTGTCACAAAGCACAATGCTTCTAGAATGGGGAGGTGGAGTCTCTGAATGGAGGCCTGTTAAAACAAACTGAGGAGCCGTGCCTCACAGGCTCTTGAGTCGGAGAGTGATGCTGTCACTTGGGAGATTTTTGCTTTGAAAGCTATTGATTTAAATGCTACAACTATCAATTAGGAAAGGAATATAACCAGAAGACAATAAGCATTAGGTTGCCTCTTTCCCTTTACCTGTTCTCCTCCTCCTCCTCTTCCTTCTCCTCTTCCTCTTCCTTTTCCTTCTTTCCCCCTTCCTCCCTGCTCCTCTCTCTCCTCCCTTCCTCCCCTCCTTTCCCCCCTCTTTCTCTTCCTACTGCTCTGAAGATTTGAATCCAGGCCTTTGAGAATATAGTACTTTATGCCTAGATTGTGTCCCTTGACCTGGAAGTTTGTTTGTTTAGTTATTATTTTCCAGACAAAGGTCTTGCTGGGCAGCACAGACTGGACATTAACTTTTGATCTTCCTTCAACTGCTGAGTGCTAGGATAACAGCTGTGTGCTGTCATGAGCACAAATCGCTTATGCAGTTTTTCTTATGTAAATAGAGTTTAGGTTGCAAAATAGTTGAAGGGATAGACCTAAGACTAAAAAAGTTCTGCGTGAACTCAAGTTCCAAGAAAAAAGAAAGACCATGTTTAACACCTATGTCAAAGATTCTACAAGGTAAATTGACTGAAAAGAATTTCATAATTGTGGAGAATTGGAACATTGCAAATCCAGAACCAAATTACTTCTGCCTCTTTAGTTCCTTTAATAGTTTTTTTTCATTGCCCAATTCTTCGTCCGACTTAACATCTTTTCAAGTATCAGATGAAACCTTTGGAAAATTGAACTTGAAGAGCACTAGTTCTGGCCAATCCAAAAGCTGAGATTATCATCAGATAACACTGAAATCTCATAGTAGAGTTTCCCATCTCTGCTGTAAGCTGCCTGCTGCCTGATGTTCCCACCCATGTGCTTGGAGAATGCCTTATTTGTGTCTTATTTCTTTAGTGCCACGTGTTATTTGTGCCAACCCAAATCTTTTGTTCCTGGGCCAGCATCCATTACTAAAGTGAAATCCATGCTTTGCAGCCACATCCCAGTGGCCAGAAGCCCATCTGAGGTTACTCTGTATATCATCGTGTGTATCCACAGGGAGTGGATACTCCAAGCAGAACTGTGGTTCACTGACAGGCGTAAATGTCTCGTGTGATGTTTTGGTTACTTTTCTATTTCGGTAATAACACACCATGACCAAGGCAACTTAGAAGAAGGTCAGCGTTTCTTTGGGGCTTACAGTTCCTGAGGTCTTTAGGCTCCATCACTATCCTGGCAGGTGATCATGGCAGCAGACAGCAGGCATGGCAGCTGGAACAGCTGTGTGCTCATACCTACCACCACGAGCAGGAAATAGAGAATTCAACTTAGAACAGTGGAAGTCCTTTAAGTCAAAACCTGCCCCCCAGTGAAATACAACATCCAGCAAGGAAGCACCTCGTAAGCCTAACCAAACAGGGCCACCAACTGGAAGTCCTCAAATGTAGGAAGCCCAAGAATGTAGGAGACCTCTTATCCAAACCCACCCCAGGTGGACATTCATTATTGGCACCCTATGCTCTAAAAGCTGCAGTAGAGTCAGCCCTTGACTAAATGTCTATGAGTTATGGTTTGATACTACAGTAAAGCTGAGATAAAAGACGCTTCTGCTATGTACTTGTTAGTTTATCAGAAAAGTCTGCATTCATTTATACAAAGCAAATAACATTTGCAAACATTCACGCACAATGCATTTTTCTCACAACACTTCATTAAGATAGCCATTATTAGTACTATCTTTTTTTTTTTTTCATACATGAGACATCTGAGGCATAGAAAGTTTAAAACCTTGCCCCATACCATTTAGGTACAGGATTTGAACGAGGTAAGCCATTATGTTAGACTTGTATATTTTTTTTTCCTGACCAGGTCCCATTCATGCAGCTCAATAAAATTGCCCTTAAGTTTTAAAACCCAATAAATCATTGTGGTAATTAGTCCTGATTGCCCTGTTTTGAGAAGCACTGAAGGGGTTAATGAGGTTCCTCTCTCCAAGCAGACCCCCAAGTGGGTCTGTGAGGATAAGTCCAGGGTGGATCAGCAAAGTGGAGAAGCCCTTGCTGTATAGGCTATAGCAATTTTCCAAATATAAAAACCATGGCGGCATAAAAGCATGCTCCACCTTCCACCTCTTTCTGTGCCTGGCCAACACTGGGTGGCTGGGGGGTGGGCCACTGTGCTTTCGCAAGCCTTCCCCCTGGAGGATTAAAAGCTCTAGCCTTATGAGGAAACACATTCCTGCCCTCCTTCATTGTTTTGTTGGGTTATGTGCCACATTAATGAAAATTCTGACTACTGAGAAAACTACCCATTGCTAATCAAACTGAATATGAAGGCCACAGTGCACTCCTCTCCACACTCAACCCTGCCCCGACTGTATTCACTTCCTATACCAGCTGTAGATGGAGCTGGTCAGCTGGCTCTTAATTTGAAGCCCTACAGATTCCCTCAGTCCCGGCATCCACTACCAGAACTTGTAAGACTCTCAAAAATATGTATGTGTCGTCTTCTTCTTCTTCTTCTTCTTCTTCTTCTTCTTCTTCTTCTTCTTCTTCTTCTTCTTCTTCTTCTTCTTCATCATCATCATCATCATCATCATCATCATCATCATCATCATCATCAATTGTAGCTTTCTTAAGCTCCTGTTGTCCTCATGGATACGTTAGCTTCTCAAGATCAAAGTATAACATTCCTTAGAGTGCTTAGAGTGTTGCCAGCCAGAGAGGCTCACGGGAACCCTGGTGTTCTGAGTTTATTTACCATTTTCTCTATAGTTTTGTTGTCTTGAATCAGTTGCAACTGATAATCTCAGGTTCTAGTTTTTTTTCTGTTCCCTGGGGTGACAGCTGATATGAGCTGCAAAACCCAGGCCCAATGATAATCACATTTTTGTTTGTTTCTGGTATGCTGTGCCCACCCCCAACTGAAATCCCCTCATTAACATAGAGCATCCCCCTTGGTCCAGGGGCCCCACCTTGAATAGTAATCTCTCTGTCCGTCAAGGGAATCACAAGGATTGAAAGAGTCTCCCAGGAACTTCAGACAAAGGCCAGCTAAATTCTTTGTTATACAAAAGCACAGCCCAGAGGAGTTGTAGAACTGGATGGTGGTTCAGGTGCATGACGTCATTTAGGTCAGCAGCTCTATTTTTGTGCCAGGCGATAGTCTCAGTCTGGTGGGCGGAGGGAGAATTTCTCCTGGAATTGCTGCAAGTATGCAGTGAGCCAGGATAGGTAACCCTGGGGGGCTGAGTGTTTAAATCAGGAAGCTGGTGAGTTCTGTGCTTGTGGAGGCCCATATACAGATGAAGGGAGTGGGACGGTGGCCTCGCCATAGTGAGGGGTATCTGCTTTGTGACAGGGTATCTGCTGTGTGAACTGAGGCCCACGGGACTCTGCCTCGTGAAGTTTTTAATACACCAGACATGTAAATCACAGTGTATGTGAATGGGTGCTAGTTCACATGTAAATGAGGAATTATTCAGTTAGATCAAGTCTGGCCGCTGAAAAGAACAGCTATCTTGGAACTAAAGATTGTTCTGAGGTACTCGTCAATAACAGGGATGGAGGGAATGTTGCTCTAATTCCAAAGGACTCGTTACAATTGAAGATAATGAGGGGCAGAAAGAAAGAGGGACAGGAAAAGGTAAAAGAAGCACTCTTCTGTGAAAACCCGCCTGGGCGCTGCGGAAAGCACCACGCCTTTCCAAGTGAGAGCAAGTAAATGGGAAAAGAGCAGAGGGGTGTGAATACAAGCTGGTGAGTGTAGAGGGGGTGTGCCCTGCATGGGTAGAGTCTTTACACGTAATAGGGCTGGCTCTGAAAGCAATCCTCATGCCATACACTCGTGTTTGTGACACCCACCCCCTCCCCTACCCCCACCCCTGGTCTATGTTGTTTCCTATTGTGCTCAAGGCCTCTTGCTCTTCTCTGAAGCAGAAGCCCCTGGAGTCTGAGGAGTTTAATCGGGATTGCAGGCACAGAGGAGGAAAGGTGAAGGAATGCTTGATTTGGCCTGGCTGTGCATTGGAGAACCCTGGCGGCTGCCAAGGTTGATCAGCACTGCCTTGTCACAGGCACGCCTCCTCTGCTCTCCCCTTGCTCCCTGCAGGTTTGGCAGGGATGGGCTTTGCTGACAGCTAGGACAGGCGCTCAACTGTTTTATCGGCTCACCCTATCAGGTCAGGTCTTGAGTAGCTGATTTAAGCAACACTAATGGGTACCCAACAATCATGAACAAAAAGAGTCATATTAGCTTTTTTTTTCTCCTCCTTTTTTAAAAGAAACCAAACCAAACCAAAACAACAAGAATAAAGACAAGGAGAATTGTGCTTGGCATGATTATTCTTGTTTTCCACCCCACCACCCAAGAGGACAGCGCTGAGTTAGGAGGGTCTTGAGTTTGAGGTCAATCTGAACTAGTTAGTGAAAAAAATGTCCAAAATACAGTTGTGGGGGGTGGGGGGTGGGGTGGGGAGGGGATGGAGGAGGAAGAATGGAAGGAAGCCAGGGGAAAGGTTGTTAATATGTAAATGCAGACAGCTGTGATTTGAGTGGCAGCCCTGTGACCCCTGGAAGAGTGCTTTCTATGCTCCCAGAGGACTTACACCAGTGGCTCACAACCTCTTGTAACTCCAGCTGTCTGGAACTCATTGCCTTCCACCTCTTGAAGCACCTGCACCCCCGTGCACATACCCATACACAGACACAAAAATAGCCATTTTGTTGTTGTTGTTGTTGTTGTTTTTATTAAAAAAAAAAGTCCATGGACCCTGAGTGAGTCTTATTACATCTTGATCTGGTTGACTATTCCCCCAAACAGTGGCTTCTGTAGAGCAAGCTACCACCATGGTACCTGGCAAGGTTATCCTTGATCTTTAGGGGGTCAGTTCCTGATGCCCAATATGTCTCTTGAATTTTCAGGCTAGTGCCTGTGTCTGGGAGATGCCTGGGCCCTTGTCAGTCTGCCCCATTTCCTGCCTACGCAGAAGGCCAGGTCAACACTGTGGTTGGGAAAAAGCCACACATGTTAACATTATGAAGATTCAGGTCTAGGCCACCATGTTTTATGTTCAAGCCTGGTGTGCTTGAGGGGTGTCACATTTAATCTGCTGGCCAAGGAACAGCAGGGATGCTAGCCTCTCTCTGCCCCCTTTCCTTTCCTTTGCAGGAGAAGGTAGAGCCCTCTGACTGTCATTACTGCCCCTTGGTTAAGGAGTACAGCTTGTCCCAGCTCCAGCAATTGTTCTGACGGCCTGAAAGTGCTTTTTCAGCGTAAGGATTTCATTTTCCATCATTCAAGTCAGCTGGCGGTTATTTTTAACTGATACAACCTCAAATGCCTGTAGCTGATTACTGTATTTTACTGGTAGGCACTCTCACATAGCCTTGGAGTACTGCAGATTCCATTAAGAGCTGGTCATGGAGTCTGTGCCAGAGTGTTCATGAACATACCAGAGCACCGGTATATCTGTCTGTTCTTTCCTTCCCACAGCGCTCCCTCTTTCCACTCATTTTTCTTTCTTGCTTCTGCCTTACATTTTCTTCTTCTTTCCTATCGTTTGGTCTTTGGATCTAAATCCCCCCATTGGGATATTTAGATATTATATTTTATACATGATATGATTCAAAGGCAGGGCGGGCTACTAGCCTAGCAACTAGAATAATGCTGGCTGAGGTCAAATCTTGAAACCATCACTTATTAGTGAATCCTGTGCAAACTATTTAATTTTCTCTATTGTCTGTGGCAGCAGCCACACACACACACACACACACACACACACACACAAACAATGTAACTACCATTGCTCTTATAGAATCCTTGTGAGTCTTTAATAATGCATGAAGCACAGTACCAGATATGTGGTAGATGTTCCATGAATGTCAGATGATAGTTTCTATTTTCACTCAGAAGTTTGTGTCATTCCCTGTCACTATTTTTGTGGAATGTGTCCCATTGGCCCTCCTTAGGCACTATAGTAAAAGGAAAAGAAAGAGGCAAAGGTAATCTTAGGTATTTTTTATTTTTTATGTTTTGCAAAGAAAGTACTATAAATAAAGAGAATATATAATTCTGGAAAGTCTAGGTATTTCTCTTGAAAGAGAAGCCGAAGAGCTTGTGGGCCTGAGCTACATTACTCCTGAGGAGTCACTAGCTCAGCATCCTTTAGTTAGACAGCCCCACAGGGCTGAGCCTGCCTGTTTTTCCTCTAAACCCTACAGAACAAACACTTCTCTCCAAGTCCTACTCTTCTTGTCTCTGTTTGACTAAGATGCTGGAAAGATTCCTTACTCACGGGTGGCTTTCCTGCCCCGCCCATTGATTCCCAGAATGCCCTGCAAAGCGGCTCCTTCAGTCTATCTCCACAACCTTGATCCCAAGGCCGTCCTTTCCCCCTGCTTACCTCTTACCTGAAGCCACTGCTTTGCTCCTATGCTTTTCACGGAGCAGCTGAGTTTGACCTTCTGTCTCTGGTTCTTGAGGCAAACATATTGTGTTTGCTTCACCACAGTGAGCTGTGAACAAATCCCTTTGAGCATGCCATTCATGAGTTCTCCGCTCTCCCTCCTCCTTTTTCATCTCCTGAAGTCTTGTTCATGCATTAAAGCTGTAGGAAATTGATTCACAATTCATCTCCATCTCAACTGAGGACCTATTGCTGAGTTTAGTGTCCACCCAGAAGCCTAACAACTTGAGCATCATCTTGGCACCTATTTATCAAGTCTTTCTTGGTATTCTCTTATCCTAGAAATTCACACGCCTAGTCCTGGATGGTGTTTCATCATCCCCAGCTGTGGATGCTCTGTGGTCCTATGGCTTTATGACTGGCTCTGGTTAAGTAAGCTTTTAGTCACTATATAAAAAAAAAAAACAAAAACCCATGATGATTACTTGATAAGGGAATATGCATCTCTGAACTGTCAGTTTTAGAGATTCTGGCCCATGGTAGTCCAGAACCGTTATATTAGATTTTAGTGTATAGATTCCAGATGGCAATGACAGGATGGCATGATGGGACAAACTGCTCACCTTATAAAAGAAGCCAGGAGCAGGACCAACAAGGAACTGGCATACAGACTTCCCGGAGCACACACACTGAGTGAGTTAAGGACCTTCCATGAGGACCCACCTTTTAGCATCTAGTATCTTCTAACAGAATGACTACTGAGACCATGCTTTTCGCATTTTTGGAGAACACTGAATATCCAAGCTGTAATAGGTTCCTTCCTGTCAATTCAGCCACCAATAGAATGCCACCGTCTCATGAAGGCCTTTTCTAGCCATTGTATATTCCCAAAGAAAAAGAAAATCCCACCTTCTAACAAAGCTTTGTATTGTTTTCTTTATTGTATCACCAACTGAAAAATGATATTTTAATGTACTCAGTGTATTTGTCATCTATTTCTGCTTTCCCCACGTAGATGGAAAGATTAGTAAAGAAAGGGGATCTAGCCCATGTTTTTTGTTGCTGTTCTCTGGAGTTTAATATATAGTCTGATAAGCAGTAGATGCTCAGTATTTACTTTCATTAGTCATATATTTGTCCATTTACCTCATCTTGCTGTTGTTTGTTCTGAGACACCATTTTGCCGTATAGCCTTGGCTTACCTAGAACTCATCAGGTAGCGCAAGATGATTCCAAATTCAGTCCTCTTGCTTCAGCCTCTCCAAACTGGAATTACAGATATTACAGGATGATGACACCAGCACCCCAGCAACATTTTTGTGTGTGTGTAATGAATAGATGGACGGAATCCCGCCTCTCTTATACTGAAAGCTGTTTAAGTCTGTTCTTTTTCAAGGAAAAGGAAAACGTAAACATAATGTTTCTTTCTAACAACTTCTATCAGTTACTGTTTTATTTTCTTCTTTCCAATTTTCCATCCTCCAATATCTTCTTTTAAACTCATACTCTCTTGTCTGGCTACACACAGAGCTGGAAGAAACATGGACCACATGGGAAAATATCCATTTTTTTATAGCTGTTTTTCCTCAAATGAAATCCTGGCAGACCTTGTAATAGTATATATGTCAGGAAATATTATATTCATTGTTCAATAAAGCTAGAAAAAAATGGCATATGGCCTGTCGATGTTGGATTCAGTTGAGTACTAGATTTAACAGGGTAAAGACTTGGCCAGTTTGATTTTTTACTTGCTTGCATATAAAACTGCTTTCTTCATGCTCTTGACCATTTTTGAACTAGATTATAAGGCAGACTCAGATGCCTATACAAACACCTTCTATAAGATGTATATGTGTATGCATATGTGATGGGAATTACTTCTGTAGGACTAGTTAATGGGGAAAGTAGTATGAACAGTGTTGGGGATCAAAGGAGTTTAGACCTTCCCCCGGTCAAACAGATCTCTAAGCCTTCCCTCAGACTGAAAAGGGTTCTGACTTGCCTACAGCTGAATTGCAAGGAAATCACTGTCTGCTCCTGGTTTCCACAGGACTCAAACACAACGAGAACATTTGATTCTGAGGTGCAGAACTTGTAATGCTTTCTGAACCATGGACAAGTGGTGGAAAATTGCGGGAGTATAATCAGCATCACTATTTGGGGAGTGGTAGTTTTTGTCTGGTGTACATTGTAATTCTGATATTTGATTCACAAAAACTATGCTGCTGCCCAAAACAAAGAATTCATTCTTTTCATCCCCCCTCCCCCACCCAGGCTGGCTTAATAGCTTGTTGGAACTTGGTATTTAACTGGGAACAATTTTTAGTTCCATAACTTTTTTTAAGCTTATGCATATCGTCATCATATTGACACTAGTGCCCAATCATCTTCTGGGTAAATATGAGTCACTGAGGGATTTTTTTTTAAATGTTGATTTGTTCCTCTTTTTGGCCTTTGGACAGACTGACTTTTTCTGTAGCTTCCTGTAGTAGGAAAATCCAGAAAACTCTTCATTAGAACAAAACAAAATATCAGCAATACCAAGAGGCCTTTGTGTGCCACTTCCATATGTACTGATAGAAAGAACTAGCTTGGATGTATGAGGAAAGGGAAGGCAATACTAGACACACTCTTTGCTTAGGAGTACTTGTCTCCCTGGAACACTGCTTCTGTTTCAGTTACTATGCTATTGCCAGAGCAGGCTGGACAGTTGTTGGGGCCCATTTAGACAAGCTTTCTCCGTGCTGAAAACTACCAAGCAACTACTACCCATTTGATTATTTTTTTTCCTTAGTAAACGAAAACGAAGGAATGAGCTTAGCTTATATTTCAGTGACATTTTGCAGGCATATTATTTCTTCCGAGTGGGGAAATGAAACTCCTCATAAGATTAAATTACAAGACTTATTGCTTTTCTTTGTTTTGAATCATCATAAAGTCCTCTCTGCCCATGCGCCTTCGAAATTTCTTCAGTAAATTATAGCAGCTACGAGAAAAGAAAATGAGAATATGCAGGGAAACTTAATGAAGAGGAATGTCTGAGGAACAGAGTAATTTAGAATGGTTTTCACATGTAGGCACAACTTCCTCATTAATAAAGAATCACAGTGGAGGAAAGAAGAGTTAGAGGAGAAGGTATAAAGTTTTAAAATGACATTGGAGGATTTGAAACAATGAGATTTAAAAAGTCTGTCTACTTGGATGAAAGAGATAGTGTCAGTAGATGTGGAAAGTAGAGAAATTCACTTCTGCAAAGGCTTATAACTGTGTCAGGTCCTGACCACGGTGGAGATGGCCAGGAATGGTGTGACCCTGGAACTATTGTTAGTGTTCCGACAGTGTGGCCAACGTCTCAGACACCATGTGCTTTCCCACCTGAAAGGTTTTATCCCTTCTCATTACAGAGGTGCCAAGGTTGTTGTCCAAAACTCATTGTTAGGTTTCTGAGACAGTGTAAAGGGAAAGAAGTCAGAAGGAGATCCGTGTGGCCTTCAACAGATGGGATTATTTATTAGCACACGTGCCAAGGACCAGGCTCTCTCCCATGGGAAACTGAGGGTCTGCCAGAGGAAAGAACTGGCTGCAGTCCTTTATAGGAAAAGTATGGGAGTTTGGGAATAAGGATATTATTGTAGCCATAGGAGGCTACTGTGTCTCTCCTTTCCTGAAATTGATTGCCCAAAGGAAGGAAGGCTACCTTGGAAGACTCTCAACAAGCATTACTTTCTGTGTTGATGCGTAAAGCAATGAGCAAGGTCATTGGAAATCTCATAGGAATCCTATTTAACAACTGAGGTACTCATCATTCAACAATAAACTTTACCTAGCAACCATCTACAACACAAAGTGCCAGATTCTCTTTAAATAACAGCCACATTCAGCTTCAGTTGAATATAGACATTACATTAGACCTTCAATAACTATTGTTTAGAATTTCAGATCTTGAAGAACGTACAAACATTTATGGGTAGAAAACCAGACTACAGTTGAGCTCAAATCTTGAGATGAGTTATGTGGTAGGAAGAAGAATTAGCTTACCTAGTCTTAAGATAGGAATAGCCCACCAAAAGTCAGAGGATCTATAGCATTCTCACCCCCACCCTCCCACACAAAATATCACCAGCAATACATGCAGAGTAGGCATTAAAACCTCCCAATCTCTCAGAGGCCAGTGAAGCAAAATGAATGTAGTATATTTGGAAAATTCACAAATATATATATATGGCAAACTCTAGGGCAACAAGTAAGCATATTTTAAAGAAATACAATCAATGTACTTAAAGAAATGAATATAGAATCATATAAAATGTCCAGTTAACACCAAAGAAGAGAAATGAAGGTACAAGGGAGATAGTCTGAAGGAAGAAAGGGGATCGGCAAGATGTAAGAAGTGAGATAGAAGAGTGTAGTAGTGGGATGATTATGATATATACACATATATATGTATATATACATGTATATTCATATATACACATATATGTATATATACATATGGAATGTCATAGTCATAATGAAATCTATAATTTTGTATGCAGATTAAAAACATTAATAAAAGTAATAAGTTAAAGGTTAAAATGGAAATGTTAGAAAATGAGAGTTATAAAGTCAGCAGTATTAGATAAGAAGTATAAATGTGAATGATCTAAATAGTCTAATTAAAAGGCGTATGTTGCATGAAACATTAGTCCATGCTACCGCGGGCAAGGCACAGTGGACAGGCCAGCCTGTTCTCAGCCCGGCAGGCTCTCTGACTCAGATTCAAAATCTCTGCACCTGGCTAGCTAAGTGTCCATAGTGGGCTGCTGTCACATATGTTGTATGCTTCCAAATTCCCTTGGCTGGCTAGGGTGCCCTGCTGCTGTACCTTTCTCTGGAAGCCAGTAGAGTTGCTGCGTGAAGGAAAACACCACACAATCTTAGTTTAGAATCAACAGGTAACATAATCGCTTGGCACAGAAACCAGCATCTTAATTTTATAAGATATTCTACGTTAAATCCTGCAGTGGTGGATCTCCGTGGATCCGCCACCTAAACGGGTGGGAGGGGGAGGCGGAGGGGGGTTTGACTACTGACAATGTGCCTCAGTGTTCTTCCCTTTCCTAAAGGAAGTACCCTTCTCCTGCCTCCCCTCTACTGCTCTCTGACCTGGAAGTCCAGCCTACTCACCCAGTAATTGGTCCCTTGAAATCTTTATTCATTAGGGAAAGGTTCTGCCACAGTATAGATTAACCTGAGGCTGTAGTTTGGTGGTAGAGCACTCCATCCCTATATTGTCTGTTAGAAAGTCACTTTAAGTATAAAAACACAAGTGGTTAAATACAAAGACGAGGACTTTAACCTCAGTAGCAGGAGAGAACTCTAACACAAATTGTGGATGTTTGATAGTAATGGTGCGTCACTGTAGCCCACCATGAAACAGGTGTGCCACTCGGGTGGTGGTGGAGGATGTATATGTATGTGGTAGTAGGGTTATTGGAATGTTTCTGTAGCTTTGTACAACTGTCTTGTGAACCTATAACTGCTCAAAAAATACGGGATAAACTCTCACTCCAGATGATCTGATGTCTTCTGGTATACCTGTAGTCCTAGCGACTTTGAAAGCTGAGACCAAAGAACTATTTTCTTTCTTCCATTCTTCATCAAAACTGTTAATGTCTTTGGAATGCCATTATCTGTCACCTGTTACATGATATATCTGCAGTGTTTCATGACCCGTTTGTCTATTACCTGGCATAGAAAAATGCATGATGTCACAAAAGTGCTACCATTAGCTAACTAATTGGAGCCCTTTTGTATGAACTCTATCATTTCATTTCTATAAGAGATGAATGCTAGTATTATCTCCATTGTACTGGGGAGGAATTGAGCCTGGGAGAAAGTGTAGGATGTATCCATGTTAAAGTGGCAGAGTTCAGACTAAAACTTGGCACCATTGGATTCCCGAGCCCAAACAATTAACCACTCTTACTTTTTCTGTTTATGAAAGATGTGCTTTTCAGACATACATGTCCTATTTTCAGTTTATTATCCAGCCTGTGACACTGGAATATTTTAGTTACCAAGTGATTTACTCTCTGTATTTCCCCTGGTTTCTTATTTTCAGCATTTCCTGTACTGTGTTCCTTTCTTCATTTGCAAACTGCTTTCCCCTTCCCCAGTGGTTCTAGCTCATATCCCTGTTCTCTTATTTACCAGTTATAGTATTTAACTGGTCAATACAACTTACAGTCTCTCATTTTGTTCTAGAGCCCATCTAAAAAGGCCATAGTTATTTCAGACTGGAATCACAATTGATTAGCTATATCACAGAAATATCACATTTGATTGGAAATATCTGATATTTTCATTAAATACGAGCCAATAACCACCTTTTAGAAAGTACCATGGTGTGCTGGTTAGTTTTAATGGTCAACTGGACATAACTTAGAATCATTGAGAAGGGAGTCTTAATTGATGTATTTTGATCAGGCGGCCTTGTAGGCACGGCTAGGGGAATTACCTTGATTATTAATTGAGGTGGGAAACGAATCCTGAATGTGAACAGGGCACTTCATGACTGGAACTGAACTCTGTAAGGGTGATGGAAGCTACCGGAGCAGAAGCAGCTGGCAAGCAAGGTTGTGTTTATTTTCTTTCCTCTTGTGAGTGTCATGTCACTTGCTACTTGAGTCCCTCTATTGACATCTGGGAAAAGATGAGCCAGAACCTAGAATTGGTACCTAAATAAACCTTTTTGCCATCAATGTTGCTTTTTTAGTAAGGATACTTTATTGCACCAATGGAAAGCAAACTCAAGCAACTGCTATAGGAACGGTCTAATTTGTGTCAATCTTTAGGTAAGGCTAATCATAGGGATAGGTAGAAGCCACTTACTTGTAAAAGAGGTTGGTTGTTCTAGATGGGTGTATTAGTCAGGATTCTTCAGAGTTAAGTAACTTATGCAATATTTTGCTATACAAAGGGACTTTATTGTAACGGCTTACAGTCTGCAGTTCAACTAACCTAACAATGGGCAGCTGTGAATAGGAAGTCCAAAAATCTAGTAGTTGCTCCATCCACAAGTGTAGTCACTTCAGCTGGCCTTCTGTATAAGCTGGAATCCTGAAGGAGTAGGTTCCAACCGATATGCTGGCAAGTAAGTGCAGAAGGCAAAGAAGAGTGACCCTTTCTTCTTCCAATGTACTTATGAAGGCCTCCAGTAGAAGGTGTGGCCCAGGTTAAAGGTATGTACCACCACACCTGGATTTGGAACTTGCTCTGTCCCAGGCTTGCCTGCATTCAGAGATCTGTTTGCCTCAGTCTCCTGGAATTAAAGGTGTATACCACCTTACCTGGATTTAAGCTTTTCATGTTCACTATGTCTTAAGATCTCCATGTCAAGATCCGAGTCAGAAGCCTGTGTCTTCTAGCCACAAGATCTGGATGATATGTGTGCCCTCCATTTCTGGATTGTGGTTCATTCCTGATGTAGTTAAGTCGACAACCAGAAATAGCTATCACAACCGTGTCTGACTTTTACTTCCAAATGGATGTATGGAGTCATCAGATGACTTTTAACATGGCGTTCTGTTATGGGAGCTCTTGTTCAGACAATGATGAGCACCAATCAGATTTATTGCCTACACAGTTCAGCATCAGTATAAAACAGGAACCAATAGTATTTAAACGTTGTTCCTTCTTCAAGTAGGTGCTTTATCAGTGTCTTCTACTTAAGGGTGGGTTCGTGATTGAAAATGTATTTCTTTATAGTCATAGCTCTCCGTAAGTATCATTATGGGAAGTAAATTTTTAACTGTGAATGAGGTAAAGCAGTGACTCTTAACCTTCCTAGTGCTGAGACTCTTTAGTTCTTTATTTTGTGGTGAACACCAAACATAAAATTGTTTCCGTTGCTACTTTTATTGCTACAGTTCATAACAGTAATTTGCTATTGTGATTAACCCTAATGAAAATATCAGATCAAATAGGCAGGATTTCTGATATGCAATCCCTGTGAAAAGGTTATTTGGCTTCCTATGGGTTTGCAACCCGTAGGTTGAGAACTACTAGGGTAGATTACTAACAGAAGCAGCATCTCCGATAAGTTCGCATTGTTTGGTGAAACAGAATTGCAGTGTATGTGCAACAGAAAAAGACTATCCTTGGCCTTGACCATTGCCATCAAGATCATTGGTTATTTTTCAGAGCCGCAATTTTGTTTCAAACCTCGTGGCTTGTCATCCGGGTCTTCCAGCTACAGCATTTTCTGTAATTTTTTTTTATTGAAGAGATGGCTGAGGAAGAATGATGTGGGCTTGGGATGTGTCACAGTTAACTGTCATCTATGTGTAGTGACAGAGGAAAAGGGAAGATATGGGCTGGGAGAGCAGGTACCACAGCTGGAAGGGAGCACTGTGCACTGTGCACTGAGCAGAGAGCAGCTGTGCTCTGAGCAATTCTCAGTGGACAAATGAAAGGGAAGGAGAGTAGCAGAAGTAGACTTCCATCAGGTACAACAACCGAGGAAATGGGGGAGTCGAGGGTGGGATGATAGTTTTAAGGATTGTCATTCATTTTCTTCTCAACCAAAACCATCTGTAACTGTACTATTTTACTTTCTGTACAATATTTGACATCAGTTGCTTGTTTAGAGATTCAATGCCAGCTTCCATAGAATGTTTATAGACATTGCAGATGGCTGACAGATTTTTTTGTCCTCTGCATCATGCCTCTTAGACTTGACATGTACAGCTCTATATGACAAATTCAAAGGGTTCTTATCATCTCTCACATTTCCCTCTCAAGCTTCTCATGTTCTGATGCAACACCGGTAGCTTAATGTAATTTACAAACTGTAAGAAAGAACAGAGAATAGCAGACAAAATGACACGCTCTACCCAACAGAGAAAGACATATGTAATTTATCATGCCCAGTAATCATTTGGCTTTTGTAGGCATTAACATCATTGATGTTAAATGCTAATTTAAGCCAGGTATGGTGGCACAGGACTTTAATCCCAGCATGAAAAAGGCAGAGAGGCAGGTGGATCACTGTGAGTTTGGAAACAGTCTAGTCACAAAGCAAGTGAGTTCCGGAACAGCAACTCACAGCCCCGTCTTGAAAAACAAAAACAAACAAACAAATAAATAAATAAATGCAAAATGTTAATTTAAGTGTTTCTTGTAAGTCTGAATGTAAATAAGCTACATTAACTTAATATGGATCAACTGAAGGCAAACGATTGATTGGAGGCAAGCACAGGCACTTGCACTTCCCTTTTGGAAAAGGTTGAATATGTGACTGAGTGGTATTTGTGCCTTGATTAGGAGTTTCAACCTATCTTTTCATGTGTGGCTCTGAGCATGCCTTTTAGCCACGGGCCTTTCTACTGTCAAGAGAACAGTGTTGGCAGAGGTGAGAGAACCATTTCCAAGACACCAGCTCACCAGCAAATCCAGTTAGGAGAGCGACATATCAAGGCTGCTCTGTTCTGTGAGTTCGTTATCTTCAAATTGGCCATCCTTTCAAACTTTAAGAATATTCCCTTGGGTATGGATGGCCCATTTTGAAGATCGCAGTATGTTAGGACAAATGGCTATGTGCTTAATATTTTACAACATTGTGGTAAATAAAAGCCCAAGAAACATTTATAAAAATAAAGTCCTTTTACCAAGGACATTAAATATGTATTGGCTAAATGCAATAACTACAGCTGTAATTGAATTCAAGGCACATTTGCTAACATTTAAGACACAGAATAAAGAAAGCACACCAAAATGAAAGACTTGACAATTTATGTTATTAAAGAAGTTTATTAGTCCCTAACTCATGTAAACGTAAGAGATAAATAAGTTAAGCCTCGCTAAAGCTTGGCTTCACTTCGCTCTGTAGAATTTTGTCCTTTCCAAAGCAAAGTCTCACAACGTGGTCCAGGCTGGCTTCCAACTCCCAATCCTGATGCCTTTACCTACCCAATGCTGCAATTACAAATGCATACAACCCTAAGTGGTACCTTTTTAAAAAAAATAGTAAAGTTTTATGTTGGGCGAAATAGTGCATTTTTAGAAAATTCGTCAAAACATTGAAGAATGGCAAGACCATGTGATGGTTAATGCATTATAAAGGAGAAACAACTCTTGACACTTTTCGTTGTGAGCATAGATATTAATGACTGAGCTGTCTCTTCAGCCCAAGGAGAAACTCAAAGTGTCTAACTACATCATAGGCTCCATCCCACTGTATAGTTTCTCTTCTCGAGCTTGTGCTAGATCTCTCTTAATTCACTTGTATTGCATTTATTTTAATACACACCTACTGTGAGCTGGGTAACACTGCCGGGTGCCCTGTACAGCCAGGAGAATAGGATCTGCTAACCACAGACAAGAGCAGCATGAGAGGACACAGAATAGAATTGTTTGTCACTAGAACACTTGATTCACACCCCAGGCTCATTGAACCTTACCATCTAGAAGAAGTCTTTGTTGTACCAGAGATGCAGTTCTAAATGGAATATGACAAGATGATTCCTGAATTACTGCCACATATACGTACACCCTGTTTGTTGCAAACCTATGTTTGCAACACTTGAACCTTGTAAACTATCAGCGTTCAGTATGTTCTTGTGTTTCTTCTTCACCACAGCCTCTGAGCATCTTTACCTGTGTCATCAAGTCCTGTTGGAACACCCAGCTCTTCTAAGTCCATTGATTTAAAGAAGGCCTTTCCCTACCTTGTTTATAGTGGAGTAAAGTCTACCCCTTACCTTCAAATGCAGGCGGCCCAATTTCTTTCCTTCTGAATGTTCAGGGAGATGCTAGACATAGGATTAACTATCTGAGAAATGTCTTTGTTGACACTTGTGTCTGCCCAAAGAGCCTTTTACCACCCATTCTGCACTGTGTATCTGTAAACACTCAGTTGATCATCTCTGGCCTGGAAAAAAACCTCTTCTTCACTCTTTAATTTTAGAAAACCACCAAATGGCATGATCTCCCTCTCCTCACCCCCTTCCCCCTTTCTCTCTCTCTCTCTCTCTCTCTCTCTCTCTCTCTCTCTCTCTCTCTCTCTCACACACACACACACACACACACACACACACACACACACACATCCTGGTATTTCCTTCTACCCCATCACAGTTACTTTCCTTTCCAACACACATTTGTCTTGTTAATTCGAAATTCATCTTCTTAAAAGTAATGGGAGGAAGTTTGTGAGGGCACAGAGATACACTACCATGCTCACAGCTGCAGTATCTTTCCTTTTGTGATGTTGAAAATTATTTTCTTTTTCTTTTTTTTTTTAACAGTTTTATTTTGGTATACAGTTCCAAAGGGATAGAGTCCTCCACGGTGGGTGTTTTTTTTATTGTATTTTTAGTTTTTTAGTTGTTTTCTTTTTTGTTTTCTTTTCTTTTCTTTTCTTTTTTTTTCTCGAGACAGGGTTTCTCTGTGTAGTCCTGGCTGTCCTGGAACTCACTCTGTAGACCAGGCTGGCCTCGAACTCAGAAATCCGCCTGCCTCTGCCTCCCAAGTGCTGGGATTACAGGCGTGTGCCACCACGCCCGGCTGAAAATTATTTTCTAATTAATTAGTTTGAAAGCGAGGGTCATGTTGCCCTGGCTAGTCTTGGACTTCTGATCCTTCTTTACCTACCTCCTGAATGCTGGGATTACAAAAGTATACTAACATAACATCTAGCTTTATGATTGATTAACTTCTTTGATTAAAAGTTTCAGAATGTTTATGCATTCGAGTGATTTTGCCTATATGCATGTATGTGTGTCATGTGTGTGCCTGATGCACATGGAATTCAAAAGAGGGCATCAGATCCCCTGTCGCTGAAGTCACAGAAGGAAATGAGTCACCATGCTGAGAGCAGAGTATTTACCCGAGTAAGAGCAACATGTGTTCTTACCTGCTGAGCCATCTCTCCAGCCTATAAACGGGATAAACAGTTGTTTTTAACTCATGTAAAAACACAATTGTTCATATTTATTGAATACTATGTGATATTCTAAAATACATATATGTTCATTGTATAATGTTTAAGGCAGGTTAATCACATTTATCTTTTCAAGTATTTATCATTTGTTTACAGTGAAACCATTCAAAAATCTTTCCTTTTTGTTAAAAAAAATATACTGAGCCTGGTCATTATCAGTAATACCCCCACTCTGCAACAGTATTTTCTCACTGTAAGTCTCTTTTGCTTAGGCTATCCGAACTTTCCCTTAACCCAGCTTCTTGGTTCTTGGTGGTCAACTTCTCAAGCTTAACAAACCAAATACGCGACGATCACTGGTTCATTTCCTGTGTGGTTTCCGCAATGGCTGCTAACATTTTGCAAACGAGAAGGCTGTTGTTAACAATCGGATTGAATACTAGTATGTCAGCACCGAGTGAGACTTTGGGGACCCAGACAATCTCCCCTACCTCTGCACCTGCACTGATACCTGCGACCTTGCACGCCTGTGTGTCTAACCTCCGCATCATCATTTGGAGGAAAGCAGCTGATTCACGAGGATACCCATTCTAATTTCAGGGCTCATCTTTGTACATATGTAAACCCTGTAACTTGAGCAGTTGAGCCTTAGTCTGAGTTCCGAGGCTCAAGCTATTTCCAAACCTGTGAAAGATGAGTGCTCTGCCTTGTTGCTCCAACCTCTCCGTTTGCACAGTTGATTCTAAGCATTATCATCTTTATGAAGGTATACATTTTCAGAAGACACTTAGGAAGAATGCCAATTAAATGCCCCAGTGAAGGGATATCCATCTCTGGAGAGTTACTTGCTCCTCTGGTGACAATGTGCTTGTTGTTTGGGACGTAAGGTGGAGGGAAAATACTAGGAATGGACACATGCAGCATGTGCATCCTCACGACATAAATAGACCAAAAAGAAAGGGTATATTTCCTAAACACAACAACAGAAGGGACTTCTGAGATTATCAGCGTTATTTCTTCGGTAACTAGGGTCACCAATTTGATTTCAACCATCTAGCTCTGTATAAAGTGGAATGAGTGAGAAAGATAGTTCAGGGTAAAGGATACTTGAGTATTATTCACATATAATACACTTATTTTTATAAAGTGCCGTCTGATAACTCTGGAAAATTGTATGCAGTCTTGCAACCATTACACAGAATATTTCCATATGTTCCTTTAGAGTAAATCTCCTCTAAGGAGTCACAGACTAAGGAACACACTGGTTTCCCTTTCTAGGCTGGCCTTAAACTCAGAGATCACCCTGCTTCTGTCTGCATAGTGCTGAGATTAAAGGCATATGCCACTAGCAAGTCCTTTGTCTTTTAAAATTGCCTTATTTTCTTTCTTTCTTAAAAACAATTTTGTTTTGAACAAGGTTCGCTCTGTGGAGTCCTGGCTCTCCTGGAACTCATCGTGTAGACCAAACTGGCCTTGAGCTCACAGATATCTGCCTGCCTCTGCCTCCCAAGTAATGGACTTAAAGGCAAACACAACCAGGCCTGGCTTAAATTGGCTTATTTTGAAAATAGATATGGGAGTCTCTGGATTTTTCCAATACTTTTGTGTATGGAGAAGTAACAAAACAAACAGAACTTACTTCAGGAGGAGACCAAGCTAGAACTAATGAGCCCCTAATAGTCCCCACTGGGGCCAATGGCATACTTAAGCACACTGAACAACTGATGCCCATGAGAAGATGTAAACAGGAGCTACTATAATATCTTTGGGTTTTGTTTAATTTTTTTAAATCTAGGTATGGTTGTACTTCATTGCTTTTTCTCTTTTGTAGAGTCTAGAATAGGGCCATGTTGAACTAAAGAAAACACATAAACTGTTGTGTGTACTAAGGTAAATTACTCAAACATAGAGAAGACTGACTGTCAGAGCTAAGCTTGTGTAGACGGTAAGAGCTACGTGAGTAGAGATCTCAGAACACAAACTGACCTGACATTAGGGAAATGTTGCCTCATAGTTATCACTTCTTATGACAGAAAAAAAAATGAAGCATATCAGCTTTTCGTCTTGAAAATAGGATGTTTATGTATATATGATGCAATGTCGACTAATCCAGTAGTAACAGTATTTCTGATTACAAAGAGCACAAAGACTTCCACATTATTGGCTAGTCTATAATAATGCTGTCTAAGACACATTAGAAAATAGACACATCTAAGAAAATAAGTAATTTTCTACTAAGAAGTTATTACTACACAATACTTATGAAATGTCATTGTGTAAATTATATTGTACCCCCCGGGAGCTACTCAGTATGATTTTAATAATTTGTCCATTTTCTTAAAATGTATAGGATTTACAATATTATGTTCATTTTTTTTTCAAAATGGAAAGATAAGCACATATCCTTTTGAGGGACACTCCAGACTACAGTGGCTTTTCTTTTGTCGGTTTCCAATTTAAATGACATAAATAGCTTTTGTTGGGTACTTGGGTAGCTTAATAGTGTATACAGTAGATAGAGCGACTTGAGATAAAATGAATTGGGAAATCAAATGTGATGAAAGGCTTTGTGAAAATGATGAGGCCATGTATTGAAAAGGGCCATTTTGGAATCGATGAACCTGGAGTGAGGATAGGCATGTACAGTTTATAGCCACAGCACTAACAATAATTTGTACTCCAGACTAAAGTTGGAACATATGAGGCTCCAGTTTCAGGTGCATTTCTTCGTTTTTTGTTTTTTTGTTTGTTTGTTTTTGTTTTTGTTTGCATTTATTTGGCCACCAGTAGTAAACACACAAATGCTCTCCCACAGTGCCTGGCTCAGAGTTGGCAATCAGCATAGTTTGGTGCGCTACATGGAAATCCCCAGAATCTAAAGAAAAGAAAAGCATCTTAATCTTTGTTGATATTTTGTTCTTTTTTGTTTTGTTTGTTTGTTTAATATCTTCATCTGGTACAGAGTAGGGTATCAGCAACCAGAGTTAGCTGCAACTGGGTTAATGTTATCTGAAACACATGGGGCATTTCTGAACATCTTTCTGCTTTGGAATACCTTTTCATAAGATGTATCTGGACTCCACAGGCTCATGCATTTGAAGTCTTGGTTATTAGGGAGTGGTGATACTTGACAAAGATTACCTTGTTGGAGTAGGTATAGCTGTGTTGGGGGAAGTGTGTCACTGTGGGTGGTTTGAGGTTTCAAATGCTCAATCCGGGCCCAGTGTCTTTTTTCTTCCAACTGCCTGTGGAACTGGCTGTACAACTCTCAGATCCTCAAGCACCATGTCTGCTTGTGTGCAGCTAGGCTTTCTGCCATGCTCATATTGGATCAAACTTCTGAACTTTAAGCAAGCCCCTTTACAAGAGTTTTCTTTTATAAGAGTTGTCATAGTGTCTCTTCACAGCAACATGCAGTATACTGGCTATGACACTACACTGTTTAATGGCTTTTTTCATCATAGAGTCACATTTTCTATTCCAAGAGTACATGAGAATAAGTACTGTGTCAGAAGGTAGCAGTTGTTCAGGGATAAAATATTCTGATTATAAAAGATCGCAAAGCTAGTTATGTCCCTTAATATCTGTCTAGGGAAACTGAGAAGGAAAAGATTTGATCAAGTTATCCCAAACCTTTCCAACCCTTTGTTGACACACTGCAACTCTTGTAAATGTGTGTTGGTTGGTTTGTGCTTTCTGCTTATGTGAAATTCTCACCTTTTCTCAGCATAAATTCAAGGTAGGAACAAGAACCCCCCACCCACAAACTCATTAAACTTTAATAGTGAACACTTGAATGTAGAAAGTTCGATGACTGAAAGTGATTGATAAATTGAAGTCTCTGGAGAGGATCAGCAAGCCATAGGAAGATTCCACACGGTGATAATGCAAGTAGAATTAATTCAGTAAGAGTCTTAGGTAATTTGTTAGGGAAAAGAGTCCTTTGTCTTGGCTACTAAGACTCTCAAGTTAATTTCAAGTGTCAGCTTGCAGTAACGAAATGATTCTATTTCTGGCACAACAGTTTTTATTCTTCGTATGTCCTTTAATTCTCTTTTTAGTTTACAATCCATTTACAATCCTATCAGAAATACATTTTTTTTCATTCTATGTGATCTCAAATTCCTTTTTTAAAGTAGAATACTAGATAAAAAAATAACAAGATCTTATAGAGATGAAAAGAAGATCGCAACACTAGAATCTTCACAGGCCTAGGGAGAAAGGCAAGGAGAGAGAACAAGACAAAACCCAGCCATACAAGGGCAGCAGGAAGAGGAGCCATAGGAAGGAGTCTTTCCTGCTCCAGGAAGCCAAACTTCAGTTCCTGTTGGCTTCATGGTCCTCCTCCAGAGAGAAAGTCTCCATGCTAATCCATTGAATGTGCCACACCTATGTTCTAAAAGGGCCCATATCACAGATCAGGCTGATGAGGAAGCTCACAGCAATGGCAGGTTATATATAACCCCAGAGCACATGGACAGGGATGAAGAAAGCTACACACTTTCATTATCATTTTTTCTTTGTGTTTATTTTTTTCAGACAGTATTTCTCTGTGCAACAGCATCCTTGCTGTCCTGGACTCACTTTGCAGACCAGGCTGGCCAACTCATAGAAATCCCCCTGCCTCTACCTCCAGAGTGCTAGGATTAAAGCATGCACTACCACACTTGACTTTCATTATCATTTTCCAATGATAATTTTTATTATCATTTTGGAATCATACTAAATCTCTCAGAAGGAGACACCTCAACCCAAGAAGAAGTGCTGATACCCATAGCTGATAGGGTAGTACTATGGATGATTTCAATAGCTTTGTCTAGCCTCCAAACTCTCCCTAAGTAAAGGAGCTCAACATCTTGTTTAAGTGCATGCAGGTGGTTCTGTCTCCTCCCAGTCCATCATTTTGTACCTGTGTAATCCCAGGCAGCCACCCTGTAAAGGATCAGAGGCATAGGAGCAATAGTCAGCATAGACACCAGCATCTGATTTCCAGGACATCGTTTCCAGGGGTATAGGCAGTGTCCATGATAGGGTGATGATAGTTTTGGAACTTTGTAAATGGACACTAGATTTTAGCATTAATTGGTTAACATGGTGAATTTTATGTGAACTTATCTAAAGAGAAAATAAAGCAAAAACAAAGGAAAGAAAAAGAAATTTTATGGTAATAAGCTACCAAAAAAAAAAAACCAACCAAAAAACAAAAACAAAAACAACAACAACAAAAAAAAACAAAAACAAAACAAAACAAGGGCTAGGCAAATCTAGCTTATCATTTATTTATTTTATATTGCTGCCCATTTATGATGATACCATCAGCCTGGGGGAAGCTTACCACTTTATTTTTATTAGATTCCCAGAGAAGTTACTTGAGGTACAAGTTAGACTATCTGCGATGCTCCTCTACTTTTAGGAAGTTGAAGAGAACCTTATTAAGCATAACTTACCTTCTAAAAACATTCAGTGATCTAGACAGTGTGCGAAGTCTTTGTTACTTGGTTTCATATCAAACCTTTATGAAGCCATTAGACATCATCGCTGTCATCATGGTACACTTGAGAAAATTAGATCTCAAAGGGGTTGTGTGCATCATTTAAGGTCATCATGCCAGTTACGGAGCAGAGATTTGAACATGGTTCCTGGTCTTGTCCTTCTGCACTGTACAACAATCTCTTTAAGGAGCAACTCAACCAATCCCTCTTAAGTTTTTCATAAAAATTTAACTTCAAAGACAGTACCCCTTTCTCCTTAGGGATACATTATGCTGGTTAGTATCCCCTTCCAAGGTTCCAAATACTTCTTTATATCTACATTTATTTTATATTCCTAGTCAAGTTCCTTTCTCTTTTGTCTTTTTTTTCCCCATTGAAGCAGGGACTTTCAGGCATATCAACTATATAATATAGTAGACATGAGGGAAACATACACTTCTCAGATCTTTATATTCTGAAATATTCTAACATCAAATGGTTTAATGCCAAAATGATAGAGCTCTAGGATTGTCACTTATTGCATGCAGTGTTTGAGCAACAGCCCCTGCCTTTCAGAATCAAATATTGCCATCAGATCCCATGAGGGAGAGACTTCTCATTTTCTCCAAAAGGGACTGTTACCCTTAGTAAAAGGTGAACAGCCAATAAAAATGAGTTAAAATGTATTCCTAGCGTCCAGTGATATTTTATTTTTGTCCCTCCATTGATGCAAAAATAATGATGGTCTCTCTTAAATGAAACTTTAGCATGGCATCTTTGCATGTATTCTATGAAAGCGTCTTTGTTCCTTGAAATCTCCCACAGCTCCACTTTCTTAATTCAAGGGAAAAAAAACCCTGCAAATGCAACCAAAACATTAACTCCAACATTAGCTCGCACTGCTTTGGTGAACGGTGTGGTGCATTGGTGACAACATGGTGCTTTGACTTCTAGGCAGGCTGACTGCCCTGTCCTTATCAGTATGAAAAAGTTCAACACCAAGCAAACCACTCACTGAGCAGGCTTTTCTGCCAACAGAAGAAAGCACCCAGTGCAGTGCTCGCAGCTTCCACGTCAACACGAGGAAGCTTGGATTTATTGTACATTTTTAATACTTACCTTTGCTAACCAGAGCTTCCAACCAACAAAATAGACTTCAGGTTTCTAGGCATTTATCCCTGCCTCTGGCCCTCCTCTACTCAGGAAGGAGCTAGAAGGAGCTAACAAGCTGTACTGTGGCCAAACGGGCAGCAGGGAAGAAGGGGGGTGGGGAACCCAGTCTATTTCATTCCAGATCCTGGATAATTGGCATCCAAATAATTAAGAGCTGGCTTTAAGAATAACCAACACCTCATAGAGGCTCTATGATGAAATGATGAACAGGACACAGGGAAGAGCTCTGAAAACATTTGGAACATTGATCAACTAGTAAAGTACCCAAGGCTGTGGGCTAAAAGCAAGAAGTGAGCCAGTGGCAGACATCCCCAATAAAAGAGAAGAAATTAACATCTGGCAGCAGCAAACTATCTAATAGTTGGGGCTGAGGGAGGGAATCAGCTTTCACTTCCAGTGAAGGGATGGCCAGTAATTCGTCATTTGAATAGTTATTCTCAGGAGACTTAAAAAAACAGGCTTATATTGTGTTCCATTTATGTTATATAATAAATATCTATCTGTAAACGAAAAATAAAATCCTATGCAAAGTATTTCTCTGCCTATGTCTTCAGGTAAATTCAATTCAACTAAAGTAGAGGGTGACAACAATTACCCAGATTTAAAGAGAAATAATGTTACGTTTGCTTATATTAACAGGCAACTTCAACTCAAAGGTACACTTCCCCTTAACTCCAACACCTGAAGATCATTGAGTAGAATTATCCTACAAAGGTAACATATTTGGCAGGCCCAGATAAGACCCATCTTAGAAATTTAATAGTGAATAATAGCATACTTTAGAGTTAGCATGTAAATAGAAAGAACCAATTGCCCCAATATATTATGAAGAGACGACTTCTCTCCCAGCTTCCTAGTCTACATGCGTCGGAAAATGCCAAATTTAGACTTGATGCTTCTCTACAATCCTTGGAGTTCCCTAATAAGGGATGATAGAGACTTGTGCTTACCATTGAAAACACTTCTGATAGAGGCACGGAACACACAGGAGGCTCCCCTCTCTCATCAATACAGTGACTATTCTTTGAAACACCTTGCTTCTCGACTTTTTGTGCCCATCATGAGTTCTGGAAACGACCGCAAATGGAAATCTCGTGGCATTTCTACTTAGATCGACTGAGCGAAAGGACATTCAGAAACCTATTCAGTGGGCTCAGGGTAAGCATTGTGGGCCACGTATGCCACCAACATTTGGTCCCGTGCACAGCAAACTGACTTCTGCAATTGCATCTCAAGCACATTCACAAAGCACCCAAAGGTAAGGGCTTTCCAGTAGAACTTATCTATCTCCTGAGGAATTTGTGGGTCTTAGGGTATTTCTTTTGTTCTCAAATCCCCAGAACTCAAGAATACATCACGAGATGGTTTCTGAACTACAAGATAGAGTACTGGGAACCCCAGGACTCGCAACGCCACTAGCAAGTGGTGACCTTGAATTTTTCATCTCGTCACTTTAACTTTTATTTTCTTCAGCTTTAAAAATGAAGAGGTTTGACAATTTGATTTTGGAGGTCGCCCAACCTCTTAGAATCTCATGCTCTTACATTACTGTATAATTACCCTATGATCTCAGGGGCTAGAGTTGTTAATGTTAAATGAATTAGTTTACAGGATAAAATGATGGAAATTCTGGTGACAATTTTCTTCAAGTGAACTGTGTTATCAGGGTTGGGAGTCCAAGATACTTCTCTATGGTCCTGGGCTCTTACATCCCATCTCTCTTTAGAGAGGGAAAAACAAGATACAAACCATTGTAGTAAAAATAACCCTGGAAGATGGAGTCTCCATGCTTTCTAACTTCTTCTTGGCTAAAGTCTTTTTTTTTTTTTTTTTTTAGAGGTAGAGTGTTCATTGTTTTTTTTCTTTTTTTTTTTTTTTTTTTATTGGATATATTCTATATTTACAATTCATTTCCCTTTTTCTGCTTCCCCACATGCCCTTTTCCCTCCCCCTGCTCCCTCTACCACCCCTTCCCTCTTCCCTGTTCTGGTATTCCCCTACACTGATGCTTTGATCCTTTCCAGCACCAGTGTCCACTCCTTTCTTCTTGTCAGACATCCTTTGGTACGTGAACTGTGTCTTCTTTGCTCCTATGTTGTCATTGAGCCTGGCCCAAATCACGTTTCTAGCTTCAAGTGATGCCTTAGGTCACCTGTCATAAACACCTGAAATCCCATAAAAAGCCTCATAACCTTGTTTATGAATCTTGAGTAGGAATCAAGCACATATTTTCAAATGTTATATACAGAACAACCCAGAAAAAAACTAAACAATTAGAGTGGCCAGCAGTTATAGTGACAAATGCAATTCTTTGACTTCTGGCCTATTCTTTTCTACAACTCATTCTGTTCCATAATATACAGGAAAAAAATTGTGCCAAGATGAGTGAACAGTAAATTATAATGAAACAGAGCTCAATCAGATTGAAATCACAGGCAAAGAAATATTTGATTTCTAATAATTCCACATCCCTGAATATGATCATCGGCACACATTTTTATCTTCAGATAAATAGATGCATAAATTCCTTCACTGTTTGAAGGAATATGCCTATGTGTTAAAAAGAAAAACTGAGAACCCATTTAATTACAGAGAAGGAGAAGAAAGTGGTGTTTCAACCTTTAGCCTTCAAGATTTTCTGATTTAAAGCTCCTTGGTAAAATCTACTGTTAGACAAGGTTGTCTCACCTTCCCCTTCATCCTAGGTTATACAATTACTTGAGAAAAGTTACCAATTATGAACACAAAATAGCAAAAAAAAATTTGTCTTCATTTATGGGTCTTCAGTTACATGCTGTCAATGCAATATGTTTTTATGGCGAGACATATTTATTCAGTGAAATTTTTTTGCAAGTTGAAAATGAAGAAATTATGTTTTAAGAAAAGCTTTAGAAAGAGCAAACACTAGACTGTGATTGTCCCTGCCCATTTCTGAGAACGTCCTGAGAATCCTTGAGTTTTCTTGGGGAGTCAGCTTCATGCCTCACCCAAGAATTATCTTCTTTGTTAGCATGCACAAAGTATAAGAATTTCCCAGATACACAGTGGGCAGTGAGCCTTGTATGTCAGATCCTATGCTGGATCTGCTGCTGCCAGTTTCCAAGATGAGGGCTTTCCCAGTGCACCCGAGGTGAAGCAAGCCAAGCCAGGTGACACCTGGGAGTTGATGAGATTTGGAAGAAAAAGCATAGTCAACACATGACCTTGTTAATATCAGTAATGCCCATTGTCATTTGGACAGCTCAGTGACGGAAGGGGGCTGGCAAGTCCCAGGGTCCTGGAGTGGCTCTTGGGTTACTGCCCATGGATAATTGCTATTCTTTCCCCCTCCTAGTTCATTTGGCTTAGTTCCTAGGGCACTAGATATTCACGCTGATGTTTTCCCATGGAAACCTTAGCAGAGTTAAAACGTGATACAGGGTTTGCTGGGCAGAAGGAAATAGAATGGTTTTAATTTTTGAGATCAAATATACTTCTTGGTAAACGTAACTAAGGTTTGAGTCATGTGCATTTCAGTATCGCTGAGAATAAATTTCAAGTGTCCTCATCGCAAAAATAAAAAATTAGATAGTGGTAATAGATATACTAAATCAAACATCATTTTAGAGTCCATGAATATGTATAACTACAATTGGTCAGTACATAAAATAATAAAAATTCAAATTTAAATCCGGCAAAAGTGACATTGGGTAAGACAGTTTTTACCAAATGAAGTCTGTGTTTGCTTCATCAGCACATATACTAAAAATGAAATCTTTCAGGGAAGGTTAGCATGGCTTACATAGAAGGATGACATGCAAATTGCAGTACCCCCATATTAATTAAATTGGGGGCAAGCCCAGACCTTAGGATGCGCAAGGTTTTAGGTTCAATTCTATATCTATATTCTATATATATTATTCAGAATATATACACTAGAAACCTTTCCTGAGATGTAAAGCAGTTGCCATTTAAACCTTCAAAATAGTGGCATCACTCTACCCTTCCCTGGGAGGGACTTTTGGAAGGGCCCCATGCATCATCAGTTAAAGGAGGATTTAATTATACTTTCTCTCCTCTCTTAGGATTAGATGAACTCATTCAGGTCATTTTAAAAATAGCGTGCCACGTAAATTCTGCATTTGAGCACATTTGAAATGTCATCTTAGAGTTTCAGTGTTTTAAGTTTGGGGATTTCATGAGAAAAAAAAACAAATAAGTAGTATTTCAATGCACTTGGCTCGCTATCGAGGAGTTCTAGGGGTTGTTACTGATTTATTGAGATCGTCGTTAGTTTTTCCCGTGTGAGAACAAGGTTGGAGGCAGGGTGCGTTACAGATGCCTGACCTCTGACATCCAAGCCGTGAGTGTCTCCTTGGGATGATTGATAGTGAATCAATAATCAATAAATAAACCTCACAGTGTTGGGTAGGCATAAGAGCCTTTGAGAAATCACTGGGAAGCAGTACTAGAGAGGAAAGATGGCTGGTTTCTAGTTAGGTTGAAGACAAGATAAGGTGAGCTACAAGTATTGGGGGGTGGCGGGTGGGTATACCGAGGACTAGAGCACTGGAGCGGGCAACAAAGAAAGTTTCCAGGAAGCAAAAATGGCTGCAGTCAGTGAGAAGGTAGAAGAAACTTAAAATTCCAACTGTCCCAAGGAAGGCATTACTCTATGTGAGGTACTTTACGTCTCTTAAAGATCCCTTCAGCTGCCACATACACGAATTGAAAGGGACTGTGGACAAAGAATGTAGATCTGGAAGCTGGTAGCCTGCACTGACAATGTAGTGAGGATTTGTAAGAGGCTCTGAGAATGAGTCACCAAACCCATTATTCAGAGAGAAAGAAGACAATCAAAGACAAGAAGTCCTTACTTTAATGTTTGAAATTATGAATAACAAATCAGCGAAATCAAAGGAATTATCTTTGCCTACTTAACAAATAATTGACATATGGTACAGCTAAAGTTATGATCATCCATGGTCAATTATAACACAGTGCCTAATAGACGTGCAAGTGATAGTGTAGGAATCCATTATTTTAGAAAATTTCTCATCAAATAGGAGGGCATTGGATGAGTTTCAAAAATTTTTCTCTTTGCTTGGTTTCCAGTTGCCTTGCGGTTCATCTTGCCAAACTCCCCACGCCCTGAAAATAGTTTATCTCTCCATACTAAGACGCAAATGCAGATGTAGATACACGTAGATGTATACACACACACACACACACACACACACACACACACAATTCACTTTGGAAGTCTTTCGAAGCATTAGATATCTTGCCCTAACAACTTTATGTTATGAGAAATTTGAGGTATTTATCTTTCAAGCTGGAAACCAAGGCCCTCTAGCTGTTTTCTCATCTATAACCTGGAAATTAATGGTAGCATCTTGCACAGAGGGGTATCTTGAAATTTGAATGAGAGCGATTATAATATCCTATGTAAATATTTTCCACATATTATCATTACACTATATTTGGAAAATTGATTTTATTAATCTACCCAGGATTTTCAGAAAGCGTGGTCCTTAGTGGTTTTCATCAGCAAAATGAAAATAGTTTCTACCACCTAAGCTAGTGAAAAATCTGCTTGCCTGTGGGATACCATGTCCTTCTGAGGAGTCTGTTGTTTAAAAACACAGTTTTATGCTTTGAAGTGAATTACAGCAAATCCATAGCACATGGCTGATTACGTCACACTGTGTCAAATGTTCAGGTCTGGGAGTATATACCCTTTATGACAGTGTCTCCACCTGGCCCCCATCCCAACTTTGCCTTTACTTTTGTATTCAAGGAACTAACAACATCTGCTTAGTAAGCAAGAGGCACCAATTTTTCTTACCTATTTATACTGTGCTAAAAATTTGAAAGGATTTGAGCTGGGTTACAGAAAGGTATTAGAGCTTATAAATCATCTTAATAAAAGTTACAAAATTAAAGGCAATAAAGGCAAAGAAAAACTATATAAAAATCCTACCAAGATTTTGTTTTCAATAACAGAATTTTTCAAGCACTTAATTCAGAATATTTTACAGTCTTCCAATTAATAATCATAAAACATTTCCCATAGAAGTAATAAGAATGTGATATCCCAGCATGTATATTAAAATGTGCTGGTCCAAGGTCACCCTTTCCCCCAAAATACACACAGTGTTTTTTAAAAAAAACTCACATTTTCCTGTTTATTTTCAAGTTATTTCATGATTTAACTCAATAAGCAAGAAAAGTTTTAATAGTAAAATATATTTATTGATCAATCTCCTTTGATACAAAGCAGAAATGAGGCAAAGATCTGCTAACATGCATACAATATATAACCTGTAGTTAAGACCCAGAAATAATTTCTAAATGTTTTTCAGTTGGTATTATATGTTAGACATTTTTATATCTTCACAGTTTTTTTGGCAATTATATGAAATTGCTGTCTTCTATTTGATCATGTCAACCACGACTTAATGAGATACCAAGTTAGGGCAACATTTTGGTCATTTCTAATATTTTAACATTATGTACAATAATCATGACAAAAGTCTAGTTTCCGGTCTTTTGATTTCATTAAATTCTCATAAATGACATGACCAATTGTAACAAAGAACACCACCAACAATGTTGTTTCTCAGTTCATGCTGCTGTCACGAATGCGAGAGTATGCCAGCACTATCCACCTGTTAAACCTCAGTTCCCATTTCCCACGTTGGTGACTGTAAATAGAGGAATGCTTACATGTGCTAATAAGTAACTTTAAACTATTACATTTGGCCATCCAAGTAAGGAAAGCTTGCTCCTTATCATCCTTTCTTTTATTATATAATTATCTCACCCACGGATTCCCAAATCCTTAAAAATAGCTATTAGTAACACAAGCTTACTGACGAATCATTTTATTGCTATGCTAAAGGCCAGTGGCTTTGTGTGGAGAGGTGTTAAGTATGTGCTTTTCTAGAAATATGTATTATTATGTAATATTTTCAGTCTTTTGTTAAGAAACCTCAGAACCTTCTGAAGAGTCGAGTGCACACCCCATCCTGTGCACGCTGTTTCGCAAGGGCCTCAAGAGTCGGAGATGCAGAGGTAGTGAATAATTTAAAGGACAGACTGTGCTCTCTACCAGTTATTTTAAGAAACACAGGCAGATAAACCAAGGGCTTTCAGAATGAGTGGCGTCTCCTTACTCCTCCCCAAGTTCTCTCCTCACCCCTTCCCATCTCACATCATTTTGTAGTCAAGGAACATACAAATTCTAGGAGGGAAGACTTATGAGAGCAAAATATAGGATAAAAAAAGGAAAAGGAAAGTAATGGCGTGGGGCTGGAGAGATGACTCTGCCAGTAAGAGCACTGGCTGGCACTGCAAAGGCCACAGGTCCAGTTCTCTTCACTTACACAGAACATTCCAACCATCTGTAACTCCAGTTCCAGGTATCCAGCGCCCTCTTCTGGCCTCTCCAGGCTCAGGCCATAAGTGTGGTAAATAGACATACACATAGACAAACACACAAATAAAACAAATACAAATCTTCCATACATGACTGATGATTTGTGTGGCTGATGTTTCTGTGTACTTGGGGTGTGGTGTGTGGATTTATTGGTATGGGTTATGACAAAGAAATCAGTTACTGGTTTGAGTTTGGATTTCCAACACTTGCGTTTACATGTACAGAAGATTTTTTTTATGTGCACCTTATACAAGTTGCTAATTGCTTTGTATCTATGTTCATCTACAGAACGAAGAAAGTAAAAATGCCTACTATATTATTTAGACTTTTAGTCAGTATGAAAAATACCAAGAAAAATAATTTGAAGTAGGATTCATTTTGGCCAATAGTTTCAGAGTTTTTGGTCCATCCTGACAGAGAAGTTTAGAATGTGACATGGTACAGAACAGTTTACCTCAGAGTGATCAGAATGGAGGAAGAGGAAAGCTGTCAGTAGCCTACAGAATGGTACCCCCTCACATTCGCATTGGGTTCTCCTTTAAAGGAAATTAATCCTTTCTGGAAATGCCTTCACAGACACATCCATAGATGCATTTCACTGATCTCCTAAGACTCCCTCAATCCAGCAAGCTGCCAATCCAAATCACCATCAAACAAACACTAAGAGACAGTAGGGTCAGCTCATGTAAAACCTTTAAAGTGTTTGGCGCTTTCTAATTACTACATACATATTAGTTATGATTGTTGTTATTGTCTCTGCAAGAAGGGAAATCTTCAAAAATGACTTATTTTCCTCAATCAGGAATGACTGGGCTTTCATCTTTATCATCTTTTATTGTTTGGCATGTCTTAGATGCTCCAAGATATTCGTTCATAGGGTATGATTTGAGCACTATCTGGAAGGTTTTTTGTCTTCAAATATGATTTGTCAAGCTCCACAGTTGTGTCCATTTTCCTGTTCAGTTCTGCTTTGCTCATCTTCAGAGATAAACATGGCGACATGTTCGCATGTGGTTTCCTTGGCATTGGTTGGCTACGCCTTTATTTTCTTGAGTGGCTGAGGGCCAGATGGAGTCCATGCTGCTTCTCAAGGCAAACACAGGCGGGAAGGGAAGAATGAAAAGGACTGTGGGACTGAAGTGCTTCTTCTCCTGGAGGAAAGGGAGGGGTCGAGAGTTGCTTCTAGAAGTTTCCCTGAATATTGCCTCTGGATTTAAGTTGCGCCAGGAGTGGATCAGTATCTCTGGGAGGGAAAGAGCCAGACGTGATATGGTTTATCAGAACAAGATGTGACTGTGTTACTGTGATGGATCCTGGGGAATATTCGGGTCCACAGAGCTCTGTAGGCAGAATCTGTTTGATGGAAAAGGAGAAAGACAGAAAGAATTTGGGGGAGAACCTACTAAATGACAGCAATTGTAAAAGCATTCGCCCCGAAGTGCTGTGAATGAAAAGAAAGCTGTTGCCTCAGTCTGGAAGCCTCTCCCTTCCAATTTTAGAGGAAGAGCTATATTTAGTATCAAAAAAAATCCTGTCATTTATATCCAATAAAACTAGTTTTTTTAGATGCATAAATAGCAGCATTTCTAGACAGAAAAAAATGAATTTTAACAAAGAACAAGTTTATAGAAAGGTTAATCATATTGTTAGAGCAAAATAGGCCAATCTTTACTGCCAATGAAAATTCCGGAGCTCAGGGTTACCAAAAGGAAGATAGTTTCTCCTGATTTTCACTCTGATTCAATTTCACATAAAAACAATTTTTCAAATCTCAAGCAGAAAGAGTTGGGTTGTTTTCCTTTTTCCTTTGTATCGTACATATTTAGAGTATTATTTTATATTGGTATTCATGGTTGCAAAGGTTTAAAATATTCATTCTTATGTATCTCTGTATGTGTGTATCAGTTTGCTTCTTATCACTTTGACAAAACACCAATCAAAAGCAACGTGGGCAGGAAAGGATTTATTTTTCTTCCCACTCTCAGGTAACGTTGCATCACTGAGAAAAGTCAGAGCAGGAACACAAGGCAGAAACCTGTGAACGAAATTGAAGGCGAAGCTGGGGAGGAGCTTTCCTTACTGCCTGACTTCCTATAGCTTACTCATCCTTCTGCCTCCTATGTCCCAGGAGCCCCTTCCCACAGTAAGCTGAGTAATCCCTAATCAGGAAAACACCCCGGCCCCCCAGACTGGTAGAGGCATTTTCTCAACTAATGATTCTCTCTTCTCAGATTAGCCTTGGTATATATGAAGTTGACAAAAACCAATGGGCACAGTGTATACAGTGTGTGTGTGTGTGTGTGTGTGTGTGTGTGCATGTGTTTGTCTATGTGTCTGTATTTGCATGTGTACATGTATGTGTGTACATGTGCACATATGTTTGTGTGCGTCTGTGTGTCTGTGTGTCATGAATGGCTGACTATCCACAGCACACTGTGAATGGCAGTGCACATATTTGGCTGTCAGACCTTGCCTTCTACCATGTTTGTGGTTTCTTTACACACTTCAGGCTAAATGGCCTGTAAACTTCCTAGGAATTCTCTTGTTTCTGACCAGAGTTTCATTTATAGGCCTTCTGGGATTCCAGACATGACTGTACCATTGTGTCTGGTATTTTTCTGAGGACCTGAATTCAGGTTGTCAGGTTTCTGGACTTTTATCCCCTGAACCATCCTCTCAGCCCCTGGAGTTTTAAAATAATTATACGAATGGGTTCTCTAGTTTCCTGATGGGCCCATAGACCCGCTCTCCCGGTTGGTTTTTGTCAGCTATGCGAGGTACAATCATCTGAGAAGAGAAAACATTAACTGGCAAATCATTTCCATCAGATTAGCCTGTGGCCATACCTGTGGGGCTTTTTCTGATTACTGATTGGCGTAGGGTCTAGGCTGTTGTGGGCAATGCCATCACAGACCAGGTAGCCTGGGCTGTATAAGAAGGGCAAGACGAATAAGCAAGTAAGCAGCTTCCTTCTTTGGTCTCTGATAAGTTTCTGCCCCAGGCTCCTGTTCTAGTTCCTCCCTTGCCTATCCTTGAGTTTGGATTGCCTTTGGTCAGTGTTGTCATCCTAGTAACAGAGAAGTAAATTGGGATGCCTGTTTTAGCCTGGGTTGCTACATCCTCTATGTGTATATTGGGAGCACACCCTAGATGTCCAGTACCTGGTACTGAGTGGTTCCACAGTAGGCCACAGCACCTCCTTCCTAGAAATATTGCCAATGTCTTCATGGAGAGCCTTCTTGGTTAGCACGTGTTCCTTATGACTAGGTCCCTTTCTTTCATAGATGCTTCTGAGACCCTCAAAGCAGTCTAACAGTGTCATATGTTTATATACATCCTTCTACTTCCTCTACATAAGATAAAAATGACTCATTTTTTGAAAATTCAAAGCCTTATGAAATCTGAAGTTAGTGAAATGTATTACTAGGAGGATACACCCAACATCATAAGAAGGAGAAACTGCCAGTGCAGGACAGGACTTCATATTGTATTGAAAAGCAAATTGCTTAAGGTGATGGTTGGGACTTAGAGAAAAGCACCTAGCACGATGCACCGAGAAGAATGCAGTTGTGGCTGCGTCTTGCCAGGAGTTATCCCATCACTGACTAAAATATTTCTCACTGGCTGTGGAACACTTGCTCTCGAGTCTGTCAGGTCCAGTTGACAACAGGGAATTAGCAATCTTGCCTGCCTCAAGCTCTGATTCAGCACTTCAGAGCCCGAGAGTCAGGAGAAATATGTTAGTTCGCAAATGAGCTGTCCAGGAGAGCAGGTGGCTGATGAAGTCTGGTCTGCGAGAGATGCTGAGTCCTGTGATAACGTGACGGGGGAGACAGAGTTGAATAAATGCAACCCAAAGGTGAATTTGGAAGTCGTTTGATCTCATCAATAGCACATAGAAAGCTGGTTGTGGTTCCCTGGGTTTTCTGTGGATGACCATGTAGGGAGACTTGACCTGGGGTTAGTGTCAGGGATTAGGTTCCCTACTCTTTTATTTTTATTTTTGATTAATTATCTTTAATCTTTTATCACAGTCCAGTCATTATTCCCACCCAAGTTTACCCAGTTTGACAGTTCCTCATCCCATTCCTCCTCTCCTGTCTCCAAGAGCATATCTCCACCCCACCTCCACCCCAGCAGGCCTCCCCAGTCCCTGGGGCCTCAACTTTGTTGAGGGCTAGGTGCCTCTTCTCTCACTGAGGCCAGACCAGGCAGTCCTCTACTGTATATATTTTGGGCCCTTGTACCAGCAAGTATATGCTGCCTAGTTGGTAGCTCTGAGGGATCTCAGGGGTCCAGGTTTGTTAGACTGCTGGTCTTCCTATCGGGTCTCCTTCCTCCACAACTTCTTCCAGTTTTTCTCTAGGTCAACGACAGGGGTCCCTGGTTTCTGTCCATTGGTTGGGGGTAAGTATCTGCTTCTGTCTCAGTCAGCTGTTTCTTAGGCCTCTCAGAGGGCCGCTATCCTAGGCTCCTGTCTGTAAACACAGCACAGCATCAGTAATAGTGTCAGGTTTTGAAGCTTCCCCTTGACATGTATGGTTGGGCCAGTTCCTGGACCTCTTTTCCCTCAGTCTCTTCTCCAGTTTTGTCCCTGCAGTTCTTTTAGATGAGACCAATTCTGGGTCAGAGTTTTTGACTGTGCAGTGGCAACCCCGTTCCTCCACTTTATGTCCTTCCTGTCTTTCCACTGGAGGTGGTCTCTATAAGTTCCAGTTCCTAATTGTTGGGCATTTCATCCAAGGTCCCTCCCTTTGAGTCCTGAGAGTACCTCACCTCCCAAGTCTCTGGTATATTCTAGAGGGTCCCTCCATCTCCACCTCTCAAGGTTGCCTGTTTTCATTCATTCTGCTGGCCCTCAGCTCTTCACTCCTGTCCCCACCCCCACAATACCTGATCATGTTCCCCGATAACCCTCCCTGTCCCCTCTCCTACCCCTGTCTCTCCCTCCCTCTGCACCTCCCTGCAATCTTCCAACACTGATAAGCCTCACTAGTGTCTTAGAAATGAAGTATACAGTTTTAGAGACTTGCTGTTCCTTCCCTTCAGAATATAGAAAAAATGAACAGTAGGGAGGTTAAGGAACACCATCTCTTCCATCTCTTTCCTTTTCTTTTCCCTGTTTCTCTCCCTCTCAAACACAAAACTTCCCCCTTCCATGCTGTTTAACCTGAGGTTACAATTGGAATATTTACTTAACCTTGTGTCATAGTGAAGGGAGGTTAGAAAACCTCTTCCTTAACCTAGCTTTTACTGGGACCATTGGTAAGCAGAACCTAGTCTGTAGAAAACAACATCAAAAGGCGTCACCTCTCCATGGGATTATAAGTAAATAACTGTTCTCTTTATCATTAGCTATAGCTCTGAAATAGGAGGACATGTCACCAGGTTCTGAGAAAGTACACTGACCCAACCACTGTCTTTAGTGTTCAAGATACTGAAGACATATAAGCTCACCTGTTTCTACAAGTCAAGATACTCAACTTTCAGATCCGGTATGGATATGCCAGCAACTCAAGAGGATAATAATTATGCCCTTTAAGATTATTCTCCATGTTACATTCTCTACTAAGCATAACATTTTCTCTAAATCATTGCTATGAACTTCAGTGCTATTTGATTCTGCATTATTTTATTCTACGGAGGACTATTGTATATCTTGTTTAACCAAAAGTTTCGCATGAAATAAAAGAGAGGATTTAAATGTTATGAAAAGCCCATTGTCAGAAGCATTTAGATACAGGTGTCAGTCTTCTGTGTGGGACACTGCCCAGGTCCCTCATCTAACTTAGCTGCTGTGCTGAAATTTCTGCTCACTCTTGACTCTAGCTAGATCCTTGCATCTATCTCTGAATGCACAGATCAAACATCTGCTGGTTTCTGATCCCTCAGAAGATATCTGTTGCTTGTGGAATGGGGGGGGGGACTGAAGTTTGAACAATACATTTGGGCAATTTCTGGTTCTCCCCACAACTACGTATATAAAGTATGCAGATTTTATACTCTTGCCAATATGTTTTCATCTCCAGTGTACTCCAGGTGTTTCTGTACAGGAAGGGAAGTGCCAAGTGTGTTTTCTTGTGCCTCCCAGTTGTGACAAAGTCCTTAATTAGGTCTTTCTCATAAATCTAAAAGCTAGATTTTTCACTTCTATCTGATATGCTATCAGTGTGGCTTTCCAAGTTACCACTCTCTATATAGAACCCATGGGCAAGCAAGATGTGAAAGACCAAAGGTAGTCAGATTATTGTTATCACTTTTATAGTGTGGTTTGTCATTGATAATGAAGCATCAAGAATCTCACCCACATTCTCTTTGCCAACATGCTGTGCTATCTATATGGAGATATATGCTGTCTATCTGTATCTCTGACTTCTGCCTACCTACCCTTCTGCCTACCTATCCTTAGCTACCCACAGTGTAAGAGTCAGAGTACTGTGGGTAACCTTCCTGGTGTTAGTACTGGCCTTCATTTATCTTAGAGTACTAGCAAAAAATTCAGTAATTTCTCTATCCTTGTATTTATTGGGCACATTGTTCTGTGTTTGCATATCATTCATCAAGTGATGTGGACTGTTCCTGTGGTGCTGAAATGATGAACATGGATCGGGTGCAATACCTCCATGTTTGTGTAATTGCCTCGATCTTTTCATTTTTTAAGTGTCTATGCTAATGTGCATTCATTGATAGGAATGAGTCTTTTGATATCCCTTGGCTTCTGATCTTATTAGAGTTGGAACATAATATTTATATCTTTAAGGAATGTATGCAAAAGTAGAGACTGGAACCTTATTTCTTCTTCATAGCCCCATGCTATGCTTTATACCCTTAAGCTCCATGTGTTGAGCCTTGGGCTCCATGATCGTGTTACCGGTGGGTATTCTAGAGGTGGGACCTGATGAGAGGTTTTCAGGTCATGTGTGTTTTGATTTCAGCAGAGATAGTATAACTCTGGTTTCTTTCTCTTCTTTTTTCTCTTTGGCTTCATAGCTATGAGGAAAATGTTTCTGTTCTTTCCTTTGCATCTGCTTGAAGCTTTGCCTCAAAACAGGCCCAAAGCAATAGAGCCAATTGATCATAACTGAAACCTCTAAAACATGAACCTTTTCTATTCATGAGTTGATTATACCCGGTGTTGTTTTAGTAAAGTCAACACAATCTATCTGCTTCTACATCCTCATTCATTTATTCTTAAATATTTATCTATAACTATTTGTGCATGTGTGTATGTGTGTGGTATTCATGGGTGTATTGTGTGTGTAGCATGCATATGTTTATATTTGTGGTGTGTGTATGTGTATGAGAGAATGTGTGTTATCTGTGTGGTGTGGACATGTTTATGTATGTGGGTGTATATGTATGCACAGAGGGTGTTGATGGTGTTTTCCCTGATCATATTTTGCCTGCATAGACAGCTTGCCCTGGAGATCCCTATCCATGCCCAGCCTTAGCATAGTACTGGGTATCTAAATTCTATTACTTATGGTTTCATGTCAAGTGCTTTACCCACTGGATTAATTTGCTAGTTTTGTAATCAAACGCCATGATAGAAACAACTGAGGGTGTAAGGGATTTATTTCAGGGTACAGTCATAGTCCTTCATCCAGGGAAGTCCTAGGTGGAACTCCCAGCAGGAGTCTGGAAGCAGGAACTGGAACAGATGCTATGGAGGAACACTAGCTACTAGCTCACTCTTCCTACAGTGCTCAGCTTGCCTTTTTATTGATCCCTGGACAATGTACCCAGGGACTGCACTGTCCACAGTGAGCTCAGTCTGTCCAGATTAACCATTAACCAGGAAAATGCCCCTTGGGCTTTCTTACAGCTCAGTCTGGTGGAGGGCATTTTCACAATTGAGGTTCCATTTTTCTCAGATGGCCCCAGCTCGCTAACTGGGCAGATCTACTAAGCTATATCCTTAGTCCCCACTAGTTATGATTTTTTTAGTAAATATTTTCATAAACTAAAAATGGGAAAATGCTAAAGGATTCATTCTAGTGCTGTCAAGTAAATGATTTACCTGAGAATCATGAAAGGGCAAGTTCCCAAGAAAATTGATGTCTCTCTCTCTCTCTCTCTCTCTCTCTCTCTCTCTCTCTCTCTCTCTCTCTCTCTCTCTCTCTCTCTCTCTCTCTCTCTCTCTCTCACTAATGTATCTCAGCCAGAACTGGGAATGCAGAAGAGAGCTCCACAAGAAGACACTTATGCAATATGTATCACAGCAGTGCCCTTGATCTGTTCCTCAAAGGGCTCGGTTTTCCCACATTGCTTAGATTAGCTATGGATGTAGACTGAACATGAGGTACCAATGCGTTAGTGGTCAGATAACTGATTCAGGTCCTCACTCACTTGGCTTTGATGTCATATGTTCTTGTTTTGGAACACCAATGTGCTTTTTCCTGGTACTCTAACAGGCAATCCATTATTCTTCCTCAGTTACCCTTTCTCCATTCTATTGTTTCTTTTCTCTCGAGACCTTTCCTTTCTGCCTCCTTCCCATTCTCCTCCAACTTCACTTTTCCTCGACTCCAACCCCAAAGAACTATAGTCTTGTCCACAGTAAAATGATAAAGCACCTCTAAAAGGACTAAGGAATAACAGTTAATTTTGTGTTTGTTTTGAGGGAAGCAAGATGCTTCACTTCTGTACAACTTACAAACCAAAATGGAAATAAATGTTTCCAAGAGCGTAAGTACAGAGGTTTTTGTTTTTGTTTTTGTTTTTGTTTTTCCTACAGAATTTCACGAAGCAAATTTAAACCTGATTCCAAGCTCTTGATTCTGTACTCAGAAGAAATCTTTAACTATTAGTGGACAGAAAAGGCTGTCTCTCCTCTCCTGTCCTCCCCTCCTGTCACCTCCCCTTTGATCCCCCCTCTTCCCTTCCCTTCCCTCTGCTCCCCTGGCTTCTGATTCCCTCCTCTTTCCCTCCCTTTTTATCCCCTCCCCTCTCTTCTCCTCCCTTGCCCTGTCCACCCCTTCCTTCATAAGCAATCCATCCTAAATTATTTCATTCCAATTCTACTTACTCTTTTAGAGTAAACAGATTAGAGTCTTACGTTTAGTGAATCCTGTGTACAAGCAGGATGCATATTTTCTAAACCCAAACTGTCCCGTGGAATTAAAGGTTTTATGGCACCTTTGGGCAAGGGAATTTGTATAGGCTGAGAACCATGATGTGGGAATACGACTTCCCTAAATGGTCCATCAAAGCTTTCTCCTACACATCTGTAACCCCCTGAGTGACATGAAAGGATAACTCTAGATGCTTCCTCCCTGTGAAAGCTGTCATAGTTTGGGGACTTCTTTTCCCAACAGTGCCGTTCTCTTTCTAGGATATCCTCTTTCCTTCTGACATAATCTCCTCTAAGGGATTCTAGAAACAAGGGAGCACCCTTCAGGAAACATTCATCTTAGGGCAGTTTCCTTCTTTTTTTGTAAACTTTATTTTTTTATTGGATATATTCTATATTTACATTTCATTTCCCTTTTTCTGGTTCCCTGCCCCCCAAAGGTCCCACATGCCCTTTTCCCTTCCCGTGTTCCCCCATCCACCCTTTCCCACTTCCCTGCTCTGGTATTCCCTTACACTGATGCTTTGAGTCTTTCCAGAACCAGGGCCCACAGCAGTTTCCTTCTTATAGACTATTTCAAAGCTAGGGAACTCAAAATCTTTGAAGAAAAAAATATATAAGTATAAACCCCTTTCTAAGTGTCTCAGTAAGTTGTGTTACCATCAATATAAAGTATGGTCAATTCTCTTTTCTGCCTGTTCTTCTGAGGTAATATAATATCTGTCTCCCTAAAGGAAGGAATGACCCAAGGTCAGCCTGACCTCTTCATCACTCTAAGGTGATATATCAACAACCAAGTCATTAAACAAAGCGCATTCCACCTTCTTCGCGTACAGAACTTCATTAAGTTTATCTGAAATGTGCTTTAAAAACAATCTAATTCATCTTGCTCCAAGTAATTTAATTAGGATTCAATTAAATTCAGCAGAATTCATACATCATTTTACACGTTGCACCTTGATCCATTTAATTTGCAATTTTATTTTAAAGATGCAGACTAGTTATTTGCCTTCACACTATTCTATCCAAAAGAATCCATTTCATGCATAAACTAACTGGTTCTCAGGGGTGCTGTGGGAAACAAAATATGTGCTCATCATTATGCATGCCACACACCACTAATTTGAATTTCATATCCTGGGCAATGCATGCACTTATGAGCGAGATACTTTATATCAGTCCACTTTTGCTTACAGAGGGATACTCTCTTACGGTCTGTTGTTTTTCCTTCATACACATAGGCATGAATGGATCAATAAAGAAGAAGAGATTGTATTCACATCCAATTTAAATCATTTTCACCATCATGAAGGAAAGTTCAGAAACCAAGGGAACCAAGGATAGAGTTAGAACTCTTTTTCTTTAGAGCCTGTTCAAAATAGTAAATGGCTAGACATGGCCTTTTTGTTCCCCCAGTAGAAACACTGTACTAGCTTGTTGTTGGTCTTTGTGAACATGACCATAAAAGGCCCAGCTCCCCAGGAGTACTAAATAAATGCCATTGTGAGGATGCTGGCCTAGTTCATCTTCCAGGAAAACAAAGGACTACTTTTGAGTTGGCCATGAATCTCAGTAATGTAAAATTCTCCCAAAACTCAGTGCTTCTCTTGAGTTCAGACACCAGAAAGAATATATTTTCATGTATTTTCTCTGAATTGTCTTACTTATTTTTCTCCAGTCATGATTTTTTTGAGACCGGGTCTCAGATAGCTTAGGTTGGTCTTGTACTTGCCATATAGGAGAGGTTTGCCTTGGACTCCTGATCCCAGTGCTTTATCCCCTTCCAGTTCAGTGGTGTAATGGCACTGTTCAGATGCCGTTCTTAGCCCTCAGACACACTGTGGCCGCTAATGCACCTTAAGAAATATTAAATGCACAAAAAACTGTCTTTTATCCGGGAAGGTACCAGAACTAAAAAAAAAATCCTTGGAGAAAACTTTATTGTCAAAGATGTAGAAAAACTGGGCATTCTCTGTGCAGGCTTATCCTCTAGCCCTTCAGAAACCGAAGCAGCCTGCAGCAATTTCCCAGGCCAGCCACATACAGAGAGGTCCTGTCTCAAGAAAGAAGCGAGATGACTCAGCAGATAAAGAGACGGCCGGAACCCGAACTCAACCCCTGGAAACCACATGGTATAAGGTGAACCAACTCTAGAAAGTTGTCCTAACCTCCACACATGAGCTCCGTGGCACGCTCCCCGTCCCCAAAATAAAATTAATTTTCAAAAAAATTAAAAAGTTTCCAGGAGAGAAGAAAAGAGACCATAGAGTGCTAAGCTCTACCTTGGACAGCTAGGGGCTGGAGAAGTTTATTACCCACATGGCGGCTCACGACTACCTCTAACTCCAGCTCCAGGGTTTCTGAAACCCTCATACAGACATGTATAGAGGCAACATGCCAACCTGCATAAAATAATAAAACAAATGGGCCAGCTATCCCCAAGAATCAGAAATCGTCGCGGAAGAGGGGCAGCTAAAAGATTTTAAGGTCTGGAGGCATTGGAGATCAAACAGTATTTGCCAGACATGATAGTGCTGTGACACACAGGAACTCACCTGTGACTACATGCACCAAGTCAAGCCAGATAAAATATCTGCCTGCATGTAGGGAGGCTCACAAAGGCTCCAGACTCCTGACTGAGGAGCAGCTAGAAGGTGGTCCCTGCTGGGAAGGGGGCAGTTTTTGTTTGTTGTTGTTTATTTTAAAGGGATTCCTCCCCAGATATGCTAGATTTACTTATTATCTGTGTACATTTGTGGGTGCATGTGCTCCATAACACACATGTGGCCAGAGAATTTGGGAGAGTAAGTTTTCTTCTTTCAAAGTGTGGTTATCTGAGGGATCAGACTCTGGGAGTCAGGTTTGATAAGCCATCTTGACAGTCCTATGGCTTTCTTAATCATAACCTAAGTTAGCTAAAGGGGTCTTTGGGGTCCTGCATATGTATGTACACACACACACACACACACACACACACACACACTTACTTTATAATGGCAGTATATATACCACTATGCTCCTGGCTCTAGCCACCAAGTCTCCTTTCTATTCTTAAAACTGCATCAAGTCTTTTCCATCCTTATGTTCATAGCAGCCCTATTTATAATAGCCAGAAGCTGGAAAGAACCCAGATGTCCCTCAACAGAGGAATGGATACAGAAAATGTGGTATATATACACAATGGAGTACTATTCAGCCATTAGAAACAATGAATTCATGAAATTCTTAGACAAATGGATGGAGCTGGAGAACATCATACTAAGTGAGGTAACCCAGTCTCAAAAAGAATACCCATGGTATGCACTCACTGATAAGTGGATATTAGCCTAGACTCTTGGGACACCAAAGACACAATCCACATATCAAAGGATGTCCAAGAAAAAGAAAAGAGTGGCCCCTGGTTCTGGAAAGGCTCAGTGCAGCAGTGTAGGGGAATACCAGAACACGGAAGTGAGAAGGGGTGAATGGGGGAACAGGGGAGGGAAAAGGGCATATGGGACTTTTGGGAAGTGGGGAGCCAGGAAACGGGAAATCATCTGAAATGTAAATAAAGAATATATCGAATTAAAAAAAACACTTTTAAAATGCAATGTTTTCATTGGGAATACCATGAAATACAATCATTTCTCTGTTTATAAATATTATATTATTGTATCTTTTAAAAGATATTATATTAAAATATTATAGATTGGGTAGCTTATAAACAACAGAATGATGAAAGTTTAAGATTAAGATGCCACTATGGCTGAGTTCAAAAGAAGAGCACTCTTGGCTGGCAACACACTACTGCTGTACTTCAGATGGTTGAAGACCAAAGACCCCTCGGATTTCTTTTATACTAAATGAATTCCACTCATAAATGTTTTGCTCTTGGCATACTAATCAACAAAAGACTCACCCTTCTAATATCACTGCATAGTGGGAATTTCAATGTATTAATTATGGGGAGACATAAACATTGTATCCATTTCACTCTGGTTTATAAATGATTTTAGTCAAAAATTGTGGTGATTGCTTCCACCAAAAAGCCCCTGTAGAGGCATAACATACTGAAGCAAGGTTGGAGGGGAAGGGACAATGGCTTGTTCTTTTTCTTTTTTTCTTTTTTTAATTTATATTTCAAATGTTATCCTCTTTTCTCCTTTCCTCTCTGAAAACCTCTTATCCCATCCCTGTGTTCACTAACCCACCCGCTTCGGCTACCCTGTCATGGTGTTCCCCTACACTGGAGCAGCGAGCCTTCACAGATCTAAGGACCTCTCCTCTCATTGATGTCTAACAAGGCCATCCTCTGCTGCACATGCTGCTAGAGTCAAGGGTCCCTCCATGTGTACTCTTTGGTTGGTGGTTATGTCCTTGGGAGTTCAGGGGCTCTTTGGTTGGTTCATATTGTTGTTCTTCCTATGAGGCTGCAAACCCCTTCAGCTCCTTGGGTTCTTTCTCTAGCTCCTCTATTGGGGACCCTGTGCTCAGTCCAATGGTTGGCTGGTACCATTTATTTCTGTACTTGTCAGGCACTGGTAAAGCCTTTCAGAAGACATATATCAGACTCCTGTCAGCAAGCACTTGTTTGCATCCACACTTGTGTCTGGGTTTGGTAACTGTATATTGGATGAATCCCCAGGTGGGGGTGTCTCTGGATGGTGTTTCCTTCAGTCTCTGCTCCACATTTAGTCTCTGTATCTCCCCTCAGATCCTGGATGGTTTTGTTCAATTCTTCACCTGTTTGGCTGTGGTTTCCTGTAATTCATCAAGGGATTTTTGTGTTTCCTCTTTCAGGGCTTCTACCTGTTTACCTGTGTTCTTCTGTATTTCTTTAAGGGAGTTATTTATGTCCTTTGTTAAAGTCCTCTATCATCATCATGAGATGTGATTTTAAATCTGAGTCTTGTTTTTCTGGTGTATTGGGATATCCAGGACTTTTGTAGTGGGATAACTAGGTTCTGATGATGCCAAGTAGCCTTGGTTTCTGTTGGTTGGGTTCTTGTGCTTGCCTTTCGCCATTGTCTCTGGTGTGAATTGGTCTTGCTGTCTCTGGCTGGAGCTTGTTCCTACTGTGGGCCTGTAAGCCTGTGTCAGCACTCCTGGGAGACCAGGTCTCTCCATGTGGGACACAGAGGGCTGTGGAACTGCTCCATCTCCCTAATGCAGATGTTGCTGGGTGGCTTTTTTTTTTTTCTTTTTTCCTATTCTTGAAACAGGATTAGTGAGGTTGGCTATGTCATAGTGCCTCTAATTAAGCGAACAGGTTATTTTTCAATGACTTCCACTAGGAACATGATTAATCTCCTGCACCTATGGAAGATTCTCTCTTCTATCTCTTGTATTCTCTTGGTGATGCTTGCATCTATGACTCCCGATCTCTTTCCTAGGTTTTCTACCTCCAGAGGTAGAAATTATATATAATTAATGTGTACAAATGAGAGAACTCTAAGTTGGTTTTTCATCTTTATTCTTGACATGTCAGTAGGTGGGGGTGTAATGCTGGTTTTCAGTTGAAGCCCTAGCAGTGGCTCCTCCCAGCCAACATGACCATTGCAGTATTGGTTTGCAGCACCTTTCTTTCTCTTATTTCACCTGATGTTATATCAGTTTCAGTCTTGATAGCTTTTTCAAAATTTGAACATTGTGTATCATATGAAGTGTCCTAAGTCATCTGTTAATAGTCATCGGGTTAGTCAGCAAATTCAGCATCTATGTGTACCCTTGTCAGCCTCCTCCACCATTAAACATCCTCTGTGGACAGCTCTCCATTGGAGAGCCATCCCATTGGTCTTCTCTTCTATTAAGTTCTAGAGAAAGCCTTTGGAGATCACACACTTTGGATTATTCCTTCCATCTCTCCAACTTGAGCCTGGGGTGACAATAAGAAAATTTCCCAATTTTGTTATATTTATCCATACCTTAGAAAGTTCAACAAATCAGTTTCTTCCCAATCATTATAATATTTAATTATAATAAATACCCAGTTTTTATTCCTACTGGAGGTCCTTTCCTCTACAATTTTTTTCTCTACCCATGCTGTACACATTAAAGTTTGACATCATTTTTATGTTTTGTTATAAGCAATATGTAAAAAAAAAAGTTCAAATAAAATAAGTCTTTTATTCATATCAATAAATGACTGATATTATTGATTATTCATATCAATAAGGCAGGGGAATTGCAATCGCCAATTGATGCCAAGAAAAATAAAAATAGAATGTCTTCAAGCTTCTGAACAGAGGGTCCTTTGGCTTGGGGGCAGAAGCCAGGTATTGAGTCTTCTGCAATGAGGCAAGACTTAGCTATTTAGCTGTGTCCTCTGCGCATTCTTGCATGTAAAGGCATAAGCTGTGATATTGGTTGATTACACATTTCTCAAGTGAGTTTTCACAGTGTGCAGAGGAGTTTGGCACTCAGAGGAGTATAATTTCCTTTTACTTCATGGATAGGAATGTGTTACATGTGGAATAAAATAATGAAATCTGACGCTGGTTTTTATGTTAAGATGCAGTGGGCCAGTCTGTCTGTATGCTGCCTGTGGTTTGGTTCATTCAGTGGATTTCAAAGTTAAATGTTTGCCTTTTGGCCCCAGGGTTCACTAACGTAATTCAAAATGCAAAGCTAAAAGCATTTTGAAATGAAAAATGTCAAAATCATTTAAAATGCACAAAGCAAACAGTAACAGTCATCCTAAAAGATTTTACTGCCTCTCTACTCTCCAAGAAGATTTCAGTGAGCATGGGAACTAGTTGGAAGTTCATGCTGAAAACCTGTTAATTCCTGTCTCTCCTCTCCTCTCCTCTCCTCTCCTCTCCTCTCCTCTCCTCTCCTCTCCTCTCCTCTCCTCTCCTCTCCTCTCCTCTCCTCTCCTCTCCTCTCCTCTCCTCTCCTCTCCTCTCCTCTCCTCTCCTCTCCTCTCCTCTCCTCTCCTCTCTCCTCTCCTCTTTTCTCCTCTCCTCTCCTCTCCTCTCCTCTCCTCTCCTCTCCTCTCCTCTCCTCTCCTCTCCTCTCCTCTCCTCTCCTCTCCTCTTTTCTCCTCTCCTCTCCTCTCCTCTCCTCTCCTCTCCTCTCCTCTCCTCTCCTCTCCTCTCCTCTCCTCTCCTCTCCTCTCCTCTCCTCTCCTCTCCTCTTTTCTCCTCTCCTCTTTTCTCCTCTCCTCTTTTCTCCTCTCCTCTCCTCTCCTCTCCTCTCCTCTCCTCTCCTCTCCTCTCCTCTCCTCTCCTCTCCTCTCCTCTCCTCTCCTCTCCTCTCCTCTCCTCTCCTCTCCTCTCCTCTCCTCTCTCTCTCCTTCCCTCCCTCCCTTCCTTCCTCTTCTGTCATTTCTGACTTTCTAGAAGACAAGAATCCCAAAGGCTTTTTTAATTTGAGGATTTATTTTTCATTGGAGCAATTAACTCAAGATACATGTTAGCAATGCTCTGAAAGTATCAGAACAATCATATAGGTTGATAACTCTAAGTGATTGATTAGCTGGAACTTACAAATGGACTCCACATGGGGAAAACTGTTATTCTAAATATTTCCCACGAGTCAGATATTACAGGAACCAATTAATATGAACTGCCTTGTTAAGTCTTCCCGATGACCTTTGGGAATATATATTATTATCTACATTTTTTATCTACTTTAATCTTTATTTCTTCTTTTTCTTTAAATATTTTCATTACTTTTTTTTTACATTCTAGATTTTATTCCCCTCCCAGTCTATCCTCTGACTGTTCCACATGCCATACCTCCTCCCCACACCCCTGTCTTCACAAGGATGTCCCCACCCCCAGTTCCCCACCCCACCAGACCTCCAAACTCCCTGGGGACTCCAGTCTCTTGAGGGCTTAGATGTATCTTCTCTGACTGAACCCAGACCCAGCAGTCCTCTGCTGTATGTGTTTGGGGCCTCATATCAGCTGGTGTATGCATCCTTTTTGGTGGTCCAGTGTCTGAGAGATCTCAAGGGTCCAGGTTAATTGAGACTGCTAGTCTTCCTACAGGGTCACCCTCCTCCTCAGCTTCTTCTAGCTTTTCCTTAACTCACCGTACAGAGATCAGCAGCTTCTGTCCATTGGTTGGGTACAAATATCTGCATCTGAGTCTTTCAGCTGCTTGTTGGATCTTTCCGAGAGCAGTCACGATAGGTCCCTTTTTGTGAGTGCTCCATAGCCTCAGTAATAGTCTCAGGTCTTGGGGTCTCCCCTTGAATGGAACCAACTTTGGGCCCGTCACTGGCCCTTCTTTTCCTCAGGCTCCTCTCCATTTCCACCCCTGCAGTTCTTCCAGACAGGAACAATTATGGGTCAGAGTTTTCACACTCTTGATGCCCTGTGTTTCTGCTGGAGGTGGGCTCTACAAACTCCCTCTCCCCACTGTAGGGCACTTTATCTAAGGACCCTCCCTTTGAGTCCTGAGAGTCTCTTACCTCCCAGGTTGCTGGTACATTCTGGAGGGTCCCCCCCAACCTCCTACCTTCTGAGGCTGCCTGTTTCCATTCTTTCTGCTGCCCTCTCAGTGCTTCAGTCCTTCCTCCCCATACCAGATCATGTTCCCCTTTGCCCCACCCCTGTCTCCTTTCCCTCCCAGATTCTTCCCTCCTTCTCCCCTTGTGATTGCTTTCTTCTCCCTCCCAAGTGGGACTGAGGTGTTCTCACTTGGGGACTTCAGCTTGTTGATCTTTTTGAGTTCTGTGGACTGTATCTTGAGTTATCTATACGTTTTTGTTGTTGTTGTTAATATCCACTTATTAGTGAGTACATACCCTGCATGTCCTTTTGGGTCTGAGTTACCTCACTCAGGATGATATTTTCTAGTTCCATTTGCCTGCAAAACTCAGGATGTCCTCATTCTTAATGGCGGAATAGTATTCCATTGTCTAAATGTACCAGTTACCAAAGCCATTCTTCTGTCTTGTAATGTTTCCAGCTTCTCGTCAGGACAAACGTTTTATAGATGAATGAAATATCTCGATGTAACAGGATTGGGATCTAAATCCAGATTCATTAAGTTTCAAATTTGTGCTTGAATGAAAAAAAAAAAGAAATAAAAAGGAAAGGGCATAACTGATTCTAGGTATGACATGGGGGAAAGGCTCTTTTTTTTCTTCTTCTGTAGATAAAAGGAAAGCATAGCCAAAGGCAGAGATATCTGTGAGAGTCCAGAAGGAGCATGGCACTGAGCCATGTGAGGAGAGGTGGGAGGACAGTGAGAGAGGAGCTGCCAACCAAGAAGGGCAGCCTGGGCCAAGAAGCTGTTCAAGAGCAGACCAAAATGTCCAGGTAATCAAAATGGCTGGATTCTATAGCTAAGAACAGCTCAGCCCCTGAGCTGGAGAAGGTTTAAAGTAGGATATGGAGTGTGCCAGCTGTATTGTATCTGGATTGTAGAAGAGGTGACATATATGCAGGCCTTTTATATATCATGTTTCATATATATTTATTATTTCATATTTCATGTTTCATTTAGACAAAAGACCCTAAGCCCAAAGTGGGAGATAGTCAAAATCATGGCACTTACATAGCTGACCTGACAGGGCCAGAAAGTTCCAACTCTCTCCTTAATGCTTTCTCTTCCTTTCTTTGGAAAAAAAAAAGCATGAAGCCAATGTCCCAGTCAAAGTCCCCAAATCAAGTCTTCATCATCAGAATAAATACTCTTATTATTTGCTCTCTGAGAAATGCTTTCATATTAGGATTGTTGAATTATAAACACTAAAATTATCCATGACTCATCCTATTACACTAAAGTTCAAATATTTTCCATACTTAGTCCACTGAAGATATGTAACAGGAAGACCTCCTGCGGCTTACTTGATTTCTTCTACTTAATGGCTAACACAATTCAAAATGATACCACAGAGCCAATGAATAGATTCAACCCAGGAAATCAGATTTGAAAGAAAGAAACCCCCAGTCAGTGTCAAACCTCTCTGCATACACATTTGTTTCTGGCCTAATAATCACTTTATGTAGAATTCCACTAATCCTTGGTTAGAGGCCAAACCTTTTAGCCAAGAGCTTCTCAGAGTCAATGGTCTATCATCTTATCAAAGAATATAGTAGATCCTTCTCCCACATCCAAGTAATAATGCTTTTATACTACCCCATATGCTTAATTATTCTTTATATATGCATCTCTGAATGCATGCATTGACTCAAATCTGATGAGACTTGCCTGAGACTCATTTTCAGAATGAAGATGCTTCAGCAGGAAGGTTGATTTATTCTAATTCAAGATGATGTCATAATTATTCCAATGTCATGGGAAAAAATTACAGAGCAATATGATTATGTAACCCTGTGTTGATATTCTTGATACCTTTTGAAAGAACATATTTTTATGATTAAAAGAAATAGATTGGACTTTATAGTTTATTTTTCATCTTATTATTTTGATTGTTTCATTTGTACTGGAGGCTTATCCCCCACCCCCAATTCTAAATTCTGTATCTTTAACACAACACAATGCTGTTGATAATAGGCATGTCAGTATTTATGAGTACAAGCTCTGTTGTAACAGCTATCCAGCTTCCAGCAGCACCATTTTTCCTGAGACTCATGCATTTTTCATTGTCTAGTCTGTCTGCATTTAAAGTGGATGAGATGTCCTTTTAAATGCACAAAGAAGATGAAAATGTGTATCATAGCCTCCTTTCCATTTCTGCTACTAGAATTATAGGAACTATGTATCTATGTTAGAATGCATCTGCTGTGCTATTCTATGTATAACATGAATAACCAACGGCTCACTCTGCAAAATTTCACCCAGTACCATTTTTAGCATCATTTTTTTTCTTTGCAAGATAGCACCTTTCTGGGCTTGTTCAGAAATGCACTAGAAAATAGTTTATTAATCTCAGTCTCTAACTGGCAGATGGGTTAGTGTAAAAAAAAAAAAGAGTATCTCCTGTTTCATTGCTGGTACTTTTTCCAGTTAAGGCACCATTTTGCTAAACTTTCTAATGCTTTACTCTTTCCATACATAGCTATTAGCTCCTTCAGAAATTCCTTCATTCCATGTTTAGTGAACATCTATTGCTTCTATCAGTCATCAGCCTAGCAGTCATCAGACTCTAAGAACAGAGCAAAGAAATTATTAAAGGTTCTGTTCTTTTTGGAAGATCATGAGCTATACAGTACAGTCAATGTAAGCAGAAAGAGGAACACACACTTGAGAAACTTGCCTCAGATTGGTTACCAGGAATGGCCAATGGGAGGCTTTTGAGACAAGTTGGTATGCCCAAGCCATGAAGAACTAGGTAAAGGAACCACAGATCAATTGCAAGGGGAAAACTTAAGAGAAATATAATGTAAGGAACTACTAACTCCAGGGATTCTATAATGGACAGAACCGGTTTCTATGAAACATGCCACCAAATAGATTCATCCTGTACCAATGGAGAACAAAGAATTTTAGGAAGGCAAAATGGCAGGGCAGGGGTTAAAGTATGAGCATTTAGGTACTAGGAGGTTTTATATTTACTTATTTATTTTCTTTTGATACCTCTAATAAGTCTCCTGAGCATGCAGGCCCCAGTAGCTCTGATATCTAGCTCTCTTTAGTTAAGAATGAGCTCTTGAGGTATTCCGGTAAGGGATTCATTGCAACCCTCTCTGCCATCCATGTGATGTTTATTAGCATGTCCTAGAAAAATCATAATTTGCATTCTCAATTCAATCAGACTAGCAGTGGCTAAGAGACATGGCTGACAGTTGAAAGAGTATACCCAAAATGGTGGGTTCGCAGCTTTGCTTTGCTAACTAAGCAAGGTAGAAAAGTTCTTGCCAGTCAGACCAGCTGTGGGTTTTGTGTTTTCTGTTTGAAAAATGTTTCCAAAACTCAGCCTGTTAGATTAGCTCTGTGCTCCATATACCTACCGAGAACAGAATAATTTTACAACTGATGGTGGCACAGCATAGTAATTCAGAATTTAGGACTTGAAATCATATCACCTAGCTTCATCCTGATGTCTCTCTAGTTTGGCAAGTTCAGAAACGTAGTTCTGTGCAATCAAGGAAGTCTCCTGTTGTCAACCTCTCATTTTCACATGCATCCATATAAACATACACAGGCAAATGTGTGCACACAAGTAAACACTGCACACAAATATATGCTCATTTTTTTTTACCTCTCATTTCAGTTTGAACTATTTCATCACATAAAAAGGAAGCAAAATAGCTTCGTCAGCTTTTTACCCTCTCTCCTCAATTCTCCCAGCCCTAGGTAGCCACTAACATATTTTCTATTTCTGCGGACTTCTGTTGCCTAAGCATTATATATAGATGATATCATGCTCATAGTGGTTTAGTACTAGATTGTTTTTTAGTTCAAATGTTTGCAAAATATGGTCACAAAACAGTTTACATCTGTGTATTATTCCTTCAAATAATTTTTATTATATAGATAAACTAGGTTTTGTTATCTATTTATATCAGTGGGTATTTTAGACAGTTTATGTCTTTTACTGTAACTTATATGGTCACAGCCTTTTGGTAGGTAAAAGACCAAAGGAAGTAGCTTACCAACTTTCATTGTTTCACACACACACACCCCCACCCCGTCAGATGACATCTGTGGCTCAATGGGCTCATTGTGCATAAAACGTTGTCAGAAAGGACACACCTATTGTAGTATGTGATGCATCATGGTCCAGTTCCCAAATTGGTGCAGAGGTTATTAAGACTGTGAGACTATTACTCTCCAATTGTCTGATATTCTTTCTTTTTAAAACAATTTGAAATTATAAGCATATATATAAATTTACACATATATACATAGAATCATATATATGTACAGCATTTGCTTCTGAGGGTTAAAGGAAATTGTATAAATTATTCACAGTTCTTCACAAACATGAACTATTGTTGGTATTTCCATTTATTTTCTATTTCTTCATTTTGTAACAAGCATCTTAAAAATCCAGTGTCAAAGTTTGGCTAAATGGTCTCCCAATGACAGACTATGTCTTGTTCATTTTATATGTCTTACATGCGTCATACAGAAGGCTATTTTATAATATGTTGGAGTCAGTTACATGATAGGTTAAAATTATATTGTTTTGTGTAAATATTTGATAATGCTGTGTGTCTTGATTTGGTTCATGATGCTACCAAGGTCTTAAACAGCACTGCTACAATTTCAGTAGGTTATGGTATTACTTTAGTCTTGTTCAACAAGAAGGGACACTCCATACAACACTCTCTAGCGCATACTCAGCATCAGAAGCAACCATTTAATATGCTAGCTGTAATTTTACCAATATCTTTTCCATTTCAGTGTGTATATTAGGTAGATGATCAAGAATTACCAATCATAGGATTTTTAATAATCCACTATGAATTAATTATGTAGTTACTGTGATTAATGTTGTGCTACATGGTGATTAGAGCAAATATCATCAACGAAGTCTTCCAAGTCGATATGTTTTTGTTTTTGTTTCCCTCACCGTTTTCCTTCAATGTAGTCACCATTAATGACCCCACTGAAGAAACTCTGTATGCTAGGTTCCCAAGACAAGAATTGACAGATAGGACTACACAAAATTAAAAGGCTTCTATGCAACAAAGGAAACCATTAACAGAATGAAGGGACAGGCTACAGAATGAGAAACAGCCCTTGACAGCAATATTTCAGACATGAGACTGTTACCAAAAGTATCTAAAGAACTGTAAAAAAACAAAAACAAAAAAAAACCAACCAACCAAACAAACAAACAAACAAAAAAAAAAAAAAACAAAAATTGTCCAATCAATATATGAGGCAAGCGACCAAACAGAATGTTCTCTAAGAGTGAAATACAATGCTAGTTGAAATACAATAGGGCAGCTGGCAGAATCCTTCTCTTCCTTGCCATATACCCTGAGCTTGATTTTCAGCTCTGCAGAAAACAAACAAACAAAACCTAAATGTTAGTACCTATGTTATGAGTGATTGGAAATTCAGGGTCATCCTTGACCACATAATGAGTTTGAAGCCATCCTGAACTACATTAAATTCTGCCTCAAAGAAGAAGAAGAAGCAGGAGAAAGAGGAGGAGGAAGAGGGAAGAAAGAAGGGGAAGAAGAGCAGAAGGAGGAAGAAGAGGACATAGAGGAGGACTCAGTTAGCACAGGGAGCTAATAAATCTTTTTCAAGCAGTCAACATTTTAGCTACCCGGGAAATACAAAGTAATATAAATTTGAGATTCCGTCTTACTTCTGTTTTTTTTTAAAAAAAGTAAACCTCAAGAAAACTAACAAATGCTGGTGAAGATGTGGGGAAAGGGAAGTCTCCATTTCTTGCTGGTGGAAATGTAAATAGGTGAAATCATTATGGCAATAAGTATGGAAATTTCTCAAAAAACCACACAAACACACAAATATAGAATTACTATATGACCCACCTATAGCACTCAGATATATACTCCTAAAGGACTCTAAGTCCTACCACAGAGGTAGTTGCACATCCACATTCATTGTTGCTCTAAGCACAATAGCTAAGAAATAGAACAAGACTATGTCCATCAACACTCAAATGGATGTGAAAATGTAGCATTTGTATAAAAGTAAAATCAGAACACTTACAGCAAAATGGATGCTGCTGGAAAGTATTGTGTCGACCCAAATATCCCAAACATGGAATGACAACAGTATGTTTATATCACATGCCGATCCTAGATACATGTTTATTTATGTGTATATATAAAAGTTTGTGGGGACTACATATCACAAAACTAGAAAAAAAAAGAATGTCGGGGGGGGTCAAAAATGATTGAGGGTCTATGACTGGAGAGATGGCTCAGTGATTAAGAGCACTGCACTGGATGCTTTTCCAGATGACCTGTGTTCAATTCCCAGCAACCACATGACAAGCAGCTCACAATTGCCTTGTAACTCCAGTTTCAGGGGACCTGACATCTTTGCAGAGACATGCGTGTAGAGAAAACACGAACATGAAATACAAACAAATTAATTATTGGAAAAGCAGAGAGAGGATTGGGGATAGGAGAGAAATGGTGGTGAAACTCACGTGGTGTGAAAACAATGTGTTAGAGGAAGATCAGAGGGGGTGGAATGCAGGAGTGGAGAGGGAAGAGGGCCAAGAAAAACAGATGTGCATCAGAATGTCATAACAATCCCTATTATCCTAGTCTTAAAAAATTACTTTTATAAATCTTTCAGGTTATTTGAATTCTTTACTTTGTTTTATTTTTCTTCAGTTGGCAAGGGGAAAGGTGTTTATTATTATTTCTTCTTCTATTATTATTATTATGACCTTGCCAATGCTAAGTATGTGCATTACCATGCCCCTACTCCTTAGTCTTGTTGATCCTTTTTAAAAGCAGTGAGTTTTTTTTCCAGTTAAGACAGGGTCTCCTTGTACAGCCTTGGCTGTCCTGGAACCTGCTCTGTAGACCAGAGCTGGTCTCAAACTCACAGAGATCCTCTGCCTCTAGCCCTGACATTCTTACATATTGAATGCTGCTTATACTTAGCCTGTGATTGTCTTTTATGCCGTCCATTTCATGGTCTTCTGAACATAGGTATACTCAGAAGACTTACAAAGTCAAACTCCAACACACAACAGACTAAACAAGCAAGCAAGCCGTAATGACAAGGCATTGTGCTGCTGAAAGTAATACCTGAGATGTGTCCTGAGGGAAAGGGAGTAGAAAGGACTCTCAAAGCTAGAGATGAAAGAGCCAAGTCTTGGGTTAAAAAAAATGAATATGAGGCTGGAAAAGGTATGAGGGATGTTCTGCAGAGGCATAAGAACAGAGAGGCCCACAATTCCCTGTTGATATATAAGTAACTCCCCACTCTGCCATCATGAAGGAATGCCACAGGGCTGGAGAGGCAAGAGTTTACAGCTCAGAGGCCGTTGGAGGGAGAACTTTCAGAGCTTCCTTCTAGCTGCCTGTTGTCCTTGTCTTGGAAACCTGCATGCCCTGAAGCAACAGCATTTCATTTTTACCGCATAACTCTCCAAGTTGGGTAACAGCCTCTGGGGATCGCTCTCCTCTTCTCCCGTGTGTGTGTGTGTGTGTGTGTGTGTGTGTGTGTGTGTGTGTGTGTGTATGTGTGTGTAGATTGGCTTAGTGTGATGAAGGCAGGGGGATCCCCAACTCTCAGATATTTGGCTCAAGGGCTGCCCGGGTTTCTTTCTTTATTTCCCAGGAGTTTCTCATTTTCAATAACACACCTCAAGCTCCTTACTGAGAAGCTGTTTCTTCGTAGGAAAACATAAATGCAGCAAAACTTCTCAAAGGTCAGGCCCAGAAGGCTCCCGGATTCACTTTCTCTGTACTCTGGTGATCAAAGCAAGGCCAGATCAACCTAGCTTCTAAAAAAAAAAAAAGCAGAAACACATCCATGCTCCATCCAGAAAAAAATGGAATTGTGTCTTCCATGGGGGAAGAAACATATAATATCACATATCCTCTGCTTAAAGTCTTCGTGTTTATATCACAGCTGTCACTTTTTATATTGCTGTTTCTACAAATAAACCACAAAGGTCAGAAGAAACTTTCAGAGAAAAGTCTGCCTCCTATTTCCAGAGGCTTTCCTGTGTCAGAGAAGGTGTGTGTGTGTGTGTGTGTGTGTGTGTGTGACTACAAAGCTTGTGTGGGCATTTCATTTCCATGGAAACCGAACACTTTGACTCTTGCCTCCAGTCCCCACTTCAGTGTCTATGAGAGCACTGCCTATGAAAACGGCAATGAAAATATTTGCATAATTATTAGACTACCACAGTAGTCCTGAATCTATTTTAGGAATAATAGCTTTAATATATAGGCAATTGTAACTTAAAAAACAGAGACTAAAGACCTTAAATAAAGCTTCTTAGAACAGAGTTCCAGTCTAGAAGGGCACAAGAGGTGGTCCTCATGGATTTCTAGATGTACAAGCCTTTTATCCAGGACATCCAGGAGCTTGATCTGTAAAGCAAAGTTTCTCCCATTATTGATTAATTATACACACGGTTGAATGCTGGAATATCTTTCTGCTTGCAGGGTTGGGATGCTCTCAGCATCACTAATCCACATACTGTGCTTCAAGATGATAGTCCCTTTCCTCAACAGCTTCTGGAATACAGTGACTGGAAGCCAGGTTCCCACACTGAGACTCAATATCATAACCTGATTATGCTTTATCCTCACTGTGTGTTCTGTGAGCAAATGAATTACCCATGTCAAGCATTAGTTTCCATTTCTGTAAAGCTTCAGTAATAACTGTATAGGTCCCTAGCATTACACCAATGGATTACAATAAATAGTATCTACTGTCTTTAGCTCAGTGTCTGCTATGAATTACCAATGGATTTCACTGTCATTGTCTTCATGTATTTCCTGCTGACATTGCTGTGTTTTGCTTCATTTCTCAGGGAGATGTTAATCTCTGTGGCTTTGGGCCAAGTGCTATCCCTCCTTGTTTGTGGAATTGGCTTGACCAGCAAGTACCTGGCAGAAGATTTTCACGCGAACACACCAGTCTTCCAGAGCTTTCTGAACTACATCCTCCTCTTCTTGGTATATACCACTACACTAGCTGTCCGACAAGGTAAGCTACCCCGAATCCCAGGAGTATGCCATTTACAAACACATAGAAGAATATGAGCCATGACTAGATATCATTTTATCATTTGTTGCATCAGTAAGATGATTCAAATCCCAAGATCGCACTTTGCCATTTTGTACCGCAAAGAAAATGCATGAATATATCACAAAGAAATATTATGTGAATTCAGCAAGAAGCGGGAGCTATATGCATTGCAGAAAATTACAATTGCTCATAATTTTGAATCCCTGGTAAGGGTTTTATTCTTTTCAATGGATCTAAGTAGAGTACTGCCTGAAACCTGGAACAGCCCTAGTGCAATGTTCCTAAACATGGTATCCCTGAGCTGTGTAAAGGGACTACAGACAAATGTATGTTCTTTAGGAAAGTGACACAGGTATGACTGCGGACAGCTTGAGCAATGCCACAAGAGGAATAAGAGAAAAGGCAACCCCCATAGATGGCCACTTGTGGTCCTATTTTAAATGTCAAAGAAACAAAGCAATGAAATCAAGTTTCCCCAAGAGTCAATAAAAGAAAAATGCCCTTCAAAAGAATAAGTCCAATAGAGAGTGTGTGGGTGAGGGTGGGGTCATCTTAGAGGCTCTCTTAGAGCCTTTGTTCTACACTACCAAACTTGGTGATCATCCTTTTGTCTGTGGCCCCAGAAAAAGCTCCAGGTTTTCCCCTAAGTTGTAGCTGTTGATCAGCATCCATTGAAAAATAATCATTAAAAGCTTTTATTTATTTATTTATTTATTTATTTATTTTGGTTTTTCAAGACAGGGTTTCTCTGTGTAGCTCTGGCTGTCCTGGAACTCACTCTGTAGACCAGGCTGGCCTCGAACTCAGAAATCCGCCTTCCTCTGCCTCCCAAGTGCTAGGATTAAAGGCATGCGCCACCACCGCCTGGCCATTAAAAGCTTTTAAAACAATCATATATATTGCTAATGTCAGTTGTAATAATTACACCTTTTTTGAAACTTTCATAAGAACGATCGGTATTTTATCCTTACATGTCCTTATTTGGATTTCTTTCTAAAATAATACTGCTCAGGTATAATGACTTAGCCAATAGTAGGCTTCAGCTTAGAAGAGAATAGAATGAGAGTGGCTGGTGTCAGGGATGGCTTACTTGCTAAAGGCCTTGCCTTGTAAGTACGAGAACATGAATTCAGATACCCAGAACCTATTTAAAATTCCGAGCAAAGCAACTTGTATCTGAATCCCACCACTGGGGAAACAGAGACAGGCAGATCCCTGGAGCTCGCTGCGCAGCTGGCTGAGCAGAACTGACAAGCTCTGGGCTCAGGGAAACACTCTGTCTCATAAATTAAGTTGGAGAGTAATTGAGTGTGTTACCGGATGTCAATCTCTAGTATTTACATGCATACACACACACATATGCGTGTGCACATGTATGCTTGCCTATATATAACACATGAACACATCCACACAAGCACATGAATAAATAACCCCCCTACACACACACACACACACACACACACACACACACACACGCACACACACGTACACAGAACATGACCACACTCATATTCAATGGAGTTTTTCCATATGCTGAAAATATATTAGAAGCTAATTTAATTTGCTTTCCCCAAGTTGATGTTACTTGTTTTTGGTTTTTTTTAAGCCTTTAATATTAACAGCTGGAACTACTGTTAAAATAAACTGCCAGTCGACAAAAGTTACAGACACTAAGTCTTAGCTATGTTTCCTCAGTGTGAGTCAGAAGCCAGTGTATGTGAATGATATAAGTGTCTTGAATGGTGGTGCTTCAGGCCAGGAAAAGACTCCAGGCAGTGAGGCAGTGGGGGAGGTATACAATTAGTAACTCATTTCAGGGAAACTGTGGGGATGTATCAAAAAAAGGAGAGACAAGGGATAAATGTAAAATTCACTTGATATGAGCCTGAATCAACATCGAAGGACTAGTATTATTTAAACTAGTATAAGGTGTATAATTAAGAATAACGGGATTAAACACATTTTCAATAGCTTAATCCTGAAAAGCTCGTTCATAGGAAGATGTTGAATTCCTCGTGAGTGATTTTTAAGCACCTCTGGATTTTGAAATGGCGAATTGTTGCTCCCCGTTGGATTCTGGTCTTTGTGATTTTCTAAGAGTCTGGAGATTAAGTAAGAGTCTATATCTAGGGAAAATAAGCATAATAAAAATTGGAAATTATGATTATAATAGTTATATGTAGAAGCTAGAAAAGTTAAGTTATGAAAAGCGGTAGTGCTAATAATATTAATAATGCCAATTATAATGATCAATTTATACTTGTCAGCTACAGAATATGGGACTTATCCCTTCTTGCTTCTTCAAAGCAAGGATCTATATCATCTAAAAATTTGTAAATGAGAAGATCAATAAGGCTACTAGCAAAAGATGGAGGCTGTGACCAGAGAGGGCTGGAAGAGCAGGATGACCTTTGGCTTGTGAAATTTGGAGGTGGTGCGAGGGATGAGAGACCGTTTACAGCACTTCTCAACCTTCCTAAAGCTACAACCATTTCATAAAGTTCCTTATGCTGTGGTGACCTCCAGCCATACAATTATTTTCCTTGCTACTTCATAACTGTAATTTTGCTACTATTATGAATTTATAATGTAAATATATACTATGCTACCCAAGGTATCTGACATGCAACCACTGCGAAAAGGCCATTTGACCTCCAAGGGGGTCCTGGCCGACAGATTAAGAACAACTGCTTTAGAACAAAAGGAGGCATTCGTGTTTCTTAATTTTGAAAACCCTACACAGGAAAGTAGCATGGGGTACACGGTATAGTGTGACCCAGCAATGAAATCAGAAGAGAGTCATACAGACTACATGAGAGGCATGTCAGTGTGGGTAAGGCAAAGGAACAAAGAGGCTGGAGACTGGGGAGTAATATGCAGGCCCCTTTAAAGGAAAGACTGAGGAAATACTGTCTTCCCAGGAAACCAGTTCACACAACACAGAGCTCTTTTTAGAGATTCCTTTCTCTCTCTCTCTCTCTCTCTCTCTCTCTCTCTCTCTCTCTCTCTCTCTCTCTCTCTCCCTCTCTCCCTCTCCCTCTCCCTCCCTCTCCCTCTCCCTCTCTCTCTCTCCCTCCCTCCCCATCTCTCTCTCCCTCTCCCTCTCTCCCTCCTTCTCTCCCTCTCCCCCTCTCCCTCTCCCCCTCTCCCTCTCCCTCTACCTCTCTCTCTCCCTCTCCCCCTCCCCTCCCCTCCCCCTCCCTCTCCCTCCCTCCCCTTTCTTCCTTCCTTTTATTTCTTTTTAATTCTTTTACTGTCACCCTGGATGACCACTGAACTTGCTCATGTATCTGCGTTGATGTTTCCTCACACAGACTGGTATTTAGCTAACATCTGGAGATCGATGCAGTCATTAATGTTCTACATGCTGTGCCACTGTAATGTGTTGGAAGCACCATGACTTTTCTGTTCAGGCACCTCAAGACTTGGGATGAAAGAGCAACTGAGAAGAGAGGGCAAGTCTGTGTACAAGAGAGGACCACTTACATCCAATTCTCCTTTCTCAGTGTTCCACAGTCTGCAGGTCAGATCAAGTGCTGACCTTCACATCTTGACTAGCACAAATATCACCTACCCAGCTGGGCCTCCATATTAGCGATATATATATATATATATATATATATATATATATATATATATATATGCCTGGATATATATATATATATATATATATATATATATATATATTAATATATTAACAGATCACTGCCACTGTACTTGTACAGTTTCTAAACTATGGTTGTCAAACTGGAAACTCTCCGAGAATATAAGCTTCATGTCATTATGTGTAGCCTTGCCAAGATTCTGACTTCAAAGTTAGAGCAAATCCTCCCTATCAAATATGCATTAGATCCATGACCAAAGCATATGAAGGTAGCAAGTTGCAGTATAGATTCTGGCAAATGACAATGTGAAATTACACGTGGGTATTAATTAATTCTTTGGGAAACATGGGTGTCATCATCCTTTAAAACAGTGTGTCTTGCTGAACAAATTCTAGGTGTGGTCTGAAAAGTTAAAGCACTATTCTCTTCCATCCGTTTCTGAAATTGAAGATTCTACTGTTCCTAACAGAGCCCTTCAGGGATAGAACTCTATAAAAAGAAGTTTAGCTTTGTAATGTCCACAAATGTATCCCATCTGAGAATTAAAGGAAAACTGAAAGTACTGTCACCTTAACCCCACTGAGAAATAGTCGGGAAATGAAAATGCATCCATAAAGAAACACTAGACATTCAAGAAATTCATGCTCTATGTTCAAAATAAGGCCCTTAATATGACTAAGATGGCATATGCTGCTTCAAGCAAGGCTTCACACCCAATTATCAGCCTAAGAATTCCTCGAAGACTCTCCATCTCTACATAGTTCCTCCTTTCTTAAAATGCCAGGTAACTCTAGCTGAAATTCAAAAACCAAGAGACACAAAACTGCAAATACCATGCAACAAGAGAAGACAGTGTCCAGCTTAACTGGAGACTGTGCTCTTGCTTTTGTGACACAGAAGCAAGAAATATGACTGGATATTAAAATCAAAAGTGAAATAGGATGCATTTCTTTTTTAATTAATTTATTTTATTATATAATATAATATTATAATGAAACTAAAAATCAGAAGAAGGAGAGTATGAGTACAGAAACTACAAAACCACTTGGAATCCAACAAGAAGCTACTAAAAGAGTAGTCAAACATTGAAAGAATCAGGAAGCCATTTGAAAGTTCCTAGAATTAAATTCAAGTGAACAGACGACTTTCGCAAATCTTAACACACAAATCCTGAGTAGGATGCGTTTCTTATCAAGAAAATATTTATCATCAGGTTTTTTTTTTTTTGTCCACCATCATTTCTTACTTATTATAACCATTTCCCAAATCTGCTTTCAGTATTCCCTGCTTAATGGATGAAGTCAATTTGATTACTACCATTTTTCTACATTTGTATCTAATTAAAGCAAATAAAGACAGTAAGGTAAAGATAGGATGCCCAGGGAGGAGCAAAAGCAGGTTCAGAGCCCGTGTTCTTCCTCCAGCCATAATATGGAAAAGGACCTGGAAATATAATAGAACTCAGAGGGTGCACCACTATATAGAAGCCTGTGGTACCCCTTCAGTAGTCCTTATAGCAGGCCTTACAAGGGTTGCTTTTACAGTAAAGAGTATTTCTTTAAGCTCTTCTAATTCTGAATAATAATAACAACAACAACAACAACAACAATAATAATAATAATAATAATAAACAATCTTTTGGCTAAATCAATTCAATAAACATCTCATATCTTGCTTTCCAGAAAATTCTTGAAGATAGACTTTTGCATATTTTCTATCATCTCTTGCTTTGTGTGCGCATGAAAATGAAACGAGCCTCTAAATGTACTAATGTAATATCCATAAGCAAGTCTTTAGATATTCATCTAGTGAGAAAAAAATACTACAGAAGGTCATATTCAATGAAACAGCATTCTTGGCCAGAGGAAGTCTTGGCGATTTGAGTGTCTGCATCTTGCAGTATGTTAGATTTGGCATTGACTAAGGATCTCTAGAACCAGCAGGTTCTGGTTCTTCTCCACATTTGGGAATCTCTGTCCTTGCATGCATTAGGATGTTTTTAGTGTTTACCATTGGTGGTCCCAATCCCAAACCAAAGCAACAAAATGAATTACAGCAAAAAATCCAGAGTTTTCTCAGACTAGAAGACCAAGGAGACTTCAATGCACACCCAGTCCCCAGCTCTCCAAACAATCCTTACTAAAGCACTAAAGAGGAAGGATTGTCATGGGTTAGCAGGATAAGAAAGCACTTGGACAATGTAAATATGGAATCATCCATCTCCTGAGAACCATGGGGAAACTAACATCATCAATTCTCTAATACTGGTGAGGAAATTTCTATTGGACTCTCTTCAGTACTCCCTAGTGGTAAATTACCTGGCAAACTTCTATGCCTATTTCTTGTCAGGTCACATTTATTTTTTGTTTAAGTGTGATTGGAGAGTTGTAGTCACTATGGTAAAGAAAGGTTGTACTTGAGGGATTTCTGAGATGGTCTTTTAGATGATCCTTGATAAACACTTGACATTGTCATGGAGAAGAACAAAACGGGGCTTAAGTTTGAGGAAGCAGATAACATCCTGTTAGGAAATTGGAAAAGGAAAACCACACACAAAAAGTTAGAATCCACTTTTAGCAAGGCTGCCTGTTAACACATTCAATTCTCCATAGAAGACTGGTGGAAGTGCAAACTGGCGGCTCTACTTTTGAATACAGCTTGGTATTTGCTTATAAAGTTAAACATGCACCTCCTTTATGATCCAACGGTTATTCACTTTCCAAGAGAAATAAGAAAGCAAAATGTTGATACACAGACATGTATGCAAATGTTGCTTTGTCTTAGATGCTACAAAAACCTGTAAAAACAACAGCAATGCCCCAACCTGCTTGCTCATTAGTTTTTAGAAGGGGATGAAAAGATGATTGTGGTGGTGTACACCAGTGATCCTAGTATTCACGAGGCTCAGTCAAAAACATTGCCGCAGATCCAAGGCCATCTTCGGCTAATTGATAACTATCTTACTAGACAGAGCTATGTAGGAAGAGCTGCCTCACTGAAAATCAAGGAGCAGTTGGTGGTGGTTTGGGGACCAGCGAGTTGGTTTACAGGGAAAAAGCATTTTTTACAGAAGCCTGATGACTTGAGGTCTGTCCCTGGAGCTCACTTTGTAGAAGGAAAGAACCATCTCCTTCAGGTCATTTCTACCCTCCACATACACAGCATTGCACACATGTGCCTACATTCACACACATACATCCAAAATAATAAATAAATAAATAAATAAATAAATAAATAAATAGAAAACTAATGAGTTTGTGTAATCCATTACCACTCCCTAAGAAAAAGGTATAGGGTTCCATTTGTTCAGCAAAATTAACTATTTTTAAAAGCATCATGCTAAGTACAAAACTGGATGCAAACTTTATGCTCTGAATAATGGCATACTGTATTGTTATATGAGCTTTTGGAGAAAACAAAATAATAATGACAGAAAGTAGATCCATGGTTGGTCATGATTGAAAGTGAGGGCAGTCTGCATAAGCCACCAAGGAAACCTTTGGCACAATATGTTCTCTGTATTTCAATTGTTACAGGCATTATATTAAGTGTATACGTTTGTCGAGACTACTTCAAACCATACACTTAACGAAATAGGATTTATTGTGTCTAAATTATACTTGGTGGAAGAAGAAAATAGCCTAACTATAGGCAGCGCTGTGGTTGCCTGGGTAGAATAATATATTATCGAGTTTCCAATATGTGGCTATTCTTTAGGTCACTTCCAGGTATCAGGAAATGCTGTTGAAAGCATCTTCCTTCACTGTGGCATTCTTCTGGAATACCAAGGAGCTTGCTCCATCAAGTTACAAATCATGCACCAAATAGTGCCAAATATTCACATTCTATGTATATACAGTGTTTACAGAACAAATTTACAGCAAACGAAGCATCCCACAGTCTTAATAATACTTAGAGGACTCAATATAAAGCATCCTATTTATGCTGCAGTATATAATCACAAATTCAGTGTTGTACACTGAGTCCTCACTATCAGCTCAATACATGACTTTCAGATGGAAAGAAATGGATTAAGAATATGTAATGCCATCTCCATTTAATGAATCCTCATATAAATTCACACACATGCTTTTATATATCACATCCCCCCTGCATTCCTCATGCTAAATACTTCATTAATCAGTACCCTTTGATTCGTTCATTCCAAACAGCATCTAAGCTTGCAGGAAGGGATTGTCTCCCGGTTGTATCTGGAGTCCATGTTGACTGTTAATTCGGGAAATCTTTAAGCATTCATCTTTCCATGCTGAGAGCTGGCAAACAGCAATACTCATTCCTGGCACGAAGCTGCAGTGTTCATGTGGGAGATTGAAGGGTGGTTACAAGATGATAACTGTATTGCCTGAAGCAGATAAGTCCCCTTCTGCCAAAATAGTGCTTTGTATGTAATTAGTGTAAAAATTCAGAGGAATAGAGTTTATCCTTACAATCATCTTTCTCATTAAAAAGGAATCATAATGGAGGAACAAAGCCATCCCTGAAGTGAATGGAATTGCTTCCCTGAAGTTTTCATTAAATCAAAGACTCAGCAGTTGGGACTCATGCAGGCACCATTGCAGGCTGCTGCATGAGATCTGCAGGAGAAAATGATGTTTCCCCCCTCCAAGGATTAGAATTGCATTGCGATGATCTTCAGATCAGAATTCCCTGCCTGTGCATTTTGCGAATGTTCCTGTTCACTGGTTTCTATTTTTTGAGGCTTCTGAGGAGCAGGGGGGAAAGATCACTTAACTAGACACATTTAAACGCAAGACATGAAAATGGGGGTGCTGCTGTGGGCCAGAATTAGAAAGTGTCTTCAGTGACCTATATGAAGAGAACCATAAAGAAAATAACTCCTAATACAGAAACGTTCCGAGCCTATGTTACTTTGTTTTATTATTTAATAATTCCAAGACAGAACGTAAGCAGCACTCTTTCACTTCTAGTTTCCTAATCAGTCATTTCTTTTTTTATTTTTATTAGATATATTCTTTATTTACATGTCAAATGTTGTCCCCTTTCCTACCCCCCCCGAAAATCCCCTAACCCATCACCCCTACCCCTGTTCACCAATCAACCCGCTCTTGTGGATGCCCACAAGTGCTGGCTGACCAGAGCCAGGTATGGCTGTCACCAGGGAGGCTCTGCCAGTGCATGGCAAATACAGAGGGGACACTCTCAGCCAGACACTGGACTGAGCACAGGGTCCCTAATAGAGCAGCTAGAAAGGGCCCAAGGAGCTGAAGGGGTTTGTAGCCCCACAGGAGGAACAACAATATGAGCTACCCAGTACCCCCATAGCTCCCAGGGACTAATCAGTCATTTCTAAGAATGTCTTTTTTTTCCTTTAAGGTTTCCTGAGATATATTTTCCTTAGAAGAAATTGAAATAGCTCTACATTTTACAGTAACGAATAATGCCCCTTTGTGCATTTGACTACATTAACTATTGTGTTACTTGTTCTTTTTTTTTTTTTGATTTTTTTATTGTATATATTCTATATTTACAATTCATTTCCCTTTTTCTGGTTCCCCACCCCCAAAGGTCCCACATGTCCTTTTCCCTCCCCCTGCTCCCGCATCCACCCCTCCCACTTTACTGTTCTTGTACTCTCCCACAATGATGTTTTGGTCCATTCTAGCACCAGTGTCCACTCCTTTCTTCTTGTGAGACATCACTTGATATGTGATTTGTGTCTTTGGTGTTCCAAGCTTCTAGGCTAATATCCACTTATCAGTGACTGTATACCATGGGTATTCTTTTGAGACTGGGTCACCTCACTTAGTATGGCATTCTCCAGCTCCATCCATTTCTCTAAGAATTTCATGAATTCATTGTTTCTAATGGCTGAATAGTACTCCATTGTGTATATATACCACATTTTTTTGTATCCATTCCTCTGTTGAGGGACATCTGGGTTCTTTCCAGCTTCTGGCTATTATATATAAGGCTGCTATGAACATAGTGGAGCATGTATCCTTATTGCATCCTGGTGAATCTTCTGGGTATATTCCCAGGAGTGGTATGGCTGGGTCCTCCGGAAGTATCACGCCCAGTTTTCTGAGGAACCGCCATACTGATTTCCAGAGTGGTTGTACCAGCTTGCATTCCCACCAGCAGTGGAGGAGTGTTCCTCTTTCTCCACATCCTCGCCAACACCTGATGTCTTCTGAGTTTTTAATCTTAGCCATTCTGACTGGTGTGAGGTGAAATCTCAGGGTTGTTTTAATTTGCATTTCCCTAATGACTAGTGATGTTGAACATTTTTTAAGGTGTTTCTCAGCCATCCGAATTTCTTCAGGTGAAAAGTCTCTGTTTAGCTCTGTACCCCATTTTTGGATAGGGTTATTTGGTTTTCTGGGGTCTAACCTCTTGAGTTCTTTGTATACATTGGAGATTAGCCCTCTGTCGGATGTGGGGTTGGTGAAGATTTTTTCCCAATTTGTTGGTTGCCTATTTATCCTTTTGACAGTGTCTTTTGCCTTACAGAAACTTTGTAGTTTTATGAGGTCCCATTTGTCTATTCTTGCTCTTAGAGCATAAGCAATTGGTGTTCTGTTCAGGAATTTTTCCCCTGAGCCAATGTTCTCAAGGGTCTTCCCCAGTTTCTTTTCTATTAGTTTTAGTGTGTCTGGTTTTATGTGGAGGTCTTTGATCCACTTGGAGTTGAGCTTAGTGCAAGGAGATAAGAGTGGATCAATTCTCATTCTTCTGCATGTTGACCTCCAGTTGAGCCAGCACCATCTGTTGAAAAGGCTATCTTTTTTCCACTGGATGTTTTCAGCTCCTTTGTCGAAGATCAATTGGCCATAGATGTGTGGGTTCAATTCTGGGTCTTCGATCCTATTCCATTGATCCGCTTCCCTGTCACTGAACCAATACCATGCAGTTTTTAATACCACTGCTCTGTAATATTGCTTGAGGTCCGGGATATTGATTCCCCCAGAAGTTCTTTTGCTGTTGATGATAGTTTTAGCTATCCTGGGTTTTTTGTTATTCCAGATGAATTTGAGAATTGCTCTTTCTAGCTCTATGAAGAACTGAGTTGGGATTTTGATGGGGATTGCATTGAATCTGTATATTGCTTTGGGCAAGATTGCCATTTTGACTATATTAGTCCTGCCAACCCACGAGCATGGAAGATTTTCCCATTTTCTGATGTCTTCTTCAATTTCCCTCTTCAGAGAACTGAAGTTTTTGTCGTATAAATCTTTCACATGTTTGGTTAGCGTCACTCCAAGATACTTTATATCATTTGTGGCTATTGTGAAGGGTGTCATTTCCCTAATTTCTTTCTCGGCCTGCTTATCCTTCGCATATAGGAAGGCTACTGATTTACTTGAGTTGATTTTATAGCAAGCCACTTTGCTGAAGTTGTTTATCAGTTGCAGGAGTTCTCTGGTGGAGGTTTTTGGGTCACTTAAGTAAACTATCATATCATCTGCAAATAGTGATAGTTTGACTTCTTCTTTTCCGATTTGTATCCCTTGGACTTCCCTCTGTTGTCGAATTGCTCTAGCTAGTACCTCAAGTACTATATTGAAGAGATATGGTGAGAGGGGACAGCCTTGTCTAGTCCCTGATTTTAGAGGGATTGCTTCGAGTTTTTCTCCGTTTACCTTGATGTTGGCTACTGGTCTGCTGTATATTGCTTTTACTATGTTTAGATATGGGCCTTGAATTCCTGTTCTTTCTAGGACCTTTAGCATGAAAGGATGCTGAATTTTGTCAAATGCTTTTTCAGCATCCAATGAGATGACCATGTGGTTTTTTTCTTTGAGTTTGTTTATGTAGTGGATTACGTTGATGGATTTCCGTATATTGAACCATCCCTGCATCCCTGGGATGAAGCCAACTTGATCATGGTAAATGATCGTTTTGATGTGTTCTTGGATTCGGTTGGCAAGTATTTTGTTTAGTATTTTTGCATCGATATTCATAAGAGAAATTGGCCTGTAGTTCTCTTTCTTAGTTGAATCTTTAGGTGTGGTTTTGGTATCAGGGTAATTGTGGCTTCATAGAATGAGTTGGGTAGTGTTCCTTCTGTTTCTATTTTGTGGAATAATTTGAAGAGTATCGGTATCAGGACTTCTTTGAAGGTCTGATAGAATTCTGCACTAAAACCGTCTGTTCCTGTGCTCTTTTTGGTTGGAAGACTGTCTATGACCCCTTCTATTTCTTTGGGGGTTATGGGTCTGTTTAGACGGTCTATTTGATCCTGGTTTAATTTTGGTATTTGGTAACTGTGTTACTTGTTCTTGATTATTTGATTAAAACTTTTTTCCTTTAATTTAAATTAAACATTGTTTTTATAATTAGTAGGGGTGTGATTTTGTTGTTGTTGTTGAATTCTGTTTACATTTTTTCCCTATATTGTTGCTACATGCTCATTCTTTCTGCTAAACTATTTGTAAAAAAAAAAAAAAAAAAAAAAAAAAAAAAAAAAAAAAAGAAATATTTATGTGAGCTTCTCATGAGTGACTCTTTTTAATGGTCATTTAAAACAGTTATGAATGCAACTATATAATGAATTCAGTCAGTTATTCCTCCCCAATATCCTTCTCAAATTCTGCTGCCACTCACTGAAATCGACAAGTCCCCGTCAAACTTCCATGACTTATTTTTTTTGTATGCGACCCACTGACTTTATTTAGATTCTTGCTTGAGCATCTCTAGGGATCCAATGTCTCTGGCGTCTTTGAGCCCTTGCACTCATCTGTGCATACCCAAACACAAACATACACACATATACATAATTAAAAATAGTATTTGAAACAATTGTAGTTGAGACCTGTTCTGAGTTCAATTAAATCAAAATTCAGTGTGAGGTTATTCACCAGAGCAAATGCATCTTATTTGTGACTGCATTAGTAAAGAAAAATCACACACACACACACACACACACACACACACACACAACTGAAAGAGTGGGCAGCTGGTGTAGGTCCTCAGGAAGATGTAAAGTCTCCATGGTCCCTCTCCCTTCATGCATTATGAAATGTTGACAGGCCTAAGTTTCTGTAAGGCTTATGCAGAAACCCACCAGTGAAAAGAAGTCATGATCGTAACAGATATACTATGTGGAGAAGACATACTTTTACTACGTATCTCCAAGTCCCTTGGAACTTACATTCTTTCCCCTGCAAATTATGTTCCTTGAGCATTGGGGATGCTGACATTACTGTTCTACTTAGGACCAAACACTCAACCATCACTTACTATCAGTATTTTGGCCAATTAAGTGTTTCTGCATTAATAACTACCTATTGTAGTAAGAAAAAAATTTCTGATTAAGACTGGGTATAGCCCTAATCTATGAGTACAGACAATAGTATTTGGAGGAATTTTTTTGTTAATTTTTATTTTCTATATTCTATGTTTACATTCCAAAGGCTTTCCCCTTTCCCAATTCCCTCCACCATACGTCCCATAATTCCTCTCCCCCCCAACTATTCCCCAATCATTCCCCTCCCCCCACGGTTTCTCTACAAAACTGGATCCAATCTTTACAGGCCCAGGGTCCTCTCCTTTCTTCTTCTTGGGAATCATTTGCCTTGCTAATTGTGCCTTGAGTATTTAGGGCTTCTGGGCTCATTAATATCCACTTATCAGTGATTGCATTTCATGTGTATTCTTTTGTGATTGGGATAACTCACTCAGGATGATATTTTCCAGGTCTAACCATTTACCTACAAATTGCATGAATTCATTATTTTTAATTGCTGAGTAGTATTCCATTGTATAAATATACCACATTTTCTGTATCCATTCCTTCTTTGAGGGATATTTGGGCTCCTTCCAATTTCTGGCTATCATAAACAAGGCTGCTATAAACATAGTGGAGCATGTGTCTTTATTGTATGCAGGGGAATCCTCTGGATATATGCCCAGGCGTGGTATGACAGGGTCCTCTGGAAGTGACATGCCCAATTTTCTGAGGAACCGCCAAACTGATTATTTGGAGGGAATTTTAATAACATGGTCATTGTTATGGCATGTCACAGTCCATACGATGCCATGGCTTTTGACATGGCTTACAATAACAGTCAATGAGTTTCTTTCCACGGGATGAACCTCAAATCCAATCAGAAAGCAGTTGACTATCTCCATACTGATCATGCCGCTATTGCACTGGAGGCCATACCTTCCCTGGTGATCATTATTATAAGCTGGTAGAATTCACAATCAGATAAGTCTTTGCATAACTTTTCCTATTCAGCTGTCTAAATACCATCTTTTGACTCTATGACAGCTAGCTAATAGGGAGGAAGCCTCCAACTCAGCTCTAAGCTTGATTTTTCTGTGTCCTAGGACATAAATGGACAGTGTCGTCTTAAACAATAGAATCTTACAATCAAGTTCAAGCATGAAGCCAGGAACAATGACAACATGGTGTAGTGTTTGGGAGTCTCTGGGGCTTACCTAATCAACAGTTTGGAGGACGATATCTCACATGTGGCACTAGAAGAAAACATATATCCTTAAAATTTGTATCCAGGACTTACTACATAAGTCTACTAGTCTAAAATATAATTTGGGGGCTGGAGAATGGCTCAGTAGTTGAATAATACTGCTCTCCCAGCAGGCTCAGCTGTGAGGCCCAGAACTGACATCTGGTGGTTCACAACCACTTGTATCTTCAGATCTAGGGAATCAATGTCTCTGGCCTCTTGCACTCCTGTATACAATCTCATACACAAACATACACATGCATATAACTTAAGAAACAAAAGTTTTAAAAATATATAATTTTCAACAATTGGGGTTGAGGACTTTTCTGGATTCAATTAAATCAAAATTCAAGAACCATCACAGAGTTTACAGCTTCACAGTGGTGCATTGCTTCACTTCACAGATCCTGGATAATAATGGTAATTGTTCTAGGAGTTTATGTGAGCTAAATAATATACAGTATTGATGTGAGCTATCTAGATAGCATTCAATGAATATGACACAGCAGCAGCAGTAATTTACTCAATAAATACCAAAACTTCTCCCCATCAGTTTGAGGTGTCTGTTTTTGATACAAGGTCTCTCTCTGTACTTCAGGATGTTCTCTGTTCAGTATGGTGGCCAATGCAAAGGGGAGTTCATTCATGTATTGTACAGTTGTGTGACTAATTCTAAAGAGTCATGAGTGCAAAAATATCCCACTAGTTCACAAGTGGGGTCTTTCTGCCTAAACCAGCTAAGACAAGGGAAGAGTAAGTACCCGGCACCTTTGTCCAGAGGGATCCAGAGGGTGTTCTGAATCTTTTAGCTTTGAGTACATCTATATAGTTCTCTGAGGCTGGGGAAGATAGCCAAGGAAGGTGCTAGAGGTGTGTGAGCATTTCTAAATAGCTTTCCCTAGGACTCTGGATTGGCATGGCATTGTTGTTTGTATAAAGGTAGAGCTTCCTTTGGAATCTAGACTGCCGTCTAATGGACAACTCTGCCCTCTGCCTTCTCAGTTTTGGAATTGTAGGTGCCTGACCCCATACCCAGCTATCACAATGAAAGATAAAGGGAGAACTCCTTCTCATCTTGCCTCTCCCTCTTGGGTCTATGTGTGCTTCTTGTCCTCTGTCTTTAGTATAGCCCTTCTTCCTTCCTGCATAGCCTTTAACTTTGAAACAAATAGGTAGAAACAGGAAGAAAATATTCCTATTGCCTTGTCAGAACAAAAGTGTTCTTACAGATCTTGGACAAAGGAGATCAAATCCAGGTCCCTTCTGACTTTTCTACAGATAACTTCTACAAGTCACTCTGTTTTGTTCAGTGCAAGGCTGCTAGCACAGATGCCCATTAAAGTGTGTGCTAAGCTAGGCGGAGCTGTCTTCTTTCCTGGATGGTTTTTCTTCCACCACACTCTCAGAATGCATCTGTGAACTGCAACCAACAAACACTGATGTACAAATCAAGGCAGATTCAGAGCAGCTGGGAAATCAAACACCCTGCTGACTGAGGTCCATGTCAACTAGAGAAATTGAAGAGAAAAGAAATATAATTTGGTCAAAGTCCGGGGACTGCATGTCATCAGCAAGAGATCAGTTCTTGGGATGGATGACCACAGATGCTTTAAAATGATCTTATCACTATTAAATTGTCAATGGATTCCAGAATTGAGAGGCAGGTAACTGTTTTATAATCAAAATCCTACATTTCCTTAATTAATTGGAATGGCAGTAAGGTCATTTCTCATTTAAGGTCATCTCAATGAATGCCAAAGTATGAAATATGCAAGGAGCAATGTAGGCTTACTGCAAGAAACAGAATTGTTCTTGAATGAGTTCATTCAAAAGACTCTTAGACACATACTTCCTTTTCTTTTCTTCTCTTCCTCTCCCTCTGCCTCTCTCTCTCCCTCTCCCTCCCCCTCCCTCTCTCTCCCCCTCTCTCGTCCCCTCTCTTTCTCTCTCTCTCTCTCTCATCTTTTGTACACAGGGTATGATCACTCTATTTCAGAGTTCAAAAATAATACCTGGGTGGGATTGAGAAAATAGAATCCAAGATGAAAAAGAGCTGTAAAGTATCCTAGGAGACCACAAAGCATTAGAGCCAAAAAGGTAGAAAGTGGCCATCATCATCCTCTGAGAAGAGGGGGTACCATGCTATTGAGGATCATGGGAGTGTTGCATAGCAACTGTTGAACAGAACACAATTACAAACTCAATGGAATACTCACTGCCCTCAACCCTCCAGATTCAAAGCACAGATGCTTGATGGCCTCTCTTGGCCTTCCTTTGATGGCATATATGGCCTTCACACCAAGACTCCATCTTTGCATTAAGGAAAGCAGCAATCAGTGTTTGCTCTACCTATAAGAACATTTCAGCTTTGCCTTTGGTGGCTCAGGTCGAAACTTCCAGCTGTGCAGTGTTAAATCCATGACCATTATAGCACAGCTTTAAGGCGGCTATTGATTTTAGACTTTTATTCAACTAAAAGAAAACTAAGGCAGATCATCCAGGAGCTAGCAAAGAATGTCTAAAAATAAAGTCAAGGAACTTGGTAAGTAACTTCTCACAAGGAAGTGCGTGGGCACAGCTTATGTAAGTGACAGGAATGGGGAAGTCTTTCTATAGTTAAAATTATAGGTTATTTACTATATGGAGACTTATTAACTCACAGCCCCTGGTTTCTGCTGTTTTGACCTCAAGTATGCTGATTAACTGTGATAAGTGAAGAAAAGAAATCTTGTGTTCTTATACTGAGTGTGGTGGTTGTTAAGGGTGTCAACCTGGTACACAAGGTGAGAATGTGACCCCTCTCCCAGAAATGTTTCATAGTGTTAGCTCTATCTATGATTCCTTTATAGAGAACCTTCCAGAAGTCTCCAACTGAGAACATGCCATTCAAATGTTTATTATATAACTTCCAGTTCTCTTACCTGCCCATTCTTTTTCATTTCCTATGGATACTTGTTTATCATTCAGTCAATTATTCATTTATTTAGGAAGTGTTTTGGGAATGCTCTCTTTTCCTGGGCACAGTTCTGTGGGATTGCATTCAGCCTCACTGCTGGGCATGGCCACTGTGGAGGTGAAACGTGGGGAGCTTGACTGTGCTTGTTTCATGCTGTAACTGGGCAGGTGCTGGGCTTCAGGGAAGCAGCAAGACACTACTCCAGGGGTGGGAAAACACAGTCTGAGATGTGGAATGCCAAATCTGGTATTCTCTGACTTTCTGGCATCTAGTCATCACTAGAAAATTGCACAAAGAAGTCGGGCATGAAGGATTGGGGGTCCACAGTGGCCAGTGAAGAGGCCAGGACAATTGGAGGTCCTCAGACTGAGGATGGCGTCTAGCCTGGGGCTGGGGCTGGGTGCTCTGGCGTAGCTCATCTGGCAAAGGTAGTAGCAGTTGTCTGGGGACACAGATGGGCCTTCTATGGAAGATTTAGGCAATGGCTCTGTAGGTGAAGGCCTGCTCCATGCTCCCTATGGTAGTTCTTGATGAAAGAGACAGTCCTTGGTTCCAAACTGTTTATTGGTTGTTCATCATGGAAAATGGATGCATACCAACTTCTCAGGGTAAACCAGAGATAAAATACCTTTTACAGGGAGGAATGGCTGGGAAGGGGAGCTTACTTGATAAACCCTCAGGGCCTCTAGGTAACTCATTAGCATGGAGAACTCTGATCCTGGCTTATGAGACCACAGGTCATATTTCTCCAGCAAATACCTCCCAGTTCTTGCAGTCATACTCAATTTTAGCTCATGCCAAATTTCTAACAACTCCATAAAATACTGGAAGCTGTAATAATTCTAAGTTATAAGAGGAAAAGTGTCCAGTGGAGAATAACAGAGGTCTGGGACTTTGTCTTCTCTTTCCTGACAGGACAGAAAGTTTGAAAGTGTCTCTTTTTTCCTGACAGAACAGAAAATTTGAAACCATTCATAGGAATCATTAATATCTGCAGAGGGTCAAGAAGGGAGAACACAGGGTCTACTCTAGCCTTTAACCAAGCAGGTGTCCTATTTCCTTTGTACAACATGTGCTGTTCAATAAATGGTGAAGACATCACTCAGAGAACCAGAGCTCCATTTTGTAGTATTCTGGAAATAGAAACCAAAGGTACCCTTAGTGGCAGTATCACAAAGTACACAATTACCAATAGACCTAACTCTTTTCACAGGCAACAGCCAACTAACTACAGTAAGGTTTGTGATTTCTTGGAGATGCCTGTGCTACATTCTTTAAATTGTATTTAAAATGTATCTCAGATGCATTTTCACAGACCTGCATAGATTCTCTGGCAAGGCAATCTCCAACTGTGTCACCTTGTGCATCCATGTCACCTCCTTAACTACCACTTCAGTGTCCTCTCCATACTAACTTAGAAAACACACTTCATGGAGGTAGACATTTAATGTGTTTGTAGGATACGCTGACTGATACACAAGGATGTCTCCAGTTTAACTTTACTAACCTCTGTTGATTACACTGTGTGCCCAACACCACGTGAGATCCTTCCAGCTACTCCCTCTGTGTCCACATGGGCTCTAGCTCTGCCCTAAGCCAGGCTGTGGCTGGCTTTCTCCTGGACCACTACGACCATCCTCTTTGAAGCTTTCTGTCTGTCTCTGATACCTGTCACATTTGTGTCTCAGGCGTCCCACGTTTAAAACTCTCATCCGCTCTAAGCCGAAGTTCATTGGCAAGCCAGACTCTGGATGGCCATGTCAGTCCTCTCTTACAATTCTGACTGAACTTGGGATTTGACACTAACAGCTGGGGGGAAGGAATTAATTAATAAAAAGTTTCTCCATCGGGCCAAATCAACCTCTACTTCACATCTCCGTCATAATGAGAAGGAAATAGAGTCTTGTAAGGACTCAAAAAAAAATCTCAAAATCAAGGTAGTAGGATGTTGCTAATCCTGCTTCCTAATTAACTCGTCTATTTCAGGAAAAGAGGCCAAAGAAATAACGTGCTAATTTTTAGCCGGGGGGGGGAGGGGGGCTCTTCTCAAGTGGAAGCCAAATTCCCTTGGATTTCTGAGTTGATGACTCTGATCCAAATATGAATGAATGAATGAATAATAAATAAATAAATAAACAAACAAATAAATATTTAATATTTCAGGCACCAATTTTATCTGAAATGACTTTAGCTGCTCCTATATTCTGCAGACAGATTTAGTGGTAAACACAAAGAATCTTCGTATTTCTTGATATAGAACCTCCAATTCAAGTTTTATTAAATCCAGTTTGACTTAAGAGTTAAGACAATAAAAGAATTTAATAATCAATCTAGGTAGCAAGCTGGTATATTTATTATATTGCTTCTAAAGCATATGTCCACACTATCAAAACTGATAAATATGAGGAAAATGTCATGAAGGACTAAGAGCCAAAGAGAGATAAGACTAGAGGACATTGTTTTATTTTTATTTTTATTTTTAAGTTATCTAGGTAACACATTAGTATAAGCATTGCTTGTGTAATATAAACATTTAAAATACAAGGCATAAATATAGTTAACAGTAATTGTACTCCCTATCAACCAAATAAATACCACACAATTCCAAGGAAATCTTCATTAAAATACTCGTACTTTTTTCATGGAATTTTTTCCTATGCATTTACATTCATATGCAGAGTTACTGTGTGTTTTTTCATGAAAGTGCTAGAAACTACAAGTTGCTCTGCAGTTTGGTTTTTCTCATGTGCTAATAATTAATATGGCTCAGGAAACTGTCCAGCTCAATACATGTAGAGTTACTGTATAGTTTTAATTGCCACAATAGTATCCATAAGAACCAAATTAGTAGTCATGTAATTGTCAATTTTGAATCTTCCCATCTATTTTTCAAATATTTATTTATGTATGTGTGTCTGTGTGCATGCATGCATGTGGGTGGGTGTGTCTGGTGTGTGTGTGTGTGTGTGTGTGTGTGTGTGTGTATGTTTGAGAGAGAGGAGAAAGAATATGTGTGGGAGGATGGGTGTGAGTGAATACATATCATGTGTGTGGTACCCAGGGAGGGCAGAGATGGCACAGGATCATCACCTGCAGCTGGAGTTGCCAGTGGTCTTGAGCTGTCCAACGTGAATGCTGAAAACTGAACTCTGGTCCTCTAGAAATGCAACAAACACTCGTGGCCACTGAGCTATCTCTTTAACACCATACTCCAACTATTTTAGAAGAAAAAATCCCTACAGGTAAGACTTTGGTCATGTGTGATGGTATTCTCTAGTTTACATTTCTAAAAATGGAAAGACTGACTCAGTGGACAACTTAAAATTGATAAATATCACCAAATTCTCCCCATCCTATGTGCCTTCCCATAATAGGTAGTCATGGATCAAAGCCTGTCAGGAATAGCCAAGAGTACCTGTCCCCCTGTTTATCTTTTGCAGTTGGACATTATCAATGATGGCTGTCACCTAGAAAGGTGGGAAAAATTACATTGCCTCAATCCTTATTTCCTTAAGTGCCATGGCAACGTTTTGCTGCAAACCTGATATAACTTCCCTTCTGAAAACCCAAAGCATGTAGCAGCGTCAGCGTCTCGCAGTCTGCTCTTGTTACAAAGTGCACATTCCAGTGGCTGCAGGGCCTCTGTCATCCAGCCTCCTGTTTTCATTTCCTCATGAGTCAGGGCAAAGAAGGAGAAACAAATGAGCCCTGTGATACCTCCGTTTGGAAGAATGCCACACCAGAGCACCGGATAATAATTCTGAAATTTATATCATCCATAAGCCCTTTTATAGTGGTGTAATTAGTAGCGTTATTTAATACTACCCAAGCCTAGCTTTCTTTATTGCTGTAAACACAGCTTGTAATCACATAAATGACATCAGTAATAATCCTTCAGGGTATCGTGTAAATGTAGGCACTTGAATCGGTAGAGTTAGTCCTTCATCATAATCTTCATTAAAAAAAAAAAAGCTTAGAAAGCAGAATAGGAAGGACCATTGGGCACTTTGTAGCATTTTGAATTTGGAACCAAGGAAAGCACACCATTGTTATGTGGGAACAATGAGTGGGGAGGCACAGAGGAATTGTCACTATTAATACAGGATTATGTTCCCCTGATCGAATGCTTCCTGTCTCTTGGGACATCAAGCCACTTACTTTTGATCTCTTTTTAATGTTAATCCAAAACCTCTGACCTGTGGAGTATATTGAGGAGTATTTTTGTTTCCCATTTCTTCAAGAAGTGCATGTACCATAAGACAGTTTCCAGGAATCTCACACTGCAAATAAGCAGCATGCTTCAGATGAATACTGTGGGACTCAGAGGAAAACTGCAGTCAAGAACGGTCTCCACCACAGTCTATGTTCCTTACTTCAGCAAGTCACCTTGTTGTCTCTGTGACTCAGATGTCTCTGCTCAATAAATGGAGAAATCTATCAAATACAATTATTAGTCTCTATTTTTCAGTTTAGGTGGTCAGAAATATGAATTCATAGCTAGTGATTCTATTAAAATATCCTTCTCTAATGATGTTGGAGAGATGGCATTTGATTGTATATATCACTTGGCTATTGTCTTAGTTAGGGTTTTACCGCTGTGAACAGACACCATGACCGAGGCAACTCTTATAAAGGCAAATATTTGATTGGGGCTGGCTTACAGGTTCAGAGGTTCAGTCCACTATCATCAAGATGGGACTATGGCAGCATCCAGATACTCATCCTGCAGGAGGAGCTGAGAGACCTACATCTCTATCTGAAGACTACTAGCAGAATGCTGGCTTCCAGGTAGCTAGAATGAGGGTCTTAAGGCCTACACTCGCAGTATCATACTTATTCCAAAAAGGCCACACCTACTCAAACAGGGCCACACCTTCTAATAGTGTCACTCCCTGGACTGAGTATATACAACTATAAAAGATATTAAGTGACTTAAGCCAACGATCTGAATAAATGTGATATATTCTATAAAGTGCGACTTTTCAGTGAGATAGGCAAAGCGCTGGTTCACACAGCCAGAATATAGACAACAAGAAAAGCCCACTTAACAAGTGAGCAAGAAACAGTGCACAGCTAGTTTGATTTTAAAATCACCATGTGAATGCTTGCAAGGATAATTCCAAGGAAAAGAGTGAAACAAAATTTGAATATACAATACTTTTACATCATCTTTTAGTGGCGTGATAATCATGTGCTGTTTTACAGTTGGAGAGACTAAGGCTCAGAGCGGTTCATTAACTGATCAAAAATGAACTAGTGGCTTCTGTTTAATATATCAAGTCCCAAAGATTACCATGTTCTAACAACAGATGCATTATCTAGTAAGCCATACCATAGAAACTGTAGTTTCTTTGGCACACCCATTTTACCCATAGCTAAGGGCAAAAAGAGACCTACATGTGCAAAACTTAAAAAGAAAAAGTCCATTGTAGAGGAATCAGCAAGAGAGATATTTATGGGATCTTGGTGCAGATTGAAAAGCAAGAAGAGTTCTCTAACAACTGAAACAATAGTCAGATGAACTGTAAAGATAGGCAAGGAACAGTTCAAAAATATGGCTGGAAAATACAAAGATATCTTCAAAGCTTCAGCAGTGTTTAGATACTTCGTCTGAAGGGAGACTGTTGATGATGCTCTTGGGGCCTTGAAAACATGCTGGAAAGATGCACAGCGGTTGAGAGTATTTCTGTCTGTTCCAGAGAATTTAAGTTCAGTGAGCATCTTACACACAGGTTGGCCCACAACCACCTATTAACCCTATTACCAGGTGATTCCATTGCTACTTTAGGCCTCTGAGGGCACATGCACACAGCTCTCTCTCTCTCTCTCTCTCTCACACACACACACACACACACACACCCATACACATACATGCACTAAACTTATATAAAAAACAATTCTTTAAAAAGAAAGCAAATGCCAGGAAGTCTTTAATTCTTTTCTTATGTCTTCCTTGACCAAGTTATTATTGAGTAGAGAGTTGTTTAATTTCCAGGAAATTCAGGACACAATGAAAAGACTGAAACTAAGAATAATCGGAATAGAGGAGAACAAAGATTCCCAGCTCAAAGGATCTGAAAATGTCTTCAACAAAATCACAGAAGAAAGCTTCTCCAACCTAAAGAAAATAAATGGTCATCCTACCAAAGTCAATCTACAAATTCAATGCAATTCCCATTGAAATCCCAACACAATTCTTCAAAGACATGGAAGGAACAATTCTCAAATTCATCTGGAAAGACAAAAAACCCAGAATAGTGAAAACAATTTTTAACAAAAAAAAGAATGGCTGGGGTAATCACCATCCCTGACCTCAAGCTTTACCACAGAGCAATAGTGATAAAAACTGCATAGTATTGCTAAAGAGACAGAAAGGTTGATCCATGGAACAGAATTGAAGATCCAGAAATAAAACCACACTCTTTATGCACATTTGATCTTTGACAAAGAAACCAAAAATAAACAACGGGAAAAAGAAAGCATCTTCAATAAATGGTGCTGGTCTAATTGACTGTCTGTATGTAGAAAAATGAAAATAGACTCATATTTGTCACCTTGCACAAAGCTCAAGTCCAAGTGGATCAAGGACCTCAACATAAAACCTGATACATTCAGTCTAATAGAAGAGAAAGTAGGAAAGAGCCTTGAACTCATTGGCACAGGGGGAAATTTCCTAAATTGAACTCTAATGGCTCATGCTCTGAGGTCAAGAATTGATATATGGGACCTCATGAAAGTGGAAAGCTTCTGTAAGGCAAAGGACATAGATAATAACCTGCAGTTTGGAAAAAAAATCTTTACTAACCCCACATCCTATAGAGGGCTACTATTGAAAATATATTAAGAGCTCAAGAAGCTAACCATCAAAAAAAAACCCAAACAACCCATCCAAATATGGGGTACAGAACTAAACCAAGAATTCACAACAGAGGAATCTCAAATGGCTGAGAAGCACTTAAAGAAATGTTCAAACTCCTTAGTGATCAGAGAAATGCAAATCAAAATGACCCTGAGATTCCACATTACACCAACCAGAATGGCTAAGATCAGAACCTCAGATGACAACATATGTTGGGGAGGATGTGGAGAAAGAGGCACACTCCTCCATTGCTGGTGGGATTGCAAACTAGTACAACCACTTTGGAAATCAATCTGAACTTTCCTCAGAAAATTGGAAATACATCTACCTGAAGACCCAGCTATACTACTCTTGCGAATATACCCAAAAGATACCCCCACCAGGCCAGAGAGGCATGTGTTCCACTATGTTCATAGTGACCTTGTTTGTGATAGCCAGAAGCTGGCAGCAACACTGATGTTCTACTACAAAATAGATACAGAAAATGTCATTCATTTACACAATGGAATACTACTCAGCTATTAAGAATGAGGACATCCTGTGTTTTGCAGGCAAAAACTAGAAGATATCATCCTGAGTGAGATAAAGCAGACCTAAAAGGAGATGCATGGTATGTGTTCACTAATAAGTGGATATTAGCCCAACAAAAATATAGAACAATCAGGAAATAGTCCACAGAACTCAAAAAGTTTAACAAGCTGAAGGACCCAAGTAAGGATGCCTCAGTACCACTTGGGAGGGAGAAGAAAACAATCACAAGTGGAGAGGGAGGACCTGGAAGGGAAAGTGGACGTGGGTGAGGGGAAGAGGTGAACCTGATTTGATATTGGGTGAGGGAGAAGAACTGAAGCCCTGAGGGCCAGCAGGAAGAATGGAAACAGGTAACCTCAGGAGATAGGAGGTTGGGGGGAAAACTCCAGAATGCACAAGAGACCTGGGATTTGAGAGACTCTCAGGACTCAAAGGGAGAGGGACCTTAGATGAAATGCCCAACAGTAAGGAGTGGGAACTCATAGAGCCTACCTCCTGTAGGAAGACGGCATCAAGTGAGGGAGGGGTTTGCCATTATGGGTCAAAACTTTGACCCATAATTGTTCTATCTGAAAGAACTGCAGGGATGAGAACAGAGAGGAGCCTGAGGAAAAGAAGGTCCAGCAATAGGCCCAAAGTAGAATCTGACTCAGAGGAGGTCTCAAGGCCTGACACTATTACTGAGGCTATGGAGGACTCACAATAAGGGACCTAGCAAGACCACACTCTGGAAGACCCAACAAGCAGCTGAAAGAGTCATCAGATGCAGATACTTGCACCCAATCAGTGGACAGAAACTGCTGACCCCTTAGGATGAATTAGGAAAAATCTGGAAGAAGCTGAAGAGGAAGGTGACGCTGTAGGAGGACCATCAGTCTCAATTAACCTGAACCCCCAAGATCTCTCAAACACTGGACCACTAACCAGATAGCATTCGCCAGCTGATATGAGGCTCCCAAGACACATACAGTAGGGGACTGCTGAGTCTGGGTTCAGCCAGAGAAGATGCACCTAACCCTCAAGAGACTGAAGGCTCTAGGGAGTTTAGAGGTCGAGTTGGGTAGCAGATGGGGGTTGAGATATCCTCGGGTGTGGAGGAGGTATGGGATGTGGAACAGTCAAACAGTCAGAGGGTAGACGGGTAGGGGGATAAAATCTGGGGTGTAAATAAATAATTAAATTTTAAAACACAAGCAAACAAGCCAAAAAGCCTTGAAAATAATGATGAGTTAAGTCAAAGTGCAAGGGCAAAAAAATCAGTGTTGTTTTCAGTGCACAGACTGACTCAGTTCCCATTCAAGGCATTTGTTACAGGAAGACGGGCATGTCTGTTTCTACTGATCTTTAAAATGTAAAATATTCAGCTACAAGGAAAAGTGGCTAGATATGTAAGTAAATATGAAAATATACCTTATGGTTAGGAGACATCAGAAACATCAGAAGGAGTCTTAGAGGTATCACAGATGGTAGAGGTATCAGAGGGGTACCATACTTCAGTTCTAGGAGGCAATGATAGCATCGTGGAAAATAGGGACTTTCTCCAGAGGGAGGGGGCATAAGTGAGAATGAAAAAGAAATGGAGGGGTTAGTGTTAAATGGGAATGGTGGAAATAATAATAATAATAATAATAATAATGTACCTTCCTTCCTGAAATCATGCATACAAGTAGCATTGTACAGACTGAGAAGATTAGATTTAGAAGTGTGTTGGGTTATGTATATGCCATCACAATTAGTTAAAAATGAGGCCATGAGTTTGAAAGAGAGAACGGGGAGAGATGTGGGAACGGTTTGGAGGAAGAAAGGGAAAAGAGAAATGTCATAAACAAGTTGTAATCTCAAAAAATATGTATATAGCAAAAGAAAGAAAGCCTAAAGGTCTCTGGAGGAAAGAGAATGAACTTGAAGGTGAACACAAAGAATCCACCCACAAAACCAAACCAAACCAAACCAAACCAAACCAAACCAAACCAAACCAAACCAAACCAAACCAAACCAAACCAAACCAAACCAAACCAAACCAAACCACAAAACCAGGGAGCCATGTAGAGCACAACTTGACAGTCTGAAATGATCCAATGCATGCTACTGGGCTTCTGAAATAAAATAGAGCAATGGGCAGAGTGAATGTTTGAGGAGATGGTCATTGAGACCTTTTGAAATGGATTGTGCAATGTCACATGTATCCAAGAAACGTGTCAGTACTCAACAGGAGAAGTTCGAAGAAGAGTCCTGCCTCCCATTTAAACTCCTTAAAATGTTTTCTTTTTAAACAGTAGAAATATCTCCTTCTGTGGGAATTTTGTTCCTCCTCCTGAGAAGGACCAGAGTATCGCTACATTGTTCTTCCTTCTTGAACATCATTTGATATGTAAATTGTGTCTTGGGTATTCCAAGCTTCTGGGCTAATATCCACTTATCAGTGAGTGCATACCATGTGTGTTCTTTTGTGACTGGGTTACCTCACTTAGGATGATGTTTTCCAGTTCCACCCATTTGCCTAAGAATTTCATGAATTCGTTGTTTTTAATAGGTGAGTAGTATTCCATAGTGTAAATATACATTTTCTGTATCCATTCCTCCGTTGAGAGACATCTGGGTTCTTTCCAGCTTCTGGCTATTATAAATAGGGCTGCAAGGAACATAGTAGAGCATGTGTCCTTATTACATGAGCCCAGGAGTGGTATAAGAGGATCCCACAGAAGGAGATACAAAGACAAAGTGTGGAGCAGAATCTGAGGGAAGGACCATCCAGAGACTGCCCCACCTAGTGATCCATCCCATATACAGTTACAAAACCAAGACACTATTATTGATGCCCACAAGTACTTGTTGACCAGAGCCAGATATAGCTGTTACTGGGGAGGCTCTGCTAGTGCATGACAAATACAGAGGGAGACACTCTCAGCCAGCCATTGAGCTGAACACAGGGTCCCCAATGGGGGAGCTAGAGAAAGGATCCAAGGAGCTGCAGGGGTTTGCAGCACCATCAGATAAACAATAATATGAGCCACCCAGTACTCCCAGAGCTCCCAGGGACAAAATCATCAACCAAAGAGTGCACACGGAGTTACCCGTGGCTTCAGATGCATAGGCAGCAGAGGATGGCCTTGTTGGACAGCAAAGGGAGGAGAGGCCCTTGATCCTGGAAAGTATAGGGAAATGCCAGGACAGGGAAGCAGGAGTGGGTGGATTGGTGAGCAGGGGGAGGGGAGAGGGGTTATGAGACTTTTGTGGGGTGGGATCAGGAAAGGGAACAACATTTGAAATGTAAATGAAGAATATATCTAATTTAAACATGGAAAAGAAAGCAGAAATACAGTCTTGCAAGCATTGAAAAATCACTATATATCTATATCTATCTCTATCTCTATCTATCTATCTATCTATCTATCTATCTATATACTTCTTACCAGAAACAATAGAAAAAGAAAGCAATAGAAATCGTTTAAGTGTGAGAATTAAAACTATCATTAGTCTCAAAACAGTGGCGGTCTCTTTAAGGAGGAAGGGAGGGAAGAATCAGATAGAACCAGCAGGCGTGAGCACAGTGTGGCTCTAGACATGGTAATGTTGCTTCTATAGCAAGGTTTGCCTTCCAACGGTTAATTTCAACACGTTATTTTTATTATAAAGTAAACGTATTAAAAAATTCAGGTTACTTGCCAACACGTCTCTGTTACAGAAAAACGCTTACAGGCAATGGCAGTTAAAAAAAAATCATTTTTTTCCTCCTCAGTCAAAAATAGCCATCAGGAAGAGAGAGAGAGAGGTATTCTAATCAATATGCCATAATAGCAGTGTGGTAATTATTTGGCTTCTAAGGGAAATCAACAAGTCTTCTGTGATTTCCTCCAATCGATAAATGTACCATAGTCTACTAGTCTAGTCTATAAATGCCTTCGGCTCCTGCCGCCATGCCGATGGTGGATGACCGACCCTGTGCCCCGCCCCGTAAACCAGCACAACCCCTTCCTCCCTTCGGTTGCTTCTTGTCAGATATTTTGCCACGGCAATTAGAAAAGCAAATAACCAGTTATCTAAAGTCATGCTATCATTTCTAATTCACTAATAGAAATTTTTTGACAGAGCCAAAGTAGAAAATAGAAAATAATTGGGATGGTTCCTATGGAAAGTGCTTTAAAAAAAAAAACTTTAAATCCACTGGTGAGAATTTTAAGAGTCATATATTTCAAGCTTAGAGTCTCCACTTTGAAGACACATGGGCCAGAATCGCAAGAGTAGGTTTTAGTGTTTTGAGCTCATCATACACATGCTGAAGCTTAAAATACTAAAATGAAGGGATGGACGTCCCTTCAGGGGTAGCTCTGGCCATTCAATTTCTTCCTTATGATAAGCCAAACTGTTTCCCTTTAGCTTGTATCTATTTGGATGCTATGTGATATTGTCTTTTATCTGGTGGTTATGAAGTTATTCGGATTCTATATATTCATTTTCCTTGGTTAAGCTAAGCATCGCCATCCCGAGTCTCTCCAAAGCCTCCTCTCTGTTCTAAGGAGCATGCTATCACCGTGTCCTCCTAAGACTGTTTCCCTTCAGCTTGTTCCCACTCTCTGCTCTCCACAGTGGGAACAGGATCGCTTCTCTTCTCTTTCTAAAGTTACCCTCAGCTCTAAAGTTTAAACTTGCACCCGATGATTCTATTTCCACCCACAATACCCATGCCTAAACAATCCCAGATCAAATCAGAACTGGTGTCTTATACGTTCCTGTATTCTGATTTTAGGAAAGAACTTTCCACAGGCAGCTAATTCTGCGTCTTTTAATTTTTTTTTAAATACACCTGACCAGAATGGCCTCCTCGGCATTACAAATCCTTTTCTTCCTAGTAATCTTTTGTGCCTCTCCAAGTCGTTGTGAGTCCTCTTAAATCACAAACACCTTTCCTCTTTAAGGCCACTGCAGACTTTAAATCTCTCCTCTATTCCGTGTCTATCATAGCTTTTTAAAACACATTTCCAGACTCTCTTTCATCTCTTCACATTCTGTAAAAATGTGAGACTCCAAATTAGATCTGTTAAATCTATAATAACTGATAGAACTCAATCATCTCAGAACAAGCCTCCCTATCCTTCTGTCATTCTCTTGCGAGATGTATTTTGTATCTCTTCTTCTAAATTAAAAACAAAACAAAACAAAACAAACATGAGGGTGATCAATAAGGCAAGCTAGATCATCCAATGTATGCATGCATCCTATCGACCTTTAAGCAGTCTCATCTCAATGCACAGACAGTTGTATGTTTCATCCTGAAAAGCTTTGGAACAAAAAAGAGTGGGTTGCATTTCTTTAATGATTTTTCTCTTGTAAAAGGACCATTGTTGTATGCTCGATCTCCCAGGTACTGGGGAAGGTGAGACAAGAGGATTGCTGTTTGTTTGTTTTTTGAGACAGGGTTTCTCTGTGTAGCCCTGGCTGTCCTGGAACTCACTCTGTAGATCAGGCTGGCTTCAAACTCAGAAATCAGCCTGCCTCTGCCTCCCAAGTGTTGAGATTAAAGGCATGCGCCACCACCGCCCGGCTGACAAGAGGATTGCTTAAGCCCACAAGTTCAAAGTGAGTCTGTTCAACAGATCGAGATGTCATGTCAAAAAAAAAATCCCTCAGATCTGATTCTTTTTGGTTTATTTTAATTTTAAAAAAGTCTGACTTAGCCTTTTTTCCCCCACTGTCCCCTAACTTCTCGTTATTCAAGTAGATTCAAACTACAGAGATTTCTTAGTCTTATGGTTATAGTAAATATTTGTTAATTAACAAATTCCAAGTCTCTTTGGACTCCACCATGAACACTGAAAAAGTGGTCTTTGCCTACACAGGAGTGTCTTTCCTTGTTTCTGTGTGAGAGATTAGTAGGGATGCACCTTGAATCAATCTCTGGCGGGAAGAAATTGCCTGAGTTATGGGCTAGGTTTAAGGCATCTCTCACTCTTTACCTCTCTGCTTCCTGTCTCACAAACCAGACATCCCCTTGCACAGTTCTGGGATGCAGTGAATGCTGACTTATGCTCAGTTCTGGAGCACAGCTCCTTGCCCATCTGTGGGAAGATCATGGGTTCCAACAGCTGCTTTGAGAATGTTCTCATAGCTTTGCAATTTGGATATAGTTCAGCTGACCATCCTATTTAAGGAATTTATTTTTTTGTAAATGTTACATTTCACATTGCAAGTGAATCTTATATTGAATCTTTCTAGTGGGACCTTTTTTATTTTTAAAGGATGTGTGAATTAAGCAGTTTAAACTTAAAAACTTAAGCAGTTTAATGGAAGGTAAATGAATTTAAAAAAACCCAACAGATACATGGTTTTACTCATTAGTCTTTGTATACAGGGGAAGGTTGTTTCATTCCAGCCACAGTAAACAACAGAAGACTGACAATATCTGCCAAGAGACCCAGATGGCCTCAGGACAGATATAAGGTTTGTCTCAAATATAACTTGCTTATCTTTCACCCACTTTATTTCAGTTGATCTGAGAGTAGATTAATGTACTAGATACCCAGGTCTCTGGTCGACCAATAGTCAGATTCACTCATAGTGGTTTCACAGTTCACTCTCTTACAACCCAACTTAGGTAACTATAAAGCAGTTTGGAACATTCTCATTAAGGGGCCATAAGCAAAAGGCTATGTCTGTGCTTAAGGAAAATTAATAAGTATTTTTTTAATTTTTATTTTCTATATTCTTTGTTTACATTCCAAAGGCTTTCCCCTTTCCCAGTTCCCCCCCTACCATACGTCCCATAATTCCTCTCCCCCCAACTATTCCCCAATCATCCCCCCCCCACGTTTTCTCTGTTCTGAGTCTACAAAACTGGATCCAATCTTTTCAGGCCCAGGGTCCTCTCCTTTCTTCTTCTTGGGAATCATTTGACTTGCTAATTGTGCCTTGAGTATTTAGGGCTTCTGGGCTCATTAATATCCACTTATCAGTGATTGCATTTCATGTGTACTCTTTTGTGATTGGGTTAACTCACTTAGGATGATATTTTCCAGATCTAACCATTTGCCTACAAATTGCATGAATTCATTATCTTTAATTGCTGAGTAGTATTCCATTGTATAAATATACCACATTTTCTGTATCCATTCCTCCTTTGAGGGATATCTGGGCTCCTTCCAGTTTCTGGCTGTTATAGACAAGGCTGCTATAAACCCAGTTCGCCGACAACAGGAAGCCCTGGATACCCCAATAAATAGTTTTAAATGCAGAAGGTATTGAGTAAATTGATTCATCCCTATTCTAAAGATTAAACTAAGTATTTTACGAGTTAGATTTTATATACTCCTTCTTATAACCAGAGGCACATCAAAATTTGGGGGCCAGAACCAACGTTTTCCTTTTGTATGGTTCAGCACTCCCCAGAGGAAAGAGTCCCTAAGTAGTTCTATGTTTAGAAGGAGGAATTGACTTACTGAACTACTAGGGCTGAGTTATCCCTTGACCACCTGCAGCGAGAAAACAAGAAAATCCAATAGTCAAGCCTATGCCCAGGCTAAAGGGAGATTGTTGGTGTAAGTCCCAGTCTGGAGGTCCAAGAGCCAGGAGGAAAAGACAGGGACAAATGAATGTACTATTCTAGAAGGAAAGAGGTGTTTCCTCTGCCTCTTTGTTCTATCCAATCTCTCGTTATATTTGATTTCTCATTTCATTCGAGGATGCACCCTTACATTGGTGGGGGCCATCTTTGTTACACGACTCCTAAAGAAAATCATGTTTTCTTCTAGAAAACCCTTCCTGATACAACAAAAGAGAAAATTTTACCTGGAATTGACATTTCTATGTGCAGTCACATTGAGGCTTGAAATTCTAAAAACTCTCAGGTTTAAGTCGCAGAATTCTAAGTTTTTAATTTTACTTATATAGTATGTGATGTATGTTCTGAGAAACTTTAATATGTCACATTTACTTGGTACATTATGGTAATCAGTGGTTACAAGTCTTTTTTTTTACCTTGAGATGTATGACAGTCACTCACTATTGTGTAGAACTTGAGGTTTTTTTAAGTCATTTTTTCTTTTATTGAATATTTAATTTATTCACATGTCAAATGTTGACTTTTCCTGGTTTCTCATCGGGAACCCCTCCCCCCCCACTGCTTCTATGATGGTGCTACCCACCCACTCACACACTCCCACCTCCCTACCCCTGGCATTCCCCTACACTGGGGAATCTAGCCTTCACAGGGGCCTCTCCCATTGATGGCCTACAATGCTATCTGCCAAATATGTGGCTGGAGCCATGGGTCTCTTCATGTGTATTCTTTGGCTGGGGGATTAGTCCCTGGGAGCTCTGGGGAGGTCTGGTTGGTTGACATTGTTGTTCTTCCTATGGGGTTGCAAACCCCTTCAGCTCCTTCAGTCCTTTCTCAATTAACTCCTTCATTGGGGACCCCATGCTCAGTCTAATGGTTGGCTGAGAGCATCTGCATCTATATTTGTTAGGTTCTGGCAGAGTCTTTCAAGAGACAGCTATATCAGGTTCCTGTCAGCAAGCACTTTGGGACATCCACAATACTGTCTGGGTTTGGTGACAGTATATGGGATGGATCCCCAGGTTGGGCAGAATCTGGACGGCCTTTCCTTCCATCTCTGCTCCATATTCTGTCTCCATATTTCCTCTCATGAGTATTTTGTTCCCCATTCTAAGAAGGACTGAAGCACCCCCACTTTGGTCTTCCTTCTTCTTGAACTTCATGTGGTCTATGAATTATATCTTGGGTATTCTGAGCTCTTGGGCTAATATATACTTACTGGTGAATGCATATCATGTGTGTTATTTTGTGACTGGTTTACCTCATTCAGGATGATATTTTCTAGTTCCATCCATTAGCCTAAGAAGTTTATGAAGTCATTGTTTTTAATAGTTCCATTGTGTAAATAAATGTGCCATATTTTCTGTATCCATTCCTGTTAAAGGACATCGCAGTTCTTTACAGCTTTGGGCTATCATAAATAAGTTTGCTATGTACATAGTGGAGCATGTATCCATGTTATATTTTGGAGCATTTTGGAGGTATATGCCCAGGAATGGTATAGCTGGGTGCTCAGATAGCAATATGTCTAATTTATGGAGGAACCGCCAGCCTGATTTCCAGAGTGGTTGTACCTGTTTGCAGTCACACCAACAATGGAGGAGTGTTCCTCTTTCTCTACATCCTAGCCAGCATCTGCTGTCACCTGAGTTTTTGATCTTAGCCATTCTGGCTGGTGTGAAGTGGAATCACAGGGTTGTTTTGATATGCATTTCCATGATGACTAAGGATGTTGAACATTTCTTTAGGTGCTTCTCAGCCATTCAATATTGCTCAGTTGAGATTTCTTTGTTTAACTCTGTACCCCATTTTTAATAGGGTTATTTGGTTTGTTATACTCTAACTTCTTGAGTTCTTTCTATGTATTGGATATTAGCCCTCTATTGGATGTAGGATTGGTAAAGATTTTTTCCCAATCCATTGGTTGCCATTTTGTCCTATTGACAGTGTTCTTTGCCTTGCAGAAGCTTTGCAATTTTAGGAGGTCCCATTGGTCTATTGTTGATCTTAGAGCATAAGGCATTGGTGTTCTGTTCAGGAATGTTTCCCCTGTGACCATGCTTTCAAGGCTATTCCCTACTTTCTCTTCTATTAGTTTCAGTGTATCTGGTTTTATCTGGAGGTCCTTGATTCACTTGCACTTAGCTTTGTACAAGGAGATAAGAATGGATTGATTTGAATTCTTCTACATGTCGACCTCCAGTTGAACCATCAACATTTGTTGAAAATGCTGTCTTTTTTTCCATTGGATCGTTTAAGCTCCTTTGACAAAGATCAAGCGACCATAGGTGTGTGGGTTCATTTCTGGCTCTTCAATTCTATTCTATTGATCTACCTGTCTCTGTATCAATATCATGAAGTTTTTATCAATATTGCTCTGTAAAAGAGCTTGAGGTCAGGGATGGTGTTCCCCCAGAAGTTCTTTTATTTTCGAGAATAGCTTTCGCTATTCTGGATTTTTCTGTCATTCCAAATGAATTTGAGCTTTGCTCTTTCTAACTCTATGAAGAATTGAGTTGGAATTTTGATGGGGATTGCATTGAATCTGAAGATTTCGTTTGGCAAGATGGCCATCTTTACTATATTAATCCTGCAAATCCATGAGCATGGGAAATCTTTCAATCTTCTGAGGTCTTCTTCGATTTCTTTCTTCAGATAGTTGATGTTCTTGTCATAAAGAACTTTCACTTGATTGGTTTGAGTCACACTAAGGTATTTAATATTATTTGTGACTATTTGGAAGGGTAGCACTTCCCTGATTTCTCAGCCTGTTTATCCTTTGAGTAGAGGAAGACTACTGATTTGTTTGAGTTAATTTTCTATCCAGTCACTTTGCTGAAGTTGTTTCTCAGGTTTAGGAGTTCTCTGGTGGAAATTTTGAGGTCACTTAAGTATACTATCATATTATCTGCAAGTAGTGATATTTTGACTTCTTCCTTTCCAATTTGGGTCCCTTTGACCTCCCTTTGTTCTCTAATTGCTCTGGCTAGGACTTTGAGTACTATATTGGATAGAAAGAGAGTAGGCAGCCTTGTTTCGTCCCTGATTTTAGTGGGATTGTTTCAAGTTTCTCTCCATTTAGTTTGATGTTGGCTACTGGTTTGCTGTATGTTGCTTTTACTATGTTTAAGTATGGGCCTTATTGAATTTCTTTTACCATAATGGGATGCTGAAGTTTTCAAATGGTTTCTCAGCTTCTAATGAGATGATCATGTGTTTTTTTTCCTTTGAATTTGTTTATATGGTGGATTACATAATGGATTTTTGTATATTGAATGATCCATGCATCCCTGGGATGAAGCATCGATATTCTCAAGGGAAACTGGTCTGAAGTTCTCTTTCTTTGTTAAGTCTTTTGTGGTATAAACATACGTGTGGCTTCATAGAATGAATTGGGTAGTATTCCTTCTGTTTCTATTTTGTGGAATAGTTTGAAGAGTATTGGTATTAAGTCTCCTTTGAAGGTCTGATAGAATTATGGACTGAAACCGTCTGGACCTTGGCTTTTTCTGTTTGGGAGACTTTTAATGACTGCTTCTAGTTTTTAGGGGTTATGTGTGGGGGGGAGCCCCAGCAAGGGGTTTCTTCTTTTTTTGTCAGTTTTTCTTGAGACAGTGGAGGGGAAGTGTGTTGGTGGAGGCTAAGACTTGGACTTAAGAGATTTGGAGGTAAAACTTTGTCTTTGAAGATATTTAGAGTTACTGAATAATAAAAAGTTTGCTTATCTAAGTCTAGGTTCCTATGCTATTGTAGCTGACCTGCCTTCTTTGTTCCTCTGAGGCCGGAGACTGCCTTCTCAGGCATGCAGTGCCTCATCCTAAAACAGCAGGAGATTAGGTAAAGGATTAATTGCTAGAACGTTTTCCCTGTTGTTCAGATGCCTCTTGCTTGTTAGGCTAGAGGGAAGTTTAGAGCAATAAACTTCTATTGAAGCAGGAGAAGAGAATAACACTTGCAGAAAGAAACTTTTACATAAGCAAATATGCATACTCTCACATAATCTACACAGCTTCATGCTTGCTCAATATACATTTCCATTCAAATCCAGTTGGGCCCAGCTTTCATGAATTCTCACAATTACATACTTATACACACACACATGCATACATTCTCACAATTGCCTACTTACACACGCATCAATACTTACATACACCTATGGAGCAAAAGACCAAGCACAGGTGCAGAAAGAACTCATTCTGGGTGAAAAAAAAATGAGCTCCAATCTTTTTTGTATAGAGAAAGAAAAAAATTCCACCCTTTTAATGCTAAATGAATTAAACCCATGTTTGTAAGAAAAAAAGCTTTGTTCCTTGTAATAAGACTAAACCTGTCTTGTCCTTCCCATGGGACAGAACAGGTCCCATAGTAAGGAGAAGCCTGCCTGCTCCTTTGCTCTCTGCAGCGTCTTCTTTCTTCCTCGTTCCCTCTGCATTCTGCACATTGGTCTCTTAGTTTCTTACGTTATATATAACTTCTAAGTTATTCCACTCTGCATTCTCCTTCTAATCTTGTTCTCTCCTCCTGCTCTGAAGTCACAACAATGCTCTTACTCTCAATTCCTTTCTGCTGAAAGCTATGCCTATACTTCTAAGTTCTTCTTGAGTTCCATTCTGTCTAAAAGGTGTTCTGTCTAAAAACTTCTCCTTAGCTCAGTTCTCTCTCACAGTTCAGTTCTTCTCAACTCAGTTCTTCTCACCTCTATTCCTGTCACCACAGTATTGACTCTTCTCTTTGTCCTTAGCATTTAAACATCTTCAGAATACATGATCCCATGTTACAAAGTTTATCACAAGTTGGCACAAAAAATCAAATCAAAAATTGCAATAGATGTTTACAGGAGAGAATGTTTACATGCATTTCCATTAGGAGTGATTATCTTGCTAAACATCCATCACCTGTCTCAGCTCCACAGGTTCCCCGAAGGTTTAAAATCATAACGAAGTTATAAGTGAAGTTTTGTATATGTTTTGTCCTAGTACCTATCATAAATTGTTAGTTCCCTTTTTATGACCTTGGTGAATTGTTTTACAACCTCTTGGAATGTGCTGAGTAGGAGAAAGTCTGGTTACCACCTAAGAGCAATTAACTGGTAATACTTGGGAGACTGATAGAATTCTCATTGCAATTTTGACTATCAGAAAAGGAGCTAATAGCAGTTCCACTATGAAAGAGCTTAATAATCACAGATATAATTTTAGGAATTCTTAGAGGATCATCATTAAAACTTAAGTCAACTATTTGTATACATAGCATCACTATAAGATAGTACATCTTTGTGGATTTGAAGAGATTTTTCTCCTAAGGGTTGTACTATTACTTATTGATTATTATATATGTTTAATAATAACAGGAAAAGCATATTAATAGCAGGAATCTTTCCTAAAGTGAATCCTTTACAGCCTTGCTTAGTAAGGGTACACCTGTTGCATAATAATCCAAAGCAGGCCATTTCAGATTGATGATCTGATAGTTATTAGGTTGTCCCATTATGGCTACTGACAATTATGGGACTGTTTAGATCATTTATCTGATCCTGATTTTACTTTGGTACCTGGTATCTGTCTAGAAAATTGTCCATTTTATCCAGATTTTCCAGATTTGTTGAATATAGGCTTTTTGTAGTAGGATCTGATGATTTTTTTTTAACTTCCCAGGTTTCTGTTGCTACGTTTCCCTTTTTGTTTCTGATTTTGCCAATTTGGATACTGTTACTGTGCCCTCTGATTAAGTCTGTCTAAGGCTTTATCTATCCTGTTAATTTTCTCAAAGAACCGATTCCTGGTTGTGTTGATTCTTTGTATAGTTGTATTTGTTTCTACTTGTTTGTTTTTATCCCTGAGTTTGATTATTTCCTGCCATTTACTTCTCTTGGGTATATTTGCTTCTTTTTGTTCTAGAGTTTTCAGGTGTGCTGTTAAGCTGCTAGTGTATCCTCTCTCCAGTTTCCTTTTGGAGGGACTCAGAGTATGAGTTTTCCTCTTAGTACTGCTTTCATTGTATCCCATAAGTTTTGGTATGATGTGTCTTCATTTTCATTAAACTCTATAAAAGTTTATTTCTTCCCTGACCAAGTTATCATTAAGTAGAGCGTTGTTCAACTTCCACACGTATGTGGGCTTTCCATTGTTTTTGTTGTTATTGAAGACAAGACTTTGTTCATGGTGATCTGATAGAGGGCATGGGATTATTTCAATCTTCTTTTATCTGTTGAGGCCTGTTTTGTGACCAATTATATGGTCAATTTTGGAGAACATATCATGTAGTGCTGGAAAAAATATATATATATAGTTTAAGGTGAGAGGTTCTATAGATATCTTTTAAATCCATTTGGTTCATAACTTCTGTTAGTTTCACTGTTTCTCCATTAATTTCTGTTTCTATGATCTGTCCTTTGGTGAGAGTGGGGTGTTGAAGTCCCCCACTATTATTGTGTGAGGTGCAATATGTGCTTTTAGCTTTAATAAAGTTTCTTTTATAAATGGGTGCCTTTGTAATTGGAGCATAGGTGTTCAGAATTGAGAGTTCATCTTGGCAGATATTTCCTTTGACGAGTATGAAATGTCCTTCCTTTTCTTTTTTGATAATTTTTGGTTGAAAGTCAATTTTATTTGATATTAGAATGGCTACTCCAGCTTGTTTCTCAGAACCATTTGCTTGAAAATTGTTTCCAGCCATTTACTCTGTGGTAGTGTTTGTCCTTCTCATGGAGATACAATTTCCTTTCTGTAGCAAAATGGTGGGTCCTGTTTACATATCCAGTCTGTTAGTCTATGCCTTTTTATTGGAAAATTTAGTCCATTGATGTTAAGAGATATTAAGGAAAAGTGACTTTTGTTTCCTGTTATTTTTGTTGTTAGAGGTAGAATTATGATTGTGTGGCTATCTTCTGGGTTTGTTGAAAGAAGATTACTTAATTGCTTTTTTCTAGGATGGCATTTTCCTTCTTGTATTGGAGTTTTCCATCTATTATCCTTGTAGGGCTGGATTTGTGGAAAGATACTGTGTAAATTTGGTTTTATCATGGAATAGCTTGATTTTTTTCCATATTCATTAAGTGAGAATTTTGTTGGGTATAGTAGCCTGAGCTGGTATTTTTGTTCTCTGAGGGTCTGTGTGACATCTTTGAAGGATCTTCTGGATTTTAGAGTCTCTGGTGAGAAGTGTGGTGTAATTGTGATAGGTGTGTCTTCATTTGTTACTTGAGCTTTTCCCCTTACTGTTTTTAATATTCTTTCTTTGTTTGTGCATTTGGTGTTTTGATTATTATGTGACAGAAGGAGTTTCTTTTCTGTTGTGTTCTATTTGGAGTTCTGTAGGCCTTTTGTATGTTCATGGGCATCTCTTTCTTTAGGATAGGGAAGTTTTCTTCTATAATATTATTGAAGATATTTACTGGCCCTTCAAGTTGAGAATCTTTGCTTTCTTCTATACCTATTTTCCTTATGTTTTGTCTTCTCATTGTGCCCTGGATTTCCTGGTTGTTTGGGATTAGGTACTTTTGCATTTTGCATTTTCTTTGACTGTTGGGTCAATGTTTTCTCTGGTATCTTCTAATCTGAGATTCTCTCTTCTATCTCTTATATTCTGTTGATGCTTGCATCTATTACTCTAGTCACTAACGTGGTATTCAGAAGAGAAAGCCTGGAGCTCAACAAATGAGTTACATAGAATCAGCCATTAGAATAAATGTAGAACTACTGAGGAACCCCACTCCCAATGATAAAGTAGAATAAATTTTGCCCTGAAGTAGTTTGTACCTGTTTGATCTGACTGGAAACTTCCAATTGAAGAGAATTTCCTCTAGGGATTTCTAACCTTATACTTGTATGTGTGCATACTTGGAACTAGAAAATGTATTATTTATATGAATTCAAAACCATGAGGTAAAATTTATGTAGTTATAGACTGCCAATTTTCCTGGATATTTGGCATAAACAATTATAGATCTGCTGAAGGGTATGCCTTAACCATAGGTCTCAAAGAATCCCTGAAGATCCAGTTCTGAGAATAAAGAATTGTGCTGCGTAGCTTTTGGCTTTTTTTAGTGATATATCAAGTGTGGAAGCACCATAAGTATAATCCTGCATGATAATAAACCATAGGAGGGGATTTGAAAAGATTGCTGATATTGAAACTGTGAAATAGGAGAAAAAAAGTAATTGTGTTAAAGAAATGCGGGGAGGGAGGGAGAGAGAGAGAGAGAGAGAGAGAGAGAGAGAGAAGAGAGAAGAGAGAAGAGAGAAGAGAGAGGAAGAAAAAAGAAAGGAAGGAAGGAAGAAAAAAGAAAAGAAAAATGAAAAAATTCTTATTATATGACAAAGGAAGAGGCCATCAAAAATTCATCAGGCATGTGTAAGGAAAAATTATGAATAAACAAAAAACAATGGCCATCTCTAGAAATAGAAAGCAATGGGTTAAGTTAGCTAACCCTGAGGGGTTAAGCAGCAGTTTCCATTGGAAGAGAACTTTAGTTAACAAGAAAGAGAACAGGGTGATTTCTTACAAGTATTTTTAAGTTTGCATCACAATAACGTATAGACAGAATCATGAAGCAGCAGTTCACTAACAAGAGGAAAAGACCGCACAGCATGCACATGACTGTAGAAGGAAATTAGAAAGATGGGAACAAATATTTTCAGAATTAGCAAAATTCTCAAATTCCTCAATTCTGAAGATCTAGGGCATAAAAAAACAAGAAAACAAAAGCAACGCCCTATCTAGATGTGTCATGATTCTACAGACCACAGAAACAGAAAGAGTCAAGGAGAGGAGAGAAGAGAACGACTTCCAGCCAGTAATCAAAACCGATGAAGAGCGGCATCTCTCAGAAACTGGCACAGTAATCTGAGAAACCCTGAAGTCACACATTAGTTTGGAAAAGAAAGAATACCTTGGATACTTCCAGACAAATTAGAATAGAGTTTGCTTTAGGAAGACTCAGAAATCTAAAGCCCATCTTCCATTAGATAAAAAAAAAAAAGATTCTATGATTAAAAAAGAAATGTTATGCAAAGCATATGGCCAAATAGGAAAGCAAACCTTTGAAAATATTAATCATGTGAAGCAGAAAAATACTACTTTCCTTCTGAGCTTTTAGTTTGAAAAAAAATAAAAATAAAAAGAGGGAGCACACACAGTAATAGCAGTGTGTGTGGGATTAAAATGTTGCAAGTTTCTTGTATTGATTTAGAAGAGAGAAAATTACTTTTAGACCCTAGAATATTGTGTTTCCTAAGCTCCAAAGAACAGAGAGAATGCATAGTCATGTTTCTTTGTGAAATGGTTGCTGCTTGCTTGCTCATGCCCCGGTGCACTGCCCCAACCCGTGCCATATGGGATTGGATCCAGTAGAAAAGCAGTAACTTGAAAATACTTTAAGTGAAAGGAGAGCTACTATAAGTATATTTGATAAATATTTAAAAACAAAAATGATTACCTAGTCATCTTAGCAAACGTTATGACAAATTGAAAGTTTAGCTAATCAAAAGTTCCTGTTCCTATAGAAACCTTGTCAACTAGTCCCAACATGAATAAAATAAAAAGTGTCTATCAAGTGGCAGCTCTTTCAATGATTAGTAGATCAAAATATACTGTATAATGAGTTATTCATTTTAACTCTTAAGGAAATAACTTTTGACTAGGGTAATACTTTCTGTTATATCTTTGTTTTTAAATTAATTTTTCTGCATATTTCCTTTATCAACCCTTGGCTATTCATTTAGTTTTAAAAAATTTAGTAGAGCATGACATAAACACAAAGCATCATTAAGCCCAAGCATAAAGAGCAATTTAAAAATAATCAGGAGGTAAATACACATAGAAGATCTATATTATTTATTATTACAAAATGACATCAGTTTACATATATATTTGTTCGTGCATATTATATTATATTGACTATTCACAGAAGCATTCAAAAGATCTTTGAAAACGTATCAAAGACATATTTTAAAATAACTTTTATGATACACATTTTTTTTTTGCCTGAATTTAGCAATGAAAGACCTTTGTAGTAGAACTTGAGTAGTTGCGGGGATTTCCATGTCCACATAGAAAAAAGCTCTATTGTTTCTTAGAAAGGCTCACCTTGGAAGAATTTCTCTTTGGTATAGTTCTCAAATTTAGCTGTATTTCTCAAACCTTGGTTTAAAAAAAAAAAAAAACACAGCGTGCAGCTCTGATCACTGCAGCTCAGTGCCATTACCACAGACATCTTGAGATCCTACCTACAGTGGACATATTTGTGGTGAGATGTCCACCACAGAAAGCCTGAGACTGGTGGGATGTTTGAAATCCATCATAGAAGGCCTGTGATTGGTAGCATGTTTGCATTTCATGGTCACAGTTCAAGTTGAAGCTAGAGCTCAAGGCAAATTTCACCTCCACGCTTGGAAGGCATTCTCAACAATGAGGGTGCCCTGTTAAAATGCATAGGATCTCACAGATAACCTGAACATAACCCATGAAATGACAGCACTAAAAACTGTCATTCCGTACTTGACAGTAACCATAAAACAATGACAACAAAGCCAAACAAGCAAACAAGCAAAAATCAAAATCAGAACAAAAACAAAATCAAACAAACGAAAACCCAACCATTTTTTAAAAATACGTACTTGAAATTTAAAATATAAGTTTCCCCAGTAAGCTCTTGAGAGTGTGAATGCTAAACTGGTTTATTTTAGAAGAGACGGGCTGACTGAAGATGCTGTCTGGATAGGCTCAATGTCTGTGACTGCGATTAATTTTATATTAGCAGATGTGTTTGCAAGTTGCTACAATCCCCCCATTCTTTCTGCTGTCATTCTCTCTATTCAGTTTACTTTTTGTTTTTTTCTCCTTGAAAGTAAAATACTAACTAATCTTGGATTTTTCATTCATTTTCTATATCTCTCTCTGAGTCAGAAATAAATTTCTTTCCATCTCTACCTTTAGAACAGAGGATTTTTCAACAGATTTCTGCACAGTTGCCGGCAAACCACCACACTGTTTACTCTAAGAACTGATTTAAATTCTTTTGAGTAACTTAGATATTTCTAGCTCTTTCTTGAGTGTGGTATTTTTAAAAAAAAAAAACAGGTCAGACAACACAAGTTGTTACATAATATTTGTAAAGACCATAGGATGGCCACACAAGCCCATCCCATTGCAGTGTGAATGCATCTTGCCCTAATTACAAAGAGAGGTTCTCAAGTGAGGAGCCTGCACCCCAAGCATGTTATTAGACATGACAATAAGTAATCTCTTGCCAACTAGAGTCTGTAACCATGGCTACAGAACCTTTGTCTCATTCCCGACAAAGAAAAAGTTCTTGGAGCGCATGCAGGAAGGGGAAACTCCAAGAATGACCAAGGGGAGGTTTCACCATGCATAAAAAGGGAACTCTCAAACTCTCAGAGGTCTAGCTCCAGGGTCTCTAAGTGCTGAGCTTGAGTACAGTCACTCTAGCATCCTCTGAAGGAGAGAAACATTCTAGGTGAAGCATTCCCTCTCCAATATCCAAAGACCACGAAAGACCAACAATGTCCCAACTTCTTTCTCCCGCTTCTCCCTGTTAAGCATTTAACCTAAACATTTACGGAGATATGCCCCCTAAAACCAACCAACCAACCAACCAAACAAACAAACAAACAAACCTACAAACAAAACTTCCACTTGCCACTGGGTTTCAGTGGCAAGCTACATGTGGAAGAAACAATATTCTTTTCATTATCTGTGATTCCACCTGTTTTAAGTTTAGATGCTTCTGAGAGGAAAACCTCTTAGAGTTCTCCCTTCCTGCATCCATCCCCTCCAAGAACTTTTCCTTTGCCGGGAATGAGACAAAGGTTCTGTAGCCATGGTTACAGACTCTAGTGGGCAAGAGATTACTTATTGTCACGTCCAATGACATGCTTGGGGTGCAGGCTCCAGAAGGTAGGAGGACATTACCCATTGTCATGTCTGATGCAATGTTTGGTATACAGCCTTTTTAAAGCTGCTTGTATGCTATAGTCACAGCATCAGGAAGAGGTAGAGAAAGAGGATGCTTACTTTTCTGAAACGTACCATTTTTCTTCTACTTCTGGCATGCTGGGATTGAGCCGCGGGCTGAGCAACCTCCTACCATTCAGCTACATTCCCAGACATATTTTTACTATTTATTCTGATGTAGGTTCTTACTGGATTGCTCAGCAAGCCTTGTTATGGATTTGCTAGGATTACAGGCCTGTGCCACCAGGCCTTGCTAACAATTTCTCTCCTGGCTATGAGAGGACGTAAGAGATACTTGTCCCTTGGTTATCCCAGAAGGCTTACACCAGAAAAATCCTTCTTCCTTTACTTCTGCCACTGACTTCTATAGTCTCAGGCTTGGGGAAAAGAAAAGCCAGGAAGATTTGCAGGCTACTTTTGCACTCGTCCGGTCCGAATTCCTGAGGCACTAAAACAAAGCGGACACCAGTTTGAGTTAAGAGTAAGCAGAAGTGAAACACAGAGGGAGGAAAGTCTCAAAAGAGCTACTAGCTACAACATGAGTAGAGATGCCAAAACCAAACAGCGTACCTAGTTCTCCTCATCCATGTGGCACCTTTGATACCAATGCAGCTTCCTGTGGGAGGCATCCCTTCCATACAGCTTCAGGTACTCTCTGATTGTCCATTTTGTATGTATGTATGTATGTATGTATGTATGTATGTATATATGCGTATATGCGTATATGCGTATGTATATGTATATGTATATGTATATGTATATGTATATGTATATGTATATGTATATATGTGTGTGTTGCTATATTGTTATGTTATATTTTATCATGGAAATAGGAAACTGGCCATCTGCAGGCCATTTCTGGACTACAGATACTGTTGTATTTGACCTGTACAATGGTTATAAAAATCCAGATTTTCTGAAAAGCAGTTTTTAAAATGAGGGCATTTCACTTCAAACTATAGATTTCCAGATTCCCTTGAGAATCAGACTTGAAACCATGGATCTATGATCCTAACAACAGTAACCCAGATAATGAGGTATGGCTTACTCTTAAGCATCATGGTGTCCTTCTGTTGGCTACACCCTCCGTCTGTTACTCATCTGGAAGGCACTTGTGTCTGTGAGTACTATTCTTTCTAAGCTTCTGTGTTTTAAGTTCTGCGTCGCCAAAGGTTAGGTTTCTCTTGTTTGGTAAAACAACTATACTTATTAAAATTTGACATACATTGTTGTTTTAATCAAAGTTCTATTGCTGCGAAGTGATGCCATGACCACAGTACCTCTTTTAAAGGAAACCATTTAACTATGTCTTGCTTACATTTGAGTTTGTTATCATCATGGCTGGAAGCATGATGGCATACAGGCAGACCTGGTGCTTGAGAGGTACATCTCAGCAGGTAGCAGGAAGAATGAGAGACACTGGGCTTGGCTTGGGCATTTGGAACCCTAGAGCACATCCTCAGTGACATACGACCGAAAACCCACAAGGCCACACATTTTAATCCCTGTCAAGTAGTACCACTCAGGCATTCAAATCTATGGGCCTATGGGGGCCATTTCTAGTCAAACCACCATAGTTGTCTAGCATGAATAAATTCAACTTATACCTCCCAAAATGGTGTCATTTCATTTTCATTCATTGTACTCTACTCCCATCCCCTGCCCCGACAATTTATTTACATAAAGACTTTGTTCTGACATGTACCTGCAACAAACAAAATGGAGCCATGTGCGTTTTATTCTTGGTGGCCTCTGGTCGGGGACATACGCACATGACCTGCTCAGCTTCTCCGTGTGGCCCTGTCTACAGTTGTCTCTTCTATACATATATTCACCATACATATGTGTGTATGTACACACATGATGACCTATGCCCTGCTGGGTCTGGAGTTGCCTCTCCAGTATGTTTGATGCTAAACTCTCCATGGAGGATATGAGTGCCAAGAAAGGAGGGAAATCCTTTGAGTTCATTACAGCCACACCTAGTGCAGAGCATGGCGCAAACAGCAGCTCTTGTGTTCTTTATAAGTAGCCTCCTCAGCATCGCCTATCTGATTAACATCCAAGTTGTTCCTCAGGAGCTCAGTTCTAGGTAGATACCACAGTGGATTTTGCTTCACCATCCTTTATTTTTCATGGCATCATATTTGCATTTTTTAAAAAATTATTTATTCCTCTGGGCCATATAAATCACTGTCTTCCCTACCCTTTTCCCAATCTCCACATTAGCAACAACAACAACAAGAAGAAATGTCTAAGTTTTTAATTTTGACCAAATTTATTGGGAACAAGACTGCCCACGTTTCTTTTTTTTTCTTTAAAGTTTTTTTTTAATGTTTATTTATTATTATATCTAAGTACACTGTAGCTGTCTTCAGATGCACCAGGAGAGGGCGTCAGATCTCATTACGGATGGTTGTGAGCCACCATGTGGTTGCTGGGATTTGAACTCAGGACCTTCGGAAGAGTAGTCAGTGCTCTTAACCGCTGAGCCATCTCTCCAGCCCCTGCCCACGTTTCAAATAGTAAATGTGTCGGTTTGCTGCTCCTGACATTAATTCCAAAGGATTCGTTTGTTTGACTGCTTTGATTTGTTAGGCACCAAGCTATTCTCTAGAAATTTAAAAGTGAGCAAGCAGAAGCAGACGTTAATAGGAACATGGGCGTCTATCTGTGATGCCAGCTTCAGGGAGGTGGAAGCAGGAAGACTGAATTCAAGGCCAGCCTGTAGTACACAGTGAGTCTCTGTCTCAGGGGAAAACACACACACACACACACACACACACACACACACACACACACACACACCCCAAAACAAAGAAACAAAGAAACAAAGAAACAAACACAACATTAAGACCAGAAATCTGTGCCTATCTAAGTGAAGCGACATGAAATAGATTCCAGAATGGGTGATGAACTCAGAGACCTGTCTGTATCACCCAAAGAAAGCGCCAACTCCTCCTGTCTAGTGAAAGGTTTTCTAGATAGCTTAAACCAAAGCTAGCTTCCTGCGGCCTGGACTGTGTATTCTGAAGCCAGAACGGGCAGCAGTAGTCATTCATTCCCCAAAGACTGTACTATTCCATTATCAATCCCGGTCTTCCTGTTCAGGTCTCACTCTGTCTACTTCCATCTCCACCGGCAGCCTTCTGGATCTACCTCATTTTCTCTAGGAATGTGCAGTTGGGATCCAGGAGTACCAGTTGGGATTGCTCATTACCCATGCTTGCCGTCTGAGTCAAACCGTGAAGTGAAATAATTCATGTAGCAACACCCTGTGTAAGACGAGCTTGTGACCTGTGACCGTTTCCCCTCTCCGCCCTTCCTCTCCACAGAAAATGCAGAAACTGGCCTTGCTTTTCTGTGAGATGGAGCCCTCAGTGTGGAGAGCATGGTTTTATTTCCAATCCTTTCCCCCCTTCACCATTTTCACAGAGACCAACAAGTGTTCTATTAATCCAGCCCTCTTCCCTCAAATATATGCCAAAAACGTGGGGCTTGAAATTGTGACCAACTCATGAAAGCAGTTTTCTGCCATGTAAGTGGAAAATAAATTACAAACAGAAGTTGGATTTCTCTTGCCTCTTCTACTCCTGTTTGCTCTCTGGTCACGACAGGCTTTCTCTGATGATAACAACACTTACATTTGGCTCTGTTGGGTTTTTTTTTCCTTGACAGCTCAGGAGTCAGGTTCCCTCTAGTTACCCAGGGTGTGGGTGGCTTCGAAAGAATTTTCCAGAAGCTTCCAGATGAACCATCTCTCTTAGAAATGTGTGAACCGAGCCACCAGCCCCCTCAAAGCACAGATTTTAATAAGTCATTTCAATTTTTAGGATGCATATTAATCTAAAAGGTGCGTGAGCCAGAGAGCAGAATTTTCTCAAGTGGGAGTTAAAAATAGCCCTTGTTATAGGCAGAGGGGAGCTCTCCTCTGACTCCTTGTATATGAATCATTTGCCAGATCCTCACATGAGAAGATGCTGACTTTGGTCACTCACTGTCCCTGGATGTTGCCAGACACAGTAGTTTCAAGAATAACAGCTTGAACTTCTAGTGGCTGGTTCTTCTGTAAATGCTGTACAAATGTGTATAATTCACTTTGGGTCAAGTCATTGGATAACCAGCCAGCTCTCTCCAAAGTCTTCACTCCTTAGTCTGATTGCTTCATTGTGCTGCTCTCCTGAGGAATGCCTCAGGAGCACTCCAGCCTGACTGGGACTCCCCAACTCGCAGACTCCCTACAAAATGATCAGCTCTATTCTCCGGTTGATATTTACCAAGCCCCGCAAATGCCTTTTCCAGCACCACATTTCTGCTCTCTTCCAATCATTCATTTGCTAAAGTCCATCCAAAGAAAAAAAGACAGTATAAAAAAAAATCTACACCTCTCCTTGAAGTCCTATAAGACCCTGGTCTGAGCTTCTCCTCAGGGCACCCATTCACCAGACAAGAAGGGGAAGGCAGAGCCTTGGACAGGGGAGGGGGCAGAACCTGGTTTGGCTCCTAGTGGGTGGTTTGACTTTGAAGGGGCTGGAAAAGAGAAAACCTTCTCCAGGAGATTTGGGTGTGTCTCTTGACAATGAAGTACCCTCCCCTTGTGATCCTTGATGAAGAGATGGTCCGTACTTGTTCAAACTGCTTTACTTGATGGCCAATGTGAATTTATTCACCTTACTCAGGGTGAACTAGGGATTAAATACCTTTTGTAGGACAGAGTGCCCAGGAAGGGAAGCTCATTGGATGAACACTCTAGACATTTCTAGATACTTCCTTAGCATGGAGAACTCCAGGCGTTTATGCTATATGACTGATTGCTATGGTCCTTTATGAGTATCATGGTTATGTGTTCCAGAGCAAGTAGTTGGGCAAAGATCTGTCCTCACTCCTACCATTCTAATTCCGAATTTCACAGGGTTTGGACTCACTCAGCCTTACCAGTTCTTCTGTGTGGTTGTATGATCCACTTGTCCCCCCCCAATACATATACATATGCATATCCATGTACATATACATATGAAATTTACCCCTTACTGGAAATATGATTCACAAATATTTTCTTATTCTCCATATTGTTGATTGGTTCTTTTCCTGTACAGTTTTCAGTTTGGCACACTTGTCTAACTTGACAGTTTTTTTGTTAGTTTCCAGCATCTGTTGACATAAAAAAAAAAAGAAAACTCATTCAGAAGGCCAAAGAGCTTTGCCTTTCTGTCTTCTTTTTTTTAAAAAAATGTATTCTTCTCTCATATGATATATCTAGGCCACAGCTTCTCCTACTGCTATCCTCCTCCTAGGGCTCCCTCTACTTTCCCTCTTCTGCAGATCCACTGCCCCGGCATTTCCCTTCAGAAAAGAGCAGGCCTTCCAGTGTGAACAAGCAAACATGGTGTAACAAGTTGCAACAAGACTCGGCACGATGCCTCATATCAAGGCTAGATGAGGCAACCTAATAGGAGGGAAAGGATCCCAAGGGCAGGCAAAATTGGCATGTCAGACATTCCAGTTGCCACTGTTAGGTGACCCACAAATACCCCAAGCTAAATAACCGCAGCATGTATGAGAAGGACCTAGCATGGACCCATGCAGGTTACGTGATTGCCACTTCAGCCTCTGTGAGCACCTATGAGCCCTGAAGAGTTGATTCTGTGAGCTGTTGTGCTAGCTCGTCTTATGTCATCTTGACACTCAAGCTAGACTTATCTTAGAGAGAACCTCAGTTGAGAAAATGCCTCCATAAAATCAGGCTGTAAGGCATTTTCTTCATTAGTGATGGAGGAGGGCCGAGCACATTGGGCCCTAAGACACCTGTGTTTTCCTGGTATCATTGGCCCCCTCTGGCTCCTACAATTCTTCCTCCCCTTATTGCATGGGGTTCCTTGAGCTCTGCCTACTGGTTGAGTGAGTCTCTACATCTGCTCTCATTAGATGCCAGAGGAAGCCTCTCTGATGATGATGCAGTCTATGAGTATAGCCGAATACCATTAGGAATCATTTCATTGTCTCTGTGTGTGTTGGGGGAACATGGCCTCCCACTTGTGACTTGGGCTTCAAGTTAGAGCAGTTATTGGTTGACTACTCTTGCAGGTTCTGATCCACCATTGCCCCACCTGTACTTTTCTAAGAGTTTTCCAATGTCTGTCTTATGTTTAGTTCTTTAATCTACTTGACTTGATATTGTATGTGGGATAAAAGGTCTAATTTTGTTTATTTATTGCATATATTCAGTTTTCCTAATATCATTAAGAGGAGAGAATTTTTCTCCTTGTGTTTTTTGGGGGGTATACTTGTCAATATTATTTGACCATATATGCTTGGAGTATTTCTAGGACCACAGTTGTATTTTATTTGGTTTTGTTTCTGTTTCCATGACAACAGTGTTGTGATTAATATGGATTTCACTTAACTTGAAGTTATCAATATATATAAAATGGAATATTATTCATAAGCTGAAGAATGAAAAATACTGCATGACTTTAATTGTAAGTAGGATGTTTTTTTTAAAAAAAATAGTAAGAAAAAAGATGTAAAACAGAAACAGAAAGTATAATTGGGGGACAAGGAATGGGAAGACATAGAACAAAGGACGGTTTTGTATTTATGTAGAATTACTAACGCAGCGCCATCCAAACGGCAATATGGTGGGGGGAGGGGAGTGTCGGAAGTATCAGCCGTTAGGCACAGAAGATCAAATGGAGAACCAATTATAAATTGGTGGTGAAGAGGAAAAGAAGTTTATTTTCATTATGGCTATATAGTGAAGACAGAGCCAAATTTATACTGAAAAAAGAAATAAAGGCAAAGTTCAATGGAGTTTGCATAGTCTTGGTCACATCATGTGCTGGTTGACCATTGACTGAAGCTGATCCTGATACAAAGCCTTATTACTGTGAGAAAAGTCACTTTCTACTGGCATGAGAATGTACTTCCAGTTATCATCATGAAATGTGTATGTTATGCTTGCAGTGGTGAAATTTAAAATAAACTGAGTGGCAAATTGTACCAATCAGTTTTATTGCTATGGCCAAATATCCGAATGATTATTTTTAAACTCAATGTAAAAGAAGAAGGAGTCATCGTGGCTCATGGTTGCAGTTGGTCCACAGTCCTTGGCTCTGTCAACCCTCAGCCTATAGTAAGGGAAAACATTGTGGCAGTAGGACCATGTAGCAAGGCTACTCACCTAGCCGGGCTGTTCAGCTTCTGGTAGATAGGGGACAGAGTGAGATGTGTAATAGTCATAATTTAGCCAGGTCCTAAAGTACCTTATACCTCCTGAAATTCATGCCCCAGTCTCAGATGAAGCCTCCAGATCCTGGGAGGACATTTTGTACTCAAACTCTATATGTGACACAGATCTCATTCCAACAGGAAAAATAAAGAGATCAATTGTCCTGAGTCCTAAACTATTGAACAGTTGTTTGGAAACACAGGTATGACTCTTCCCTAAATACCATGTTCCTCTGTGGAAATGATTACATAACCTTCCTTTAACCACAAAACAGAAGACAATCCTGAATCAATACATTTATCAAATCAAATACATTTGTGGAGAACCAGACAGCTGGGTTGTGGCAAAATAAAGATATTGCTGCTACAGGTTTAGATGCAATATGATGACATTCTAATCATTTTAATGACATTTTATCTAGTTATAGAAACCAGTGCCCAGCTAAGTTAATACACCCCGAGCATTTTACTTGATAGTCAACAGGATGCTACATCAGATCCGAGCTGGGCGATACGTGGCTTTTAAGGACACTAAAGAGAACACGAGATAGTTTTAGCTCTTAGTCTATTGTTCAACATTCTAGTTCTCCACAATCACAGAAACTCTAACAAGCCAATCTGCAGATCCTCATCATGGATTAGGCTTTTCAAGAAACTGTAGTTCACACACAGAGTCACGGTGCGAGTGGCAAAGAGATGGAACTCTAGAAAGGAGGCGATCAGGAAAAAGGTGCTGAGAAGTGGGAAATGGAAAAATTAGGGTGCTTGGATTAGCTGAGAACAGGGGAGAAGTGGAAGAGAAGAGGGATGAACAACACAACTAATGTTTGAAAAAGCTATAGGGAAATGTAATTTTATGTTTCCTTAAAATGTGTATATAACATACAAGTATATGTAAAAACATACACATTAAATGAAGGTGTGCAACCTGGGGTGATATTACTGTTTTACTTTTTTTTAATTTTTATTTTCTATATTCTATGTTTACATTCCAAAGGCTTTCCCCTTTCCCAGTCCCCCCCTACCATACGTCCCATAATTCCTCTCCCCCCCAACTATTCCCCAATCATTCCCCCCTCCCCCCACGGTTTCTCTACAAAACTGGATCCAATCTTTACAGGCCCAGGGTCCTCTCCTTTCTTCTTCTTGGGAGTCATTTGACTTGCTAATTGTGCCTTGAGTATTTAGGGCTTCTGGGCTCACTAATATCCACTTATCAGTGATTGTATTTCATGTGTATTCTTTTGTGATTGGGTTAACTCACTCTGGATGATATTTTCCAGATCTAACCATTTACCTACAAATTGCATGAATTCATTATTTTTAATTGCTGAATAGTATTCCATTGTATAAATATACCACATTTTCTGTATCCATTCCTCCTTTAAAGATTTATTAATTTAGTGTATGTGAGTACACTGTTGCTGTCTTCAGATGCACCAGAAGAGGGCATCGGATTCCATACAGATCATATGAGCCACTGTATGGTAACTGGGAATTTAACTCAGGACCTCTGGAAGAGCAGTCAGTGGTCTTAACTGCTGAGCCAGCTCTCCAGTCCAATATTACTGTTTTTAAGAGTCATAAATTCAGAAAACCTCTCTCCCAGATATGAGGAACCTCCCTTTGAGTTGTCAAGGGAGTGGAAGAGACTCCCAAAACAATATAGGCTATTGCTCTGGATGCCAGTAACCTCAGAGAGCTTCTTCCTCTTGCTAAAGACACCTTACACACTACCCATTCTGGACGCAGAACTTGGAGGAATTGAAACTGGATCTGATCTAGAAGCTTCATCCCTGGGGACTGGTTCATAGTACTGGAAAGTACTATACAAGCTGCCAAGGGAGAAATTTGATCTAGAATCCTACCAAGCTATGACACTATGAACAACAATGACCACCATGGCAAGATATTCCAAAGGTGCAGTAGTGGCTTTTGTGTCTTGATGGTAACTAACTGGACTTAAGGCCAACTCAACAGGAGGGAATTCATGCCAGGTACTATAAATTTAGCCAACTAATCATGTCTGGTGAAATCATGGACTCTGTAAGAGAACCCACTCCTACCACTGCCTAAATCAGTATTAATACCTAATAGCAGACTGAGTACTTATCCTTACACCCTCAGATAAGTGTCTGTCTCACCCTTCATCACAGAAGTTTTTTGGGTTTTTTTTGGGGGGCAGAGATCATTACAGAAATTTCCACCTAATTAAAATACAGAGAACAAGTGACAAGGGTTGCCCAACCCCAGTGGATACACCCAACACATCTCCTACACCTATGGGTACATCACGGAAAGAGGGAACAGGAAGACTGTAAGAGGAAGAGGACCAGGACTTCTGCTGTGTCTTCTATATGTGACTGGGTAACTGCGGCCATGAAATTTTAAAATACAGCTGGTTAAACAAGACCACCATGACATTAGTTAACATGTCCATGTAGTTGGAAAATCTGGAAGTGTGGAAAACCTAACCCTAAATGAGCTACAGGCATTCATGGCTATGGAGAGGGAGACTCAGTCTTCCTTAGGAATGAGTTTCTGATAGATTATCCAATCCCAAGTGGTCATCCCTAAACACACACACACACACACACACACACACACACACACACACACGAAACACTAAAAAGACTCAGCAAGCTATATTTCTTTATGTATATGTAATAATAATGAAAGTAAATGTCATGAACTTGATGGAATTAGGGAAATTAAGGAGGCATTGGAGAGTGAAGAAGCAGGGATGGAAATTATATAAAGTATTCAAGTAAGAAATCCTCTAAAGGATTTGTAAAAGTAAAAAGTAATTCAGAAATTAGCAAGTCAGAGAATCTAACAAAGTGAAGTTAGATCATTGATGGCCCTCGACTAGGATAAGTAAGTCTTTGGCGCTAATGTATGAGGAATATAGTTTTTAAAATAATATACATTAGGGATTTGTTAAGCAGCTTGGGCTTTATATGCTCTTACTAAGCCCAAAAGAAAAAAAAAAGTGAGTGTGAGATGATGTGTGTGTTAATTTGCATGATAATGAACATGGATTCACTCTCTATGTTCCAAGTCTTCATGTCGAGGAGCAGGGCTCACGTAGATCAGTGTCAGAGGATTTGGCTAGACTTCCATCTCTCCACCACTCCCTGAGACCCCAAGCTTTCACTGAGCACAGAAGAATGTCATGTTGTGTTCCTTGCACATATGCAAGATGGGAAGGTGTTGAGTATGCACTCATACTTGGCCTTTCCTATACTTCTACTTCACTTTGCCTACTAACTGATTTAGCTAACCACCCTTTCTTCTCTTCTCTTCCTGGCTTTGCTCTCCATCCCTACTTCTTCCTTCTTCTCTCTCTTATGCTTCTCTTCTCTTCTCTTCTCTTCTCTTCTCTTCTCTTCTCTTCTCTTCTCTTCTCTTCTCTTCTCTTCTGTTTTTCCTTCTTTCTATCATCCCTTCCCTCGTATCTCCATATGACTTCAGTCATATCTCAGAGCTTCCAGTTTATGGAAACTGTATGTTGTGAGAAAGCTCTCATGATACAGTTGTTCTCTTATGAAAACCAATAGAACTACAAGTCTTGCAATGAGCTTTTTTGTGCCACCTTGACTGTACAACACACGAATAAAATGTGACCTTATCCTGAAGTTAATTTCCACCTGACTTAAAAAAGTACATGGAACAGATAAGCTATAGCAAAGTCTAACTCCAGAATAACATTCACAGAGGGAAAGAGAAATTAGGGAGTGTACAACTCTGAGCGTGTAATTTATTTTATCCTTTCTGAGGGCTTGGGCTTGAATAGAGGGGTCTTTGCCCAAACCATACTTGGCCCTTCTAATTACCAATGTAACAATTCAGGATTGAATTTTTTTAAGACTAAATTTCTGCTTTTAGAGGAAAGTTCATAGGGAAAAAATCGTACTTTACATTTGAAAGACTCTCTGAAACATCTGTTTTAGCTCTAAGAGAGCCAGGCTTGGCTGGCAGTGGCTTTGTAAAGGCATTCCACTAAGAAACTTGCCCACACAGACAAATACTGCATAAGTGGAGGCCTCTTGGTGCCCAGAAACCTATTGTTTATAGCAATGGAAATTATGTAGAGGGAAGAAAAGTTTCTTCTGTTATGAGCAGTTCTTCCACTTTAGACACTGTCTCTCTCTCTAGAGTGCTTTTCTCTGGGATATCCAGTGGCCTAACAGGATTCCACCTGCAGGAAATGCAGTAACTGTTTTATTTTCTCCTATAGATAACTAGTTCAAATTGGATGTCAGTCATGTGATCTATAAAGACATGCATTTTTTCTGTTTAGAATATGCTAGATTAGAAAAATTCAGACTTTTGAACGGAAGTATTATGACAGTGTTCAAAAATACTCTAGTTTCTTTTTTTTATAACTCTTTACTTAATGCACTGTGATGTGATTTAGTTCAGAACTCATGAACTTGTAAGTTGACCATAAAATTGTTTTCTTTTAAGAAAATTGAAAAAAAAAAAAGACTGAAAAGAGGCCTTGTTATTCATGAAGGTACAACAGAGAGGGCTGTAAGCTCTCCAGATGTAACTTCTACTCATGAGAGCTGTGTTTTTAAAATAAAAATACCTTTTAGTACAATATAATATTATTGCTTATCAATCATTTTCTTAGTAACTATGTTTTAGAAAAATGAGAAAGCATGTTCAAGTGTAGAGTATTTAAAACCCACTTCCTATTCGTAGAGATAGTCTCTTACTAGTTTGATGCGTGCCATTCCAGAGCTGAAATTGAAACACGTAGTAGAGCTTGTTTATGCTTTCTCTCTTTCATTCTGTGTGTGTGTGTGTGTGTGTGTGTGTGTGTGTGTGAGTGCATGCGTGCTCATCTGTCTGTCTGTCTGTCTGTCTGTCTGTCTGTCTGTCTCTATCCCTCTCCTTCTCTCTCTTTCTCATGTACAGGTATCAGTTCCCTGAGAGGGTAACCTTGTCCAGCATGACCCATGCTAGAGGTGACTCTAAATGCCATGCTAGTTACTACTAGGTTTCCTAGATCTAGCAGGAAGTTTTACATAAACGTAGATGCCAAATTATAAGTCTGATAAGATTGCTCACTCTCATAGTCTGTCATGCAAAGCTATAGGAGCCTAGATCATCAAGAGGTGGTACCCAAAGCTTGGGAAAGCTGCCCAGTATCAGAGTAGTCTTTACTTCACATGTCCTGTTTCTAACAAACCTCCTCTTGATAAATGAGTTACACACATATATTTATATATACATGCATGTATACTTTCACAGATAAAGTAATTAGATTTTTGACAGAATGGTCAACATTTCAAGGACATAAAATTTGTGATCTCAGATGTAGTAGCATATGCTCGTCTTGCCAGCTCTCCAGAAACTGCGGCAGGAATACTGCCAGGTCGAAGGCAGCTGTGGCTGCATAGATGCTTTCAAAATAAATTAAAAATCAACAGAGAAAATGAGACAGGGGAGAAAATGAGTGAGAAGTGGGGGCCTGGAATCATACACCAAGTGAGAAGATATGGGTACCAGGGGAAAGGTTTCATGTTTGTTGTGGTTCAAGGGGACATGGAGACAGACTGTTCTTTGATATAACATATTAAAAACATGGCTAGCATGATAGCCAGGTGGACAACAGCATGGCAAGCTCTGTGAGGAAAGCTCAGGCCCATGTGGGACTCTCTTCTTACAGGCGTCATAGAAAGGGAGCAGCAGGGAGATTGAAAGTTTTCTTTTCTTTCTTGGTCGTTCAATCCTGGGGTCATCAGTGAGTAACCAGTTAAAGAATATTGCGTGATAGATTAGTCCTCTTTCCTGGACAATCATCTTTCCACTTCTATTAGTTGACGTCAACAGGGCAAACAATCTAAGAACCCAGAGAACATGTAGCTTTAGTTCTGGAAAACAATTGTCTCTAGTTATAGGAATCTTCACAATTAAACCAAAGTAGGGAGTTTTCCTAAGCAGCACAGTCTATCTAACAACAGGTCCCTCGGATATTGCTTGTAGTGAGAGAATAGATCAGTACTACCCTTGGGGAAAACTGTTGTATGTCAGCTCCTGGAAATGAGCATTTGTTTTTCAAAGCGCTGCTATTTCTTCTGATGATGGATAAATGCTAAGTCATTTTCTCATTGTTTAGGAACAATACTGTTAATATTTAGAGTTTTAATTCATGCTGAGGAGATGCTCAGTAGGTAAGGTGCTTACTGTTCCGACATAAAAACCTGAGTCTGGGTCCCCAGCACTCCTGTAAAAAGCTAGACATACCTGTGCATTCCTGTAATCTCAGCACTGGGAAGTAGAGACAAGAGGATAGTGTCTTAGAGCTTTCTGGCCAGCCAGTTCAGCTGATTGGGGAGCTCCAGGTTCAGTGAGAGAGTCTGTCTCACAATAATAAGGTAGGAATAAAGTAAGACAATCAACATTGTTCTCTGCACACAAACACACACACACACACACACACACACACACACACACACAGGTATGCTCACTCACTTGTGTGCACATATATGCTAGTACTCAAAAGGTGAAGGAAAGAAGATCAGAAGTTCAAAATCATCCTTGACTATAAAATGAGTCTATGAGAACCTGGGTTACATGAGACCTTTTGTCAAAAGGAAGGAAGGAAGGAAGGGAGGGAGGGAGGGAGGAAGGAAGGAAGGAAGGAAGGAAGGAAGGAAGGAAGGGAAGAAGGGAGGAGAGAGGAAGAGTAAGAGGAGGAGAAAAAGAGGAAAGAAAGAAAGAAAGAAAGAAAGAAAGGAAGGAAGGAAGGAAGGAAGGAAGGAAGGAAGAAAGAAAGAAAGAAAGAAAGAAAGAAAGAAAGTCAAGACAGAGAACAGAGCAAGGCTTTCCCTTCTTGTCCCAGAACTCAGAACACTGAGGCTGAAGGATTATAAGTTCAAGATCAGCTTCAGCCACACCAATTACATTATACAGCATTTAGATAAAGTTTAAATTAATACACAATGTGGTATAATATAATAATATAGTAAAATATAGTATAATATAATCCAATATGTGATATAAGGCAAAACCTTCCCTTCAAAGATTGGGGTGACAATTGTTCCTCAGGTAGAGCACATATGACCCCTAAGTAGGGGGCCATGTGTCCCTTAGAAGGACAACCTAGAAACATGATAGGAAACAACTGGCTTTCTCTCATCCTCTCTGTTTCTGTCGCTCTGTCTCTGTCTCTGTCCCTCTGTCTGTCTCTCTATGTCTCTGTCTCTCTCTGTCTCTGTCTCTCTGTCTCTCTCTGTCTCTCTGTCTCTCTCTGTCTCTCTCTCTCTCTGTGTGTGTCTCTGTCTCTGTCTCTGTCTCTGTCTCTGTCTCTCTCTCTCTCTCTCTCTCTCTCTCTCTCTTTCTCTCCACCCTTGTGGTCCCTCCCTCTTCTTTGTAGCTCTAAGGTCATCATCCCTGTGCCCTGATGCTGTGATGATATCTCTCATTCTTATTTTCCCATCATATATAATCCTGGGAAATCATTTTTATCTCTCTAATTCCCTACCTGGTAATGAAATGAGAACCCACCACAGAGTATGAACAATGCTTGTAGAGTCATGACAAATGACTGCAGTTTCCTTTGACCAAGACATTTACTTGGTATTTTGAAATCAGTCCTTCTCTCGTTTCTTTATAAGTGTTTTAAAGCATGAAGAGTTCAAATTTTTGTAAGGGAAGTTTTATTTTAAAGTAATCTTTTTTGGGTGGTGCTTGGAGCACAAAGATTTTTACACATAACAAAAAAGTCTCATCTAATTGTGAAAGCAATTCATGCTTATTAGAAAAAAATAGAAAATGAATATAATTAAATATAAAATTATCCCTTGTGCTCTCATCAAACTACAAACACCTATGGTAATATTTTGATGTCATTTTTGAATCTTTCTCTTCTTATTTATGTATTCATTTATTTTACATAATTAAAGTCATGCTGTATTTATGATTTATTTGTATACTTAATATTTCACCACAGACATTTTTGTATTGGTTTATGGATCCTTTCATACTTTTAAAAGTAACTGTTTCTGCCTGTGGGGGTCCATGGCTGTAATCTCAGCAATCAGAAGACCAGTATAGGAAAATATAGAGTTCAAAACCAGACTAAGCTATAGCAAAATCCTACCTCAAACCTAAGTAAACTCTCTCTTCCAAAGCTGAATGAAATGAAATTGTCCAATAACTAGGTCTGTCACTTTTTCCACTTTTTGAAACCATAATATTTCAGAAGTTTTGTCGTAATTTTAGAACGCTGGCTCCTGCCCTTTAAGTAGTCTTTCTGAGGGGTCTGCATGTCTGAAGGCGGTGGCAGTCTAGCAAAGTCCTAGTCACTTTCCCACAAATACTTAACATCTTGCATATTTAATGCTGACTTTCCAATATTCCCCTCTCTTCCACCTTCCAGGACCATCTGCATGACAGAAAGCAACAGAACACAGTTCTAATTGTACCTTGCCCAATGTTTGATCTACATTGTTGCTTTTTCAATGGAAAAATCTTTCAGGCACACGTTTTCTTAGTGGTCTGCAGAGAAGGTGACAGTGGTGCCCTAAGATGCTTAGCTGAAGCAAAGAGAACAAAGGGGGCCTAATTATGCAAATGAATGCCCATCTGCAAGAGCTCTTCTGCCTGGAGGAGCTTGAAGGGATGGGAAAAGTTGGCAGTTTAGTCTTTGCCTCTCTGGGTGATTATCGTTCCTTATAATTAAATTTAGAGCTAACTATTAGGAGAATAATGTCTGGGGCTGCTAAGCACTCAAAAGGCAAGGTTAGGAAGGCGAGGGTTGGAACAAATTATTCAGGCTTATTCAAGGATCATCATCTATAGAAGAAGGGCTGTCAACCTTAAAGTTATATTGTGGGGAATTCAGGGGGATGAGGGACTTTTATAGGAAAGGAAAGAAGCTCAACGAGACAATGTATAGGAAAGCCTTGTGCAAAGTATGGTCTCTGTCCCCAGCTCTAACTCTCCTCTTGTTTCACTGACCAGAACGTCCCAACTCTCCTGGACCTCCTAGAATTTGTTTGGTATTTTCTTAAAGCAGACATATTGTTTTTCTGCACATTCAACTTCAAAGCAACTGCCTTGTTTTGTGTTAGTTAATGTGTAGAACTGGAGACTAGGGGGAAGTCTTACAAAAGTTATCAGATATCCTATGCTATATTCTGTAAACCTAAAGAAAGTCTGTGTAGCAATTAACTTCTTTAACTACATGGAAGGAACTGTATATTTGATATATTCAACTGCTTCGTGTCACTCATTTTCTTTTTCATGTCATATGATATAGTCCCGACTTACCTTGGATACTTTATCTCCCTGCATCTGTCTCTCATGTATTGGGATTATAGGTGTATACTTCCATACTTTGCACCATGTCTTCTACTTTTTCTAGTTCAAATACTATGCAGACCCAACCTTGTTTGGCATGCAAGATCAGACTCACTGATTTCAGGGGACATGGAGGCATGCGTGCTTTCCATTTTCTAATTATTTTACAGATACATTATTATAATTACTACTACTATTACTACTACTACTACTACTACTACTACTACTACTACTACTACTACAACTACTACTACTACTACTACTACTGCCACCAGCACCAAATATATGGAAGATTTTGTCTGGTCTATGTGCCAACTGGCACTTTGTGGTGCCAAAAGTGACAAAATCTAATTCTAATTTTCCTTAATGAAAACAAAGTAAACCAACAAAACAAAGATGAAATTCTCAAAGGGAAGATTGAAAAACGAAGAGTGGCTGGTGTGGTTTGCTGGCTCAAATCATACCTTAGGACCCTTCAACCTGATGTTCACATCTCTTTATTCTGGCTCCCTACCAGGCAAACCCCATTCTTAAAGAAGTTTCTTTTCTTGTAGTTTAAAGATATATACCTCAGGCCCAGCCTTCCTTCTCCAAAGTTTAAGCTTCAAGGGTAAAGAACATGTTTGTCTAGTCTACTCTGAATGCTAGATTATGTTCATGTTCAATTCAGTCCACACCAGCCACGTTGGCCAGGGTAAAGTTAGATTTTTTTTCTGTGAATTTGTGGTTCTCAACCTGTGAGTTATGACACACACAAATCCCCAGTGTGTGTGTGTGGGGGGGGACAAATGACCTTTTCACAGAGGTCAGCTAAAGCCATCAGAAAACATGAAATTTACATTATGACTCATAACTACCAAAATTACCATTATGAAATAGCAATGAAACTAATTTCATGGTTGAGGGTCACCACAACACGAGGGGCTGTATTGTGAGTCTCAGCATTGAGAAGATTAAGAACCACTGCTGTATATGAATTGGAGCAGAGCCGAGCCTAAGAGCCGTCCTACACAAGTTCCTCCTTTTTATGGGATGAATTCTATCTCTTGCGAAATCCCTAAATATCTCAGGATTAACTGATTTTGATGATGGGGCCTTTAAAAAGATAGTTAAGATGAAATGAGATCTATGTGTGGAACCTGATCCAGTATGATTTGTTTCCTTAGAACAAGAGAGTAAGACACAATTAAGACACAGCACAAAATACCATGCAGAAGATACAGGGACAAAATTACCATTTACAAGACAAGAAAAGAGGTCCCAATGGGGGTTGGGGGAAATGATTTTATAGAGCTTGTACCCTGGCCTTTTTACCTCCATAATAGTGAAAAATATATTAATCTTATTAAAGACACAGAGTTCATTATACTTGGTTGTGACAATCCAAGGAAACAAATACAGCACCCTAGTCAGGAGTAAACCCTTTCTTCTGATTTTCTGTTGTGCCTTGTAGTTTGGTTATGTATAGATCCATATCTTATATCTTTCTTAAAGGATAATAACAATTGAAGAACAACTAAAATCACGTAGACATATTCTTCATGTTGTGCCAAACACATTGAACATATGTCATGCAGACTACCACATTAATTAGTTTCATGTGGCTTTCTGAAGTGCTAGGTACTTGAGTGATAGTAACAGGTCATCACTATTGGAAATTCCTTATTTGATCTTAGAAGGACTTTGTAAAGCTGAATAGAACGGGGTTTGAGAATTTAATTGACATAGTCCCTAAATAATGGGATTCCCAGGTAAGAGTATTGACTGCAATTTCCCATAATCCTTTTAATACATTGGTATCAACAGTTTATAAAAATAGAACTGCATGGAGTGACCTGTAAGGGTACACTGCCATATTTATTCAGCAAATATCTCCACACCTTAATTCCAACAGAGTCCTACATTTTGTCAGAGATCTATTTCATTTCTTGTTATAGGCTCTATGGCTCTCAGGGAAGCCTTCCCTGACCCACAGGAGGCTGAGCTTCAAAGGGAAGCAAGTGGACTATCCCTTCCCAGGTCTCTGAACCTTGAGCTATGTTAGGAGAAGTTGCAAAGCACAGTAGAACAGAGACAGTAAGAGGAACTCCATTCTATCTGCAGTGCCCTGCCAAAAGAGGTCAAATGTATCCATGCTACATTTTTTTTGACTCTCTGATTATCTAGAAATCCACCATTCCAGTTCTGGGAGGTGGAATGCTCCAGAAGCTTAGACCAGAGGAATTGTCCCCGGTCGTCCTCCCACATGTAGCCACAGAGCAAATGGATGAGGAAAATGCTGATCTGAAGCAATAGGAAACATAACACAGAAGACACAGAGAAGCTACCACCAACAAAACTGCAGCAGACAAGATTGCCCTACTCACAGAGCCTCACTTCCTGTTCCGGAGAGTATCTCCTTCCTCAAATGGGAGCTTTGGTTCAGGGCTCCTAGTCTTTGCCCCCTCCATTACGTTTGTCAGTGTATCTAGGGTAAACTGACACAATACTCATAGGCTGGAACATTGTATTCTCTGGCTGAATGAAAGAATGGCTCACTCTTCAGGGATTTAAAAAAAAAACACCTCAGATCTAAATATATATATATATATATATATATATATATATATATATACATATATATATGTATATGTATATATATATTCAAGTTTAACACTAGTAACAGTAATTTTATCAGTGAGACTTTGAGCCTTAAGAAAACTTTAGCCTGGGGCTGGTGAAATGGTACAACAGTTAAGAGCACTGACTGTTCTTCCAAAGGTCCTGAGTTCAAACCCCAGCAACCGCGTGGTGGCTCACAGCCATCCATAACGATATCTGACACCTTCTTCTGGGGTGTCTGAAGACAGCTACAGTGTACTCACATGTAATAAATAAATAAATCTTCTAAGAAAGAGAGAAAACTTTAGTCTAGTAACAGACACATTTCTTTGTTTCTCCTTTGTGAAGGGAGAATAAATTTTATCTCTATGTGATATTTTCTGTAAACTGAAAGAGAAGAAGATTTATATACATAGATGGGTGTTGAGAAGCCAAAAGACAGGTGATAATCCTTTTCCCTTTTTAGACAGTGTTTTCAGAACAAGTGATTTAATTCAAGTATATGCATTAGAACCAAATGGTTTAGAATTAGACGCAGGGAAATCCACTAGAAATCTAATACAAGAGTACAGGTGGTGTCAGTGACAAATGTTACTGGATTTCACACAGTAGGGCGGAGATGTGTGAGGTTGTGAATGAAAGGATATGTTGCATGTAATTTTACAAAACCATGAGTCCTCCTTGCTCAGGGCCATGGCCCACGCTATGCTCTGAGATCATAGACCTGCCAATTGTCTTCTCACTCAGACCCCACATTTGGCTTCAGAGTTTAGGTTGAAAGAAATCAGTTCATAGGACCGGAGAGATGACTCAGCAGTTAAGAGCAATGGCTGCTCTTAAAGAAGATGCTGGTTTAATACCCAGCATAGACATGGGCGGTCAGCAACCGTGTGTAACTCCAGTTCCGGTAGATCTCGTTGCTCTTCTTCTGGTCTCTGAAGGCACTGCCTCTGTGTGGTACACAGATACACATGGAGGCAAAAATACCCATGTAAAGAAAATAACACACACACACACACACACACACACACACACACACGATTTAAAATTTTAAAAATAAGAAGAAATCAGCTTACTTGTTTATAAGTCACCATCTTAGTTGCTTAAAGGAAACAATTGTTTTTTTTTTTCCTGGTAGACATCATAGTCTGTTAGATGTCCCCTAGGTTTTGACATTATGTGTCAGTCCATGGTGCACAGAAACTGTGTCTGTTTTTCTCATTCCTGCCAGGTAGTAGACATCAGATATCAGTGGGTTCAACCTCTGTGTTGTTTTTGTCCACTCAGCATCTATCTGCCTGTAGTGGAGATACATTTCCCCTTCTTTTCCCTCAAGGCAATGTGTTCTTTTCCTGTGTGTAACTCTGGGTCACTCACTCTGTGGTGACTCTGGTTTACTCAAGGAGCTCTGAGCAGGAATGGAATCCGTGCTAGGACAATGTTTCCTCCTTTCTGAATCTTTAATCTTGAAAACAATAATGAAAACTGCAAAAAGAACTGGCCTTGATTTGTCCCAGCAACAGTATCTTAAAAGGATTATCTTTACTTCACAGTGCTAGAGATGGGACCCAGGGATACCACAGAGCTACATCTCTGAACTTCCTGCCCCCCCCTCGGAAATTGCATTCATTTATTTGTGTGTGTGTGTGTGTGTGTGTGTGTGTGTGTGTGGTGTTTCATATGCCATAATGATCAACGAGAGGTCAGAGGACTACTTGCAGAAGCTAGCCCTATTTACCATATAGTTCTAAAAATAAAACTCAGGTCATCAGACTTAGCAGCAAGTACCCTTACCCACCAAACCATCTCCAAGCATTTATCCTTGTTTTTAAAGATAGAGACTCACTATGTGTCAGAGACTCTCTACCCTTCTGCCTCTGAATCTTGACTGCTGAGCTGTGATTGTGTACCACCATCCAAGGATGAAGAAGATCTGTTTTTCCTACACAGATGTTCCCTAAGGCCTAAGTTAATTTCCACAAATCCAACTTCCCACCCTTCAAACATTTTCTTCTACAATTACAGCCACCAAGGGTGGTGTCTCTTGATTTCACTTGAGAAAAAATCATTACCCACTCAGCATATTCCTTCAGCGGCTTTGTTCAAAATCATCTAGGACAACAGTGTATCTAATTTTCTGTGAAATATAGCTATCAATTAATTTTGGAAAAATCTCCCAATCTTTGAATACCGTTCTTATTAAAAAGTAAGTCTAACCTGGATTGTCTATAAAAAGTTAAAAACCGAAACTATTGAAAAAGAGGGCACAGAGGTGGAATATTCCATCACACTTATTATAAACCTGTTAGAACAAGTTAAAGCAAGTTGGAATGTGTCTGACCATTGTTTGAAACTCAGCAATGCATAATAATCCATTCCCGATCTGTTGAAGTAATCGCTTCTCAACTCTTGAGTTGTTTCCTTAGCTCTTAATTAGAATCCATTCTTCAATATTAATATCAAAGAACCAGAATCAACAGTCCCAGCATCCTCTAATGATTAGCGCTGCACTAGCATTTATTTAAGGATTGCTGGATTTGATTGCTTTGGCCGTCAAACGGCCACTCCTATATATCTATTATCCTATAAAATGGATAATAGACCACCTTCTTTACAGAATGTGTTTCGTTTGTGTTTGCAAGAATGGTAAGGAGGGAATGTGTCTATTGCGGGTAAACTGTAAATTTGTAGACACTTTAGGGAGCTGTTTGGTTGTAGCTAGGAATATGAAAAATGTAAATACTCTATAAGCCAATAAGTTTGTACACTGGCAAGTTTTATACAAGCCCCAAGACATTTTTATTGTAGTATTGTTTATGTTAGAAGAATTGAAAATAACCTGTGAATTTGGCGATGGAAAGAATAGATAACTAAATGTATAACACTGTGCTGCATATGTTTTAAGATGAGCCAAGTTTATTTGCATATAATATGGATAACTCACAAACAATGATGGGTGGAAAAAGAAAGCCTAAAGTTACAAAGTAATGTGTATCTATAGCATGGTACCAAAACAATAAGCTTTATAAAACCCTTATAAAACCACACTGTATGTGAAGATGTATACATATGTATAAATATGCATAAGACAAAACTGGCTTGAGTGCCAATTCACAAATTCCTTCTCATTGCTTATAAGAATGGGGAAAATATGGCAAGTAAAGGAAAGTGAAGATTTGAATTTTCACACACACACACACACACACACACACACACACACACACGAGAGAGAGAGAGAGAGAGAGAGAGAGAGAGAGAGAGAGAGAGGGAGAGGGAGAGGGAGAGGGAGAGGGAGAGGGAGAGGGAGAGGGAGAGGGAGAGAGAGAGAGAGAGAGAGAGAGAGAGAGAGAGAGAGAAATTCTAAGATTTTACTTCTTTTTATAAAATGACTTTGAAAAAAATTTAAATGATCAATTCTATGTTGTGACATTGTTAACACAATGGATTATGCCCTGTATTTCTCACCTTTACAAAAGAAAAGTCCTCTTTAAAGTTTGCTGTGTGATGCTTGATTTATCCATTGATGCCTCAGTGAATGCATCACTTGCTGTTATGTATATGATCCTTAGTTCCATCAAGAAGGAACAAAAATGATATGACATGACCTGTTCTACCCTCAAGGATCTCATAATTTTAGAATTTGAAAGTTCCTATGGGGGAAAATATTCATAGGTTTGAGGATATCTCACTGTGAAAATGTTTTAATCGGTAGATGTGAAATTATTACACTTGCCCTGAAATTACATGTAGGTGGGCTTCGCTCTTTGAAAACATAACAGGAAAATCACCACTTACAAAAGGTCAAATTAGGGTGTAATTGTCGATTTAAGAGGTAATTAGTCATTCTTAAAAGTAGTTAATTATAGGACTCTTCCCTGAACACATAAAATTGTGATGGTATTTAAAATAAAAATTTTCTTATGTCTGTGGCCACTACATAAAGCAATATGTAGGACAAAGCAAACTATTTACCTGGTGTATATTGCTATTGGCGTTCAGTGAGTTCAATGCTCATAGAGACTATATAATCACTTCAGGGATAGCCCAGAGGTGAGGTGGGTAACTTTATTTACACATGAGCTATAGACCCATCATTATTTCCTGATGAGTCTCCATTACAGATGCCAGTAGCATCTGTTAACTGATATAACAGAAAACATGCAAAAGATTTCAGCAGGAACAGAAAGTGAAGAAGGTGGCTGAATCCTGCCTCTGAGATGCTGAAAGACCAACTCCTTTCTTTACAGAATTTAAAATAAAGTCTAGGGTTTGGTTTTGTTTTGTTTTTGTCTAGGTTTTGGTTTTGTTTTTTTGTAGAGAAGAGCTGGGTTCATCCATAAAAGAAACTGAAGTAGTGGGAGTTGGGATCAAACGAGAGGAATCTCAGTACTATTGCTAAGGGCTTTGTCTCAAAGAGCTGCATCTTTCGTAGAAACTTCGTGGATGTGTGTTGACTAACGGAGGCTCTGCTCAGAATGTGGAGTGCACTGCATGAGCTTGCATCCTCTTGGGACACCAGCAGGGGGGTTGGCTCTACGGGACACTCAGCTCACTCACTCTGGAAGTGAAAGGAGAGGTGACATCACAGCATTTCAGTTGCCAACCTGGGAGGACAGCCTAGAGCTTCTTACTTGACTGAGTTCATCTGTGTTTGCACGGGGGGGGGGGCGCTTTGGCTGCTCTGGCAACACTCTGCTCTTCATTCTCTGAAGAAAGCAGGTCCAAAACCAGCTAAGAAATAAGGAGACAAAAAGGCCAGGCCACTGTGGAGAGTTCGGGAGAGGTAGGAGGAAAACAGTAAAGGGATTGGAAGCATAGAGAGTCGAAGACATATTTACCACATTTTATACACAAGCTTTATTTTTTTTAAATTTCTGGTCTCTAAAAAAATCACGCTAATCACTTCAGGGGCTGCTTCTGTGCTTTTCATCAAAAATACATGGCTTGAGACCTTTCTCCATGAATCATCTCCCTAATATCAGGGAGGAACATGAATTCTGGGCTACAGTCATGGGTATCCTTGATAGAAGTTGGTAAAAGTCCCTAAGTCCCAAGAAGAACCTATTCAACCATCGTACTCTTTGCAATCTGGACATGTTCTACTATCTCGGAGCTTCTTTGTTTGGCCAGACTGTGAGGCGTTGAGGTAGATAGATGAGGCACAGAGGGTCTGAAAGGTGTGTGCATTTCCTTCTTATACCTCAAAAGAGGGGGAAATGTATAAATGCATGCGAGAAAAGAGAATTTCTGCAACTTTTCAAAATTAAAACAAAGACCAAGAAGTGACCTAAGCTATACGTAGAGAACAGTTTGACTGTAAAGATGCGGCTCTTGTTGCTAGGCAACAGGCACAAGACAATGATGAGCCAGGAAGGTAGAAGTCATAAGTGTTTTCCTGTGAATTCCTGTCACAATAGGAAGCCTGCCAATAAGCTTCTCCCACAATGGAAAAATGGCTGAAATGGAGACATTACTGACTCAGAGAGGTGAGTTCTCTTGAGTTACTTTGGCTAGCATAAACTACGGTGTGATACAGCTAACACTTCTGTTAATGGAGAGTGATCTCTTTGCTCTAGTAGGCATGTTTCTACTTTCCCATTTTCTACGTGGTGACTGTAACATTCCAGGCACTGATGTCTAAATATACTTAGCAGCAGCTACCATGGACAGAGGCAGTGTTTTATTAACTTAGCCTTATGAATACAGCGCATCCTGAATGTGAAGTAAGGATATACGCTGTCACCCACCCAGAAAAGGACTCTGGGCGTCACTTAAAAGTAAGATTCATTTGGCAGGTGATGGCAATTGTCAAAGTGTATTTGATAGCACAGTTTTCTCCCACCTCCCAGGAATATGAACATGTTTCAGGGACCATAAAGAGTTTGAGGTACATCTGTGCATGTTTTTTTTATCCTAGATCATTGTAGATTCTAGAATTCGTATTTTATTTTTGCTACTTCCAAGAGAAAATTATATGTGATCAAAGAAGGTGAGTTTCTTTCCTCTTTGCTACCCCAGGAGTTTGCAGAAAATTATCAAGGAACTTTTAAGTTTCTTCAAGTCTGAAAAGTGAGGATTGTCAGGAAATGCCCTGGTATCATAAAAATTGATGGTATTTATTAGCTGTCAGGAAGATACTTATTATACGTGAATTCTTACACTATTCTTACAATTCTATTTGAAGATTCCAAAATCTCTGATCACAGAGCAGCACGGCTTATAGCTATAAGTTACAGTCTACACTCATGTATAGGTCTCCTGCAGAACTTCAGTTTAGTCCCCAAAATAGTGGACGTCCAGGTCTCTGACACCATTTCTCCAGATTTTCTCACACTGTGGCTTTGAACTAGATTCCAAAGTAATTCAAGTAACCTTTTCATGTGCTAGCCAGTGCTGGAGCCATTTTGAAAGAGCCAAAAACAAGCTAAAGGGAAGCCAAAAAAAGGAACTTAAGCAACTGGAGAAAAATCCCACAATTCTTCACAGGACTATTTATAAAAGATTATTACCTCAGATTCAATTCCATTGCTTTGTAGAAATGTGTTGTAGTGTGGTGGTGGTGGTGGTGGTGGTGGTGGTGGTGGTGGTGGTGGTGTGTGTGTGTGTGTGTGTGTGTGTGTGTTTATACACTATGCATATGCAGGGTAACTCCTGGAGTTTGGAGTAATGACCAGTTGTAAGATGCCAAATGTGGTGTTGGAAATTGACTCAGGGTCTATGGAAGGCTAACCAGCATTCTCTGCCCTCCATAGCCATGCCATTTCTAGACCCTCTATAGCCTCAATTTCTATTCCCACATGTATCTCCTTAAAAAGTGAAACTAGGCTTTCAAACACATAATTGAATAAACAGCATTATTCATAATACCCCAAGGTGGAAGCACCCAAGTGTCTATCATTGGATAAATATATAACCGATATCAGCTTTAAAATTGAATGAAGTTCTGATGCATCGTTAACAGCATAATGAAGCTGGAAAGCATGAAAAAAATCAGTCAGGTACAAGAGAAAAGATAATGTATTCTCCTGCTCACGTTAGGTGCTTAGAATAATCAGATTCTCTGGTTCTACTTCCACTTAATGTCCTATGGCTGAAGACCATGGCATGGTCTGTTTGTTCAATAGGTGCAAAGCTTTCCAATAAAATGGTGAAAACTTCTGATGCTCAATACTCACAACGGCTGCATCGCAGCACAAATACAGTTAATGTCATGAAGAGTACACTTGATGTACAGACGATAACTTTAACACAATGTGTATTTTATTATAGAGAAAAACAGTCATTTTGAAAAAGAGCACTGTTCGTCTACACGCAACCTCTGAATCCCTCCTTGCTGACACTTTATCCTTCTGCGTCTTTCTCCTCTGACCTCAGGTTTAAAAATACAGCAGTAGCAGCTCCACAAGCCTTAATTTAAACTCTAATAGGATGCTACAAGGTCAGTTAAGTAATTTCCTCTCCTGGAAATGTAACTTTCTTGATATATTATTTATCTACCAGTTGGCTTGACAATTTCAGCCCCATACTTGAGACATCACAGAAACATCAAAAGAGCGGTATAATTTTTCTCTGCTCTTAGGTTAGGTTAGATAATCAAGGGCACATGGCACGGTACAGATGGCAGAGTCACAGACTGGACAGATGGCCCAATCTTTATTCTGAAGAAAGTGCTTTGGGGGATTTGGACCCAGTTATACCAGACCATGGATAAGTCACACTTTCTCTGCAGAAAATAATAAAGCAAGAAGAACAGAGAAGCTACCCCAGGTATCTGTAGGTAGGATGCACCAGAGAAGACGTGTGAAACTTTCTTTATGCCATTGTACTACTAAATTGTACAGGTTAAATGTATTGCTAAGAAGGTACCAATGTCACAGATAGATGTCGTTTCTCAGATAGGTGAATATGACCACCCTGCAGCACCATCCATATTTTTTCCCTGTCTTTGAAGGCAGAGTGTGTGGTGGTGGGGGGAGTCCATCCTTTAAGTTGGGTCTTTGAATTAGACCCAAGATGTTAAGATGTGAGATGAGATCACAAAAGGTCAGTGGAATTACTGTGGAGAATAGTGTGAACTGTCTCCTGGCTACATATTAAGAATCCCAATTTTAGCCTGTGAATCTTCCTCTCCTCATGTCTTGACTACTAATTGGGAAACTAAAAGGCTTTCTTTTTACTGACATATAATCACTGACTTCCAATCTTTCTCTATGTCCAAAGAAATACATGGACAAATATAACATCATTTTAAAAGCTGTTGAACAACCTGCAACTTCTGGGGTCACATTCAAATCTATTTTGGTTCCTAAAACTTCATCTCATACTAGTTACTGTCCATGCTAACCCTGAGTCCAGGAATCAAGATGGGCTGTTAATAGACCCTGGATATGTTAACTTACAAGCCATCCATAATGTGTCAGGAACTATTAACTTCCACCGATATTTATCTTTCAATGTCTAAAGATTTCTATCTTATCAATGGGCACATATCTGAAAAAAAAAACCTTATGGTTTTTAAGAATGACAATTAGTAAGCATTGTTAGCAGTTTTCTTTTATTTTATTTTAGGATTTAAAATCCTTATATTGGGCACTGGAGAGATATGGCTCAGTGGTTAAGAGCACCGACTGCTCTTCCAAAGGTCCTAAGTTCAAATCCCAGCAACCACATGGTGGTTCACAACCATCCATAAAGAGATCTGACGCCTTCTCTTGGTGTGTCTGAAGACAGCTGTAGTGTACTTACATATAATAATAAATAAATCTTTAAAAAATAAAAAAATAAAAACTTTATATTGCAAAAGGGACCTTTGAGGTCTTTTATTCTATGAACTTTAACATAGCTCATTATCAACTTTCAACAGACAAACACTGACAATATATAGGCTGAATCAATGTCATAGTGACAATAATAAATAAATGAGCAGATTGAGGAGATAAAATGCCCAACAATTTCTTGATGTAAAAATATAGTAGAAACTAACTGAAGTGGAGTTTTAGCTTCCATGAGATTTGCCTGTATGGTAAATATCTCACTGTTTGTAATCGAATCAATAAACATTTGTTAAGCAAAAACTGATGTATTTCTACAAGAGTGTAACAGGAAGGTATATAAAACAGGGACTTTCTTCCCTTTTTACTAATTTTACTACTATTCATTGCAGGAGTAACACGCTAACATTTTTAAAATACAAGACAGGGATACCAAATCAATAGGCCAATACATAAGGACTATGAGAATTTATAGAAAAGCTTATTGTGGCTCAAAGTAAAGAAATTTCTCCAAGAATGGGGGATTAGAGGGAAGGTCCTCATGCCTTTGGGGATAGTTTCAGGCCCCCATACACCTTGGGGTTCCAATGACCTTAGAGCACGGTCACACAGATTCCTATACTAAAAGCTACCTTGTTAGTAGCTTTCAATTACCAGCCAACAATTATCACACTCCAGAGAAAATGTCTGAGAGATAAACATGTCCAGATTATTTATTAGTTTAAACCACACTGCCAAAATGTAATCAAATACAAGTAACATCATAGTCTCCAAGAGGCTTTCAAAGTATTCCAGACTCTTGAGTCCCAGCCCAGACATGTCTGAGATGGAGCCCAGAAATTGGAAGTTTTAATAGAACCCAAATTTAAAGAGCAGACTATACAAAACTGTAGAGAAAAAAATGACCAAAGTATGATGTAATAAAGTACACAGAAATTTATACAATTTTATGGACAATGGGTTCCTTAATATTATTAACAAGCTTAACTTGTCTTACGTATTTTGTTTTTTTTTTCTGCTAAAATATTTCATCATTGTTAACTGCTGCAATTGTGCCTGCATGCATGATTAGGGCTTGTAATGTATCTTGTAACATCCTTGTACTGTCTGCCTGCTGGGATGTCTATGCCCCCAATGTGTTTTCTGCAAGACAAAAACAGGCTTACTTCTTGATATCTTTTCCTCTATCATTATGGGCAGTTGCATTTAGAACCATTGACTCTCTAATCACCAAGCTGGGTACCACCTTCTTCAACTGTTTCTATCTTTCTAGCATCCTGTGTCCAAATAGCAGGGCCAGCTGCTTAAGGGGCAATAATCTAGAAGTATTTTGAATCCTTGGAAACTTTCTTCTTTCTTTCTTTCTTTCTTTCTTTCTTTCTTTCTTTCTTTCTTTCTTTCTTCTTGTCTAGATCAATGCTTTTTTTATTCGATATATTCTTTATTTACATTTCAAATGATTTCCCCTTTCCAGGATCCCCCTCCCTGAAAGTCCCATAAGCCCTCTTCCCTCCCCCTGTTCCCCAATCAACCTATTCTTGCTTCCCTATCCTGGTGCTCCCCTACTGAGCCTTTCTAGGACCAGGAGCCTTTCCTTCCTTCTTCTTGGGCATCATTTGATATGTGAATTGTTTCCTGGGTATTCCAAGCTTTTAGACTAATAACTGCTTATCAGTGAGTATATACCATGTGTGTTCTTTTGTGATTGGGCCACCTCACTCAGGATGACATTCTCCAGTTCCACCTACGTGTCTAAGAATTTTATGAATTCATTGTTTTTAATAGCTGAGTAGTATTCCATAGTGTAAATATACCACATTTTCTGTATCCATTCCTCTGTCGAGGGACATCTGGGTTCTTTCCAGCTTCTGGTTATTATAAATAGGGCTGCTATGAGCATAGTGGAGCATGTATCCTTTTTACATGCTGGGGAATCCTCTGGGTATATGCCCAGGAGTGGTATAGCGGGGTCCTCTAGAAGTGTCATGCCCAGTTTTCTGAGGAACCGCCAGACTGAATACCAGAGTGGTTGTACCAGCTTGCAACCCTACCATCAGTGGAGGAGTGTTCCTCTTTCTCCACATCCTTGCCAGCACCTGTTAGGCAAAGGACACTGACAAAAGGACAAAACAGCAAACAACAAATTGGGAAAAGATCTTTACCAACCCTACATCCGACAGAAGGCTAATATCCAAGATATAGAAAGAACTCAAGAAGGTAGACTCCAGAGAGCCAGATAACCCTATTAAAAATGGAGTACAGAGCTAAACAAAGAATTTTCACCTGACGAATATCGAATGACTGAGAAACACCTAAAGAAATGTTCAACATCCTCAGTCATCAGGGAAATGCAAATCAAAACAACCCTGAGATTGCGGCCCTGGCAACTTTCTATAGAAACTCATTGCACAAAGAATTCCCTACAAAAACGCTTGTAACCCCACACAGACAGGCACTTCCTATAAAGGAAAGTGCAAGACAGGACACTATTTCCTATTATACAAAAGCAAGTCACACACACACACACACACACACACACACACACACACACGGCAGGGAATGAACAATAGGTTCTTAGCTATTAAGAGCTTGTCAAGGCCTGTGCCCGTAAAGTTGTCAAACATTCCTCCTGACCTCCAAGACTAACACAAGGGCGTGTACAGAATGCAGTTCAAAACCCTGAATTTTCTAGATGTTAAAAAAAATGTCTCCTATAATTCAAGGCCACAGTAAAGAAGAGTGAGGTCTACAAATATTAAGATAAAGCCATTGTTGATACTCACATGTCCCAGCCAGTGCTCTGCTATTGGCAAGAGCCTTTCTTCATAATGGCATGCTTTTGTAACTTTCTTATTATGAAAATTTACAACAATAGAAAAGGAGAGGAAATGCTATATTGAACACTGCCAGCAGCATTTCAACTGCAACAAATTCAACTGCTTTAAGATGGCCAAGCTAATCTTAACCTTACTCTCACCACTCCTTTTCCTATAAGCAGAGTTTCAGGCTACATGCATTCCATCTATAACTGGTTCAGTGTGTATTCCTAAAAACAATAAGTTAAAACAGCAGTACAATATGTCATGATCACACTGAAAAATCAATACACCCCAAATCACCTGTGAGGGCTCAAGTTTTCTGTTGTCTCACAAATACATATGTTTTAGTTTATTCAGATTGGAATACAAACAAGGGCCATATGTGTCATGGGGTTGGTATTTTCCTTACGTTCTTTCAACCTAAAGATTTTGCTTTGGTTCTATTGCAATGTCTTTGCTGAAAACTCTTGTCTGATATAACCAATCCCTTCTAAATAGTCCTGGGGGTTTGGTCAAAGAGACATATTTCAATCACTCAGTTTGGGTAGGGGTGAGATTCTGCATTTCTAACAAGCTCTCAGTTAATATCGTTCAGCAAAACAAATGTCAAGCAGAAAGGTTATGATAAGTCTTGCTATCTGGATTTTGCTGATTGACTCTTCTTAATATGTTTTAATATGTTCCTCTAACCCATGACTTCTGAAGTAGAGCTTAAGTGCAGAGACTTGTTCAGATTAAAAGATGCATAGAGCAGCATGTAGGTGGTGTTTTGTTCATGCCAAGAAACAAGAGACACAATGTGTTATTTCTTTCTCACTACTGCTAGCATCAAGTCTTATTTCTACTTATTCCTAAAGAGTCAAATAACCCTATTAAAAAATGGGATACAGAGCTAAACACGGAATTCTCAACTGATGATACTCAAATGGCTCTAAAGCACCTAAAGAAATGTTCAGCATCTTTAGTTAACAGGGAAATGAAAATCAAAACCACACTGAGATTCTACCTCACACCAGTCAGAATGGCTAAGATGAAAAACTCAGGAGACAGCAGATGCTGGAGAGGATGTAGGGGGAAAGGAACACTTCTCCATTGTTGGTGGGATTGCAAGCTGGTAAAACCACTCTGGAAATCAGTTTGGTGATTCCTCAGAAAATTAGACATAGTACTACCTGAGGACCCAGCTATACCACTCCTGGGCATATATCCAGAAGATACTCCTACATGCAATAAGGACACATGCTCCACTATGTTTATAGCAGCCTTATTTATAATAGCCAGAAGCTGGAAAGAACCCAGATGTCCTTCAACAGAGGAATGGATAGAGAAACTGTGGTATATATATGCAATGAAGTATTATTTAGCTATCAAAAACAATGAATTCATGAAATTCTTAGGCAAATGGATGGAACTTGAAAGTATCACCCTGAGTGAGGTAACCCAATCACGAAAGAACGCCCTTACTAATAAGCAGATGTTAGCCCAAAACTCAAAATAAGCAAGTTGCGATTCACCCAGCACAGAAAGCTCAATAAGAAGGAGGACTTAAGTGAGGATGTTTTGGTTCCTCTGAGAAAGGGAACAAGATCCTCACAGGAGCAATAAGTGAGATAATGTGTGGAGCAGAGACTGAAGGAAAGGCCACCCAGAGACTGCCCTACCTGGGGATTCATCCTATAAACAGTCACCAAACCCCAACACTACTATGGACGACAAGAAATGTATACCAAAAGGAGCATGTCATGGTTGTCTCTGGAGAGGCCCTGCCAGAGCCTTACAAATACAGAGGCAGATGCCAGCAGCCAACCATTGGACTGGGCGTGGAGTCCCCAATGGAGGAGCTGGAGGGTGGTCCGGAGGAGCTGAAGGGGTTTACAGCCCCATGGGAAGAACAATGATTTTGGCCACCCAGACACCCCAGGCCTCCCAGGGACTAAACCATCAACCAAAGGGTATACATGGTTCCACCCAAAATGTGGCAGAGGAAGGCCTTGTTGGGCATCAGTGAGAGGAGTGGTCCTTGGTCAGGCAAAGGCTCAATAGATGCTCCAACAAAGGGAAATCAAGGGAGGGGGAGGTGGGAGTGGGTAGGGTGGAGGGGCATATATGTGGAAGCAGGGGGTGGGAGGAGGGCTTGGGGTTCTTTGGGGAGAGGGGAAATCGGAAAAGGTTTTACCATTGGCAATGTAAATGAAGACGTATTCAATAAAAATAAAAATAAATTGTAGTCTTGGAATGTTCCCTTTCTCTTCTGTGTGACGAAGTGACAAGATATTCTAGCTTCAGCCTATGTGTTGCATTTCCTTACCCCATCTGTAAGCGGCCATTTCTCCAAAGGCCATTGTTTCTTTTTTTTTTTTTTTAATTTTTTTTTTATTTTCTATATTCTTTGTTTACATTCCAAAGGCTTTCCCCTTTCCCAGTTACCCCCCACCATATGTCCCATAATTCCTCTCCCCCCCATGCTATTCCCCACTCTTCCCCCCCCCCCACGATTTCTCTGTTCTGGGTCTACAATACTGGATCCAATCTTTACAGGCCCAGGGTCCTCTCCTTTTTTTCTTCTTGAGAGTCATTTGACTTGCTAATTGTGCCTTGAGTATTTAGGGCTTCTGGGCTCATTAATATCCACTTATCAGTGATTGCATTTCGTGTGTATTCTTTTGTGATTGGGTTAGCTCACTTAGGATGATAGTTTCCAGATCTAACCATTTACCTACAAATTGCATGAATTCATTATTTTTAATTGCTGAGTAGTACTCCATTGTATAAATATACCACATTTTCTGTATCCATTCCTCCTTTGAGGGATATCTGGGCTCCTTCCAATTTCTGGCTATTATAAACAAGGCTGCTATAAACATAGAGGAGCATGTGTCTTTGTTGTATGCAGAGGAATCCTCTGGGTATATGCCCAGGAGTGGTATGCCAGGGTCCTCTGGGAGTGGCATGCCCAATTTTCTGAGGAACCGCCACACTGATTTCCAGAGTGGTTTTACCATTTTGCAATCCCACCAACAGTGGAGGAGTGTTCCTCTTTCTCCACATCCTCGCCAGCACTTGTTGTCTCTCGAGTTTTTAATCTTAGCCATTCTGACTGGAGTGAGGTGGAATCTCAGGGTTGTTTTGATTTGCATTTCCCTGATGACTAATGATGTTGAACATCTCTTAAGGTGTTTCTCGGCCATCCGAATTTCTTCTGGTGAAAATTCTTTGTTTAGCTCTGTACCCCATTTTTTGATAGGGTTATTTGGTTCTTTGGGGTCTAACTTCTTGAGTTCTTTGTATATATTGGATATTAGCCCTCTGTCGGATGTGGGGTTGGTAAAGATCATTTCCCACGTTGTTGGTTGCCGTTTTGTCCTTCTGACAGTGTCCTTTGCCTTACAGAAACTTTGTAATTTTATGAGGTCCCATTTGTCAATTCTTGATCTTAGAGCATAAGCTATTGGTGTTCTGTTCAGGAACTTTACCCCTGTGCCCATGTCCTCCAGGGTCTTCCCAAGTTTCTTTTCTAATAGTTTCAGTGTGTCTGGTTTTATGTGGAGGTCCTTGATCCACTTGGAGTTGATCTTAGTACAAGGAGATAAGAGTGGGTCAATTCTCATTCTTCTGCATGTTGACCTCCAGTTGAACCAGCACCATTTGTTGAAAAGGCTATCTTTTTTCCACCGGATGGTTGTGGCTCCTTTATCAAAGATCAAGTGACCATAAGTCTGTGGGTTAATTTCTGGGTCTTCAATCCTATTCCATTGATCTACCTGCCTGTTGCTGTACCAATACCATGCAGTTTTTAACACAATTGCTCTGTAGTACTGCTTGAGGTCAGGGATATTGATTCCCCCAGAAGTCCTTTTATTGTTGAGAATAGTTTTAGCTATCCTGGGTTTTTTGTTGCTCCAGATGAATTTGAGAATTGCTCTTTCTAGATCTATGAAGAATTGATTTGGGATTTTGATGGGGATTGCATTGAATCTGTAGATTGCTTTTGGCAAGATGGCCATTTTTACTATATTGATCCTGCCAATCCAGGAGCAAGAAATATTTTTCCATCTCCTGAGGTCTTCTTCGATTTCTTTCTTCAGGGACTTGAAGTTCCTGTCATACAGATCTTTCACTTGTTTGGTTAGAGTTACGCCGAGATACTTTATGTTGTTTGTGGCTATTGTGAAGGGTGTTATTTCCCTAACTTCTTTTTCAGCCTGCTTGTCTTTTGAGTACAAGAAGGCTACTGATTTGCTTGAGTTAATTTTATAACCAGCCACGTTGCTGAAGTTGTTTATCAGCTGTAGAAGTTCTCTGGTGGAGTTTTTTGGATCGCTTAAGTAGACTATCATATCATCTGCAAATAATGATACTTTGACTTCTTCCTTTCCAATTTGTATCCCTTTGACTTCCTTATGTTGTCTGATTGCTCTCGCTAGAACTTCAAGTACTATATTGAAAAGATATGGAGAGAGAGGACAGCCTTGTCTAGTCCCTGATTTTAGTGGAATTGCTTCAAGTTTCTCTCCATTTATTTTGATGTTGGCTACTGGTTTGCTGTAGATTGCTTTTACTATGTTTAGGTATGGGCCTTGAATTCCTGCTCTTTCCAAGACTTTTAGCATGAAAGGATGCTGAATTTTGTCAAATGCTTTTTCAGCATCTAATGAGATGACCATGTGGTTTTTTTCTTTTAGTTTGTTTATGTAATGGATTACATTGATGGATTTCCGTATATTGAACCATCCCTGCATTCCTGGAATGAAGCCTACTTGATCATGGTGAATGATCGTTTTGATATGCTCTTGGATTCGGTTGGCAAGAATTTTATTTAGTATTTTTGCATCTATATTCATAAGAGAAATTGGCCTGTAGTTCTCTTTCTTTGTTGGATCTTTTTGTGGTTTAGGTATCAGCGTAATTGTGGTTTCGAAGAACGAGTTGGGCAGTGTCCCTTCTGTCTCTATTTTGTGGAATAGTTTGAAGAGTATTGGTGTTAAGTCTTCTTTGAAGGTCTGGTAGAATTCTGCACTAAAACCATCTGGTCCCGTACTTTTTTTGGTTGGGAGGCTTTCTATAACCCCTTCTATTTCTTTAAGGGTTATGGGACTGTTTAGCTGGTCTACTTGATGCTGATTTAATTTTGGTATTTGGTATCTGTCTAGGAAATTGTCCATTTCCTCCAGATTCTCCAGTTGTTTTGAGTATAGGCCTTTGTAGTAGGATCTGATGATCTTTTGAATTTCCTCTGTTTCTGTTGTTATATCCCCCTTTTCATTTTTAATTTTGTTAATTTGGATACTATCTCTGTGCCCTTTGGTTAGTCTAGCTAAGGGCTTATCTATCTTGTTGATTTTCTCGAAGAACCAGCTCTTGGTTTTGTTGATTCTTTGTATGGTTCTCTTTGTTTCTGCTTGATTGATTTCAGCCCTTAGTTTGATGATTTCCTCTCTTCTACTCCTCCTGGGTGAGTTAGCTTCTTTTTGTTCCAGTGCCTTCAGGTGTGCTGTTAAGTTGCTAGTGTATGCTCTTTCCAGTTTCTTTTTGGAGGCACTCAGGGCTATGAGTTTTCCTCTTAGCACTGCTTTCATTGTATCCCAGAGATTTGGGTAGGTCGTACCTTCCTTTTCATTGAAGTCTAAAAAGTCTTTGATTTCTTTCTTTATTTCTTCCTTGACCAGGGTGTCATTGAGTAGAGTATTGTTCAGTTTCCATGTGTATGTGGGCTTTCTGTTGTTGTTCTTGCTATTGAAGACCACTTTTACTCCATAGTGATCCGATAGGAGACATGGGATTAGTTCGGTCTTCTTGTATTTGTTGAGGTCTGTCTTGTGACCAATTATATGATCAATTTTTGAGAAGGTACCGTGTGGTGCTGAGAAAAAGGTATACTCTTTTGTTTTAGGATGGAATGTTCTATATATATCTGTTAAATCCAATTGGTCCAAAGCTTCAATTAGTTTCACTGTGTCCCTGTTTAGTTTCTGCTTTCCTGATCGGTCCATTGAGGAGAGTGGAGTGTTGAGGTCACCTACAATCATTGTGTTAGGTGTGATGTGTGCTTTAAGCTTTAGTAAAGTTTCTTTTACGAATGAGGGTGCCCTTGCATTTGGCGCATAGATGTTCAGTATTGAGAATTCTTCTTGGTGGATTTTCCCTTTGACAAGCAGGAAGTGACCTTCTGTGTCTCTTTTGATGACTTTAGGTTGAAAGTCGATTTTATCTGATATTAGAATGGCTACTCCAGCTTGTTTCCTGGGACCATTTGCTTGTAGAACTGTCTTCCAGCCTTTTACTCTAAGGTGGTGTTTGTCTTTGACACTGAGATGTGTTTCCTGTATGCAGCAAAATGTAGGGTCCTGTTTCCGTATCCAGTCTGTTAGTCTGTGTCTTTTGATTGGGGAATTGAGTCCATTGATATTAAGAGATATTAAGGAATAGTAATTATTACTTCCTGACATTTTGGGAATTGTTATTATTATTTGTATTTGAGTGGTTCTCTTCTTTTGGGTTGGATGAGATGGGGTTTCTATCTTGTTTCTTCTGGGGTGTTGTTTCCCCCCGTGTGTTGGTATTTTTCCCCTATTATCCTTTGTAGGGCTGGGTTTGTAGATAAGTATCTTGCAAATTTGGTTTTGTCGTGGAATATCTTGGTTTCCCCATCTATGGCAATTGATAGTTTTGCTGGGTATAGTAGTCTTGGCTGAAGTTTGTGTTCTCTTAGGGTCTGCATGAGGTCTGCCCAGGATCTTCTAGCTTTCATGGTCTCAGGTGAGAAGTCTGGTGTAATTCTGATAGGTCTTCCTTTATATGTTACTTGTCCTTTTTCTCTTACTGCCTTTAATATTCTTTCTTTGTTTAGTACATTTGGGGTTTTGATTATTATGTGACGGGAAGTATTTCTGTTCTGGTCCAGTCTATTTGGTGTTCTATAGGCTTCTTGTATATTCATGGGCATCTCTCTCTTTAGGTTGGGGAAATTTTCTTCCATAATTTTGTAGAAGATATTTGCTGGCCCTTTAAGTTGTAGATCTTCATTCTCATCTATCCCTATAATCCTTAGGTTTGGTCTTCTCATTGTGTCCTGGATTTCCTGAATGTTTTGGGTTACCAGCTTTTTGCATTTTGCATTTTCTTTAATTGTTGAATCCATGGTTCCTATGGTATCTTCAGCATCTGAGATTCTGTCTTCTATCTCTTGTATTCTATTGTTGATATTTGCATCTATGACTCCTGATTTCTTCCCAAGGTTTTCTATCTCCAACATTGTCTCCCTTTGCGATTGCTTAGTTGTTTCTACTTCTGTTTTTAGATTTTGTATGGTTTTGCTCAGATCTTTCAGTTGCTTGTTTGTGTTTTCCTGTAATTCCTTAAGGGATTTTTGTGTTTCCTCCTTTATGACTTCTACTCGTTGACCCATGTTCTCTTGTATTTCTTTTGGTGATTTTTGTTTCTCCCCCTTATTGGGATTTATTTTTTGCTCTATATTCTCCTGGATTTCTTTAAGTGATTTTTGTGTCTGCCTTGTATGGGCTTCTAGTTTTTGATCTATTTTCTCCTCTATTACTTTAAGAAATTTATCTAAGTGATCCTCAATCTGCATCTTTACCAGTGATTTTAGATCTGAGTCTTGTTTTTCTGGTGTGTTGAGATATCTGGGATTTAATTGTGTTTGTCTTGCAATGGCTTCTAGCTTTTGATCTATTTTCTCATGTATTACTTTAAGAGATTTATCTAAGTGTTCCTCTATCAGCATCCTGACCAGTGATTTTAGATCTGAGTCTTGTTTTTCTGGTGTTTCGGGGTATCCAATATTTATTGCTGTTGGGGAACTGGGTTCGGATGCCGCCATATTGCCTTGATTTTTGTTAGTAGCGATCTTACGTTTGCCTTTTGCCATCTGGTTAACTCTGGTGTTAGTTGGTCCTGTAGATACTAGCTGGTGCTTGACCCTCCTGTGGGGTTGTAAGGCTATTTCCCAGCGACTGGGATACCTGAATCACTGTCCTGCGGGGTTCTTGCTCACAGATTGCTGACAGGTGGCCTGAGTCCCCCGAGGTCTTAAACTCAGGATATCCCAGGTATTTGGTTCTGCCTGTTGGGCGGCTGCTCTGCACTGCTCCTGCTCAGGGTTTGCTGTCTGATATCCTGTTTCCCCAGGGGTCTTAATGTTGGGATATCTCAGTTATCTGGTTCCGCCTGCTGGTCCCAAGCTGCTGGGAAGCTGGCTGGGTCCGGTTTCCAGCTTCCCTGCCACTGGCTGGATGGGAGGCTGGTTCGGCCTCTGGCTGGGTCTGGGCACCTGGCACACTGGCTGACTCCGGCTTCCTCACCACCAGCTGGACGGGAAGCTGCAGGCAATATGGCAGCTGCCTGCAGGGAGCTCGGGGTCCGCCCCGCAAGTGCAGAGTGCACCCGCTATTCTGTGCCCAACTCCCACTCCAGGCCTGAGTCCCCGAAGGTCTTAAGCTCGGGCTGTGTCGGGTACCTGGTTCAGCCGCCGCCGCCGGATGGTTCTGAGCACCTGGCACGCTGGGTGACACTCAGGCTTCCCCACCAACAGCTGGGCGGGAAGCTGCAGGCAATATTCCATTGTTTCTTTTAATGAAAAAGATATTTGAAGATAATAATCTCGGTGTTATGGTACTTACTGCTAGTAGTCTGATATAAGAAAAAAATGTTAAATCTATAAACACTTTCCTCAATATTTTCAGTTGGAGATAAGAGAGGACAGAGAGGGAGGGAGAGAGAATATATATTATTGCATTGCTTACTTGCCTTTTTCTGAACTTAATTTCAGGGGAAAATAATGTGACGTATCCATGACTTGTTTCATTGTGTTTTCCTTGTAGACAAAAATCACCATTCTTGGAGATGTAAACGTTTATAATAATATAATGACGTTAAAAATGATCAAAACAGACCTTGGAAAAGCTAACTTTTCGTAACTCCAGTTTTCTGATCTGAAAATATCTCACAGGGCTGTTTATAAGAAAGCCATCACTTACCCAATATTTACTGGAAACCGTATACTTTCTATGCATTTCCTCCCACATATGCATTATAGAAACATTTTCAAGTAAGTGTGATTTGCTTCATTTTATAAATGAGCACAGTTTCCCAAGGTGACACTGTCTGGTAAGTGGCAGCCACTGCTTTCAACAGAGGTCTCTGACTCCATGCTTTTAACCCAGACTTTGAAGCATCAGGCAAACAAGAGAAAGAACACATGGTGCTGCTGGCACCGTACCTGACAATTGTATTGAGTGGAAAATAAGTGACAGTTAACAGAAGTGGCCTTGGTGGGTATCTGAGATGGTCGGTGGGAGGGTGCATAGGAAGAACAAGCCAGCCAGCTTACTGCTTTCCCAAGCATCTGGCCCAGTGACACTTGATCCTGTTAATTTCCCACATTGGGGCTAACCTATGTGTCCACAGTGACAGATGCTCCAGTGGCAACGCTCAAGGTCAACCCTCAAGAGTTCAGGCTGGTACCTCCTGTCATGTTGTCCTTTGAAGCAAATGGCGGACATCCAGAGGCAAGCCTGCTTTGGTCTCGCCCTCTTGCATCGTGTGTCATTAGCTGCTGCATAGCTCTTTGTTCAAAACAAAATTCACAAAACTGACAGATTCATCTGCCTAATGTCGAGAGACATCAGAGCCAATTACAGGGTAGCTCCAGAAGGCAAATAGGGGCACTTTTCATAAAATGGGATGAAGAAAAGGAAAATAGTCTTGTCATTAAAAAGGACAAATACATTTTCCTCTCAGCATGCACACCCCAGGAAAATTGAGAGATTTATATTAATACAGAGTTTCATTATGATTGCTCTGGATAATTTCAAATCAAAGCATTTACCCTCAACTCATCCCTAGTAAACCAACCATTAAAATTTTTAGCTAGTGAGCAGGATTTCATATTGTAAGTGGTATTTTCATAAGGATAGCAACTTTAGGGATAAACCACAAGACATTTTTTCTAGACAGAATTTTTTTTTCAAGTGTCACAAGGAGTGAGGGGTGTGTGTGTGTGTGTGTGTGTGTGTGTGTGTGTTTTAATCCAAGTCTGGGGGATTTCATTGAGATGCATCTCATATGTTTCCAGGATTTTTCATGAGAGAAGATAATATTTCTTTGAGTTGAAAGGCTACTGAAAACACTTAAAAAGTAGTCCAAAGCTATCTCCTGCTTTTCCTAAATTTAAACTAATCAAAAACATTGAAAGACTGCAGTTTTATAAGACTACTCTCCCTTGTGATACTAGTTGGATGTTTGGTATGCAGAACCTTCTTAAAACATCCCAAATCTCAGAAATATTCAAGAAAATCTCATGTAATTGTTGCTGTGAAATTGAATTTGTCTAGGGGCAGAAGTTGGAATTCAATTTCATTTGTAATATGTTCTCAAGAAATGATCTGAAGAAAACACCACAAAACATTACTTTTTTTAAAAATCAAGGTAAAGAATGTAATAATACTGCCTTATCCAATATTTTTATTTGTATTTAGTCATACAGATAACTAAACAATAACAAATAGAATACATTGAAATAGCCACCTGTGATTCCAAAGATTCTTTTCATTGCTCATAGGTTTTCTTACCCTTTACAGTTAATAGGAATAAAATCCATGTGTTCAAGGTTCTTCCTCACTTTCCTCTTCCATTAGATTCTGCATCTGGTTTAATGTGGAGGTCTTTGATCTACTTGGACTTGAGCTTTGTACAAGGAGAGAAAAATGGATCAATTTGCATTCTTCTGCCTGTTGACCACCAGTTGAACCAACATCATTTGTTGAAAATGCTGTCTTATTTAGCTCCTTTGTCAAAGATCAAGTGACCATAGGTGTGTGGGTTCATTTCTAGGTCTGTAATTCTATTCCTTTCATCTACCTGACTGTCACTGTACCAATACCATGAAGTTATTAACACAATTGCTCTGTAGTACAGCTTGAGGACAGGGATGCTGATTCCCCTAGAGATTTTATTGTTAAGAATAGTTTTAGCTGTCTTGAGTTTTTTGTTATTCAAAATGAATTTGATAATTTCTGTTTCTAACTCTATGAAGAATTGAGTTGGAATTTTGATGTGGATTGCATTGAATCTGTAGATTGCTTTCAGCAAAATGGCCATTTTTACTATACTAATCCTGTCAATCCATGAGCATGGGAAATCTTTCCATCTTCTGAGATCTTCTTCGATTTCTTTCTTTAGAGACTTGACATTCTTCTCATACAGATTTTTCACTTGCTTGGTCAGAGTCACACCAAAATACTTTATATTGTTTGTGACTATTGTGAAGGGTGTCGTTTCCCTAATTTCTTTCTCAGCCTGTTTATCCTTTGAATATAGAAAGACTACTTACTGATTTGTTCAAGTTAATTTTATATCTGGCCACTTTGCTGAACTTGTTTATCAGCTGTAGGAGATATTCTCCAACATATAACAAGGACACATGCTCCACTATATTCATAGCAACCTTATTTATAATAGCCAGAAGCTGGAAAGAGCCCAGATGTCCTTCACCAGAGGAATGGATACAGAAAATGTGGTACATTTACACAATGGAGAGCTACTCAGCTATTAAAAACAATGAATTCATGAAATTCTTAGGCAATGGATGGACCTAGAAAATACCATCCTGAGTGAGCTTACCCAATCACAAAAGAACACACGTAGTATGCACTCACTGATAAGTGGATATTAGTCCAAAAGCTCTGAATACCCAAAATACAATTCACAAACCACATGAAGCTCAAGAATAAGGAAGACCAAAGTGTGGGTGCTTCGGTCCTTCTTAGAAAGAGGAACAAAATACTCAAGGGAGCAAATATGGAGTCAGAGCAGAAACTGAAGGAAAGGCCATCTAGAGACTGTCTCACCTGGGGATTTATCCCAGATATAGTCACTATTGTAGATGCTAAGAAATGCTTGCTGAAAGGAGCCTGATATCACTATCTCCTGAGAGGCCCTGCCAGAACCTTACAAATATAGAGTCTGATGCTCAAAGCCAACTATTGCACTGAGTGTGGGATCCCCAATGGAGGAGTTAGAGAAAGGACTGATGGAGCTGAAGGGGTTTGGAACCCCATAGGAAGAACAACAATATCAACCAACTGGACACACCCAGAGCTCCCAGGCACTAAGCTACCAACCAAGGAGTATACATGGCTCTGGCTGCATATTTAGCAGAAGATGGCCTTGTCAGGAATCAAGGGGAGGAGAGTTCCTTGGTCGTATGTAGGTTTGATAGATCCCCTGTATAGGGGAATCAAGGGTGGGGAGGCCAGAGCTGGTGGCTGTAAATCCTTATAGAAGCAGAGGTAGGGGATTTCTGGGATGGGAGGAAAACAGGTAAGGGGATAACATATCAAATGTGAATGAATTATAAATAAATAAATAAATAAATAAATAAATAAATAAATAAAATTTAAAAAAAGAATGAAATCCAGAGGAGATTTTAAAGTACCCACACTCATCAGCTATAAGAGAATTATATTCCCAGGAATGGCTCTGCTTCATGAGGTTTGGAGGGACCTTTAGCACAGGGACTCCAAGAATATATAGCCATTACTTTCAAGTTTTAATGGTCTATTTTATAGCACTGTGAGGCAGGTAGATAAATCCTCAAGAGCTGTTTTTTAAGGCTTACATTTTTTTGATCAGTCAAAAATAAAGCAGTCTGTGCATCTTGGATAACTATCAAGTCTGTTGAATGTTTGTACAACCATTAAATGAAACACTATAGAAACATCTACACGAGACCCCCGCGCGCAAACAGCAGGCACACTGGACGTAGTGAGCGGCTGGAATCAGGTGCGTGGCCAGAGTTATAGCTTAGCTTAGCTCTGCAGCAGATCCGGGCACAGAAAGATCAGCTGCGGGTGCAGACTAGCAGCCGGGACCAGCTCTCCGAGCGGACTAGCAGCAAGGGGCCACTGGGCCGCCTCGGGGCACAGTCGGCACTCTAGCAGCTGGAGTCAGGGACCTGGACTCAGAGCGAGCATAGTCCAGCACAGTCAACGCAGCCAGAAGGGAGCAGCAGAGCCTGGCACGAACAGCTCAGCCAAGGACACGCGGTGCTTTCAGCAGGGGCAGCCATCTTGCCCCAGACCCCCGCGCGCAAACAGCAGGCACACTGGACGCAGTGAGCGGCTGGAATCAGGTGCGTGGCCAGAGTTATAGCTTAGCTTAGCTCTGCAGCAGATCCGGGCACAGAAAGATCAGCTGCAGGTGCAGACTACCAGCCGGGACCAGCTCTCTGAGCAGACTAGCAGCGAGGGGCCACCGGGCCGCCTCAGGGCACAACTCGGCACTCTAGCAGCTGGAGTCAGGGACCTGGACTCAGAGCGAGCATAGTCCAGCACAGACAAGCTGCCAGAAGGGATCTGTCTCCTGGGGACAGGCGTGCTGTGCTTTCAGCAGGGCGCCATCTACAATAAGACCAACTCGCGCCAGAGATAAAGAGATGGCAAAAGGCAAACGTAGGAACGTTATTAACAGAAATCAAGGCAATATGGCACCATCTGAACTCAATTCGCCAACCACAGCAAGTCCAGGATACCCCAGCACACCAGAAAAACAAGAGTTAGATATAAAAGCACAGGTCATGATGCTCCTAGAGGAACACAAAAAAGACATAAACAAATCTCTTAAAGAAATGCAGGGGAACATCAATAGAGTAGAAGCTCTTACAATCCAAACACAAAAAACACTTAAAGAACTCCAGGAGAATATGGGCCATCAGACAAAAACCAATAAAGAGGAAGTGAGAAAATCAGTTAAAGAAATGCAGGAGAACTTGAAACAACAGGCAGAAGTCATGAAAGAGGGAGCACAAAAATATATTAAAGAATTACATGAAAACACAAACAAACAAATGATGGAACTGAGCAAAACCATCCAAGATCTGAACACAGAGGTAGAAACAACTAAGAAATCACAAAAGGAGGCAACCTTGGAGATAGAAAACCTTGGGAAGAAAACAGGGGTCGTAGATGCAAACATAAACAACAGAATACAAGAGATAGAAATAAGAATCTCCGATGCTGAAGATAACATAGTAACCATTGACTCCACAGTCAAAGAAAATGCAAAATCCAAAAGGCTTGTAACCCAAAACATCCAGGAAATCCAGGACACAATGAGAAGACCAAACCTAAGGATTATAGGGATAGATGAGAGTGAAGATCTACAACTTAAAGGGCCAGCAAATATCTTTAACAAAATTATGGAAGAAAACTTTCCTAACTTAAAGAGAGAGATGCCCATGAATGTACAAGAAGCCTACAGAACTCCAAACAGACTGGACCAGAACAGAAACACCTCCCGTCACATAATAATCAAAACCCCAAATGTACTAAACAAAGAAAGAATATTAAAGGCAGTAAGAGAAAAGGGCCAAGTAACATATAAAGGAAGACCTATCAGAATCACACCAGACTTCTCTCCAGAAACCATGAAAGCTAGAAGATCCTGGGCAGACCTCATGCAGACCCTAAGAGAAAACAAATGTCAGCCAAGACTACTATACCCAGCAAAACTCTCAATCAACATAGATGGAGAAATCAAAATATTCCATGACAGGACCAAATTTACACAATATCTTTCCACTAACCCAGCTCTACAAAGGATAATAGGAGGAAAACTCCAACACAAGGAAGGAAATGGCACCCAAGAAAAAGCAAGACAGTAAACTTCTTCCATCAAACTCAAAGGAAGATAACTACTCAAAAACAAAAATAACATAAAAAATGTCAGGAAGTAATAATCTCTATTCCTTAATATCTCTTAACATCAATGGACTCAACTCCCCAATAAAAAGACATAGACTAACTGACTGGATACGGAAACAGGACCCTACATTTTGCTGCTTACAGGAAACACACCTCAGAGTCAAAGACAAACACTACCTTAGAGTAAAAGGATGGAAGACAATTTTGCAAGCAAATGGTCACAGGAAGCAAGCTGGAATAGCCATTTTAATATCAGATAAAATTGACTTTCAACCCAAAGTCATCAAAAGAGACGCAGAAGGTCACTTCCTGCTAGTCAAAGGAAGAATCCACCAAGAGGAACTCACAATTCTAAACATCTACGCTCCAAATGTAAGGGCACCCTCATTTGTAAAAGAAACCTTACTAAAGCTCAAAGCACACATTGCACCTAACACAATGATTGTGGGGGACCTCAATACTCCTCTATCTACAGTGGACCGACCAGGAAAACAGAAACTAAACAGAGACACGGAGAAACTCATCGAAACTTTGGAGCAATTGGATTTAACAGATATATATAGAACATTTCACCCTAAAGCAAAAGACTATACCTTTTTCTCAGCCCCTCATGGTACCTTCTCCAAAATCGACCATATAATTGGACACAAGACAGATCTCAACAAATATAAAAAGATCGAACTAATCCCATGCCTCTTATCAGATCACCATGGAGTAAGAGTGTTCTTCAATAGCAACAAAAACAACAGAAAATCCCCATACGCTTGGAGGCTGAACAATATTCTACTCAATGATACCTTAGTCCAGGAAGAAATAAAGAAAGAAATCAAAGAATTCTTAGAACTTAATGAAAATGAAGGCACAACATACCCAAATCTATGGGACACAATGAAAGCAGTGCTTAGAGGAAAACTCATAGCCCTGAGTGTCTCCAAAAAGAAACAGGAGAGAGCATATACCAGCAACTTAATGGCGCAGTTGAAAGCTCTGGAACAAAAAGAAGCAATTTCACCCAGGAGGAGTAGAAGACAGGAAATCATCAAACTCAGGGCTGAAATCAATCAAGTTGAAACAAAAAGAACCATACAAAGAATCAACAAAACCAGGAGCTGGTTCTTTGAGAAGATCAACAAGATAGATAAACCCCTAGCCAGACTTACTAAAGAGCACAGAGACAGTATTCAAATTAACAAAATTAGAAATGAAAAGGGAGATATAACAACAGAAACTGAGGAAATTCAAAAAATCATCAGATCCTACTACAAAAACCTATACTCAACACAACTGGAGAATCTGGAGGAAATGGACAATTTCCTCGACAGCTACCAAATACCAAAATTAAACCAGGATCAAATAGATCGTCTAAACAGACCCATAACCCCCAAAGAAATAGAAGGGGTCATAGACAGTCTTCCAACCAAAAAGAGCACAGGACCAGACGGTTTTAGTGCAGAATTCTATCAGACCTTCAAAGAAGTCCTGATACCGATACTCTTCAAATTATTCCACAAAATAGAAACCGAAGGAACACTACCCAACTCATTCTATGAAGCCACAATTACCCTGATACCAAAACCTCACAAAGATCCAACTAAGAAAGAGAACTACAGGCCAATTTCTCTTATGAATATCGATGCAAAAATACTAAACAAAATACTTGCCAACCGCATCCAAGAACACATCAAAACAATCATTCACCATGATCAAGTTGGCTTCATCCCAGGGATGCAGGGATGGTTCAATATACGGAAATCCATCAACGTAATCCACTACATAAACAAACTCAAAGAAAAAAACCACATGGTCATCTCATTAGATGCTGAAAAAGCATTTGACAAAATTCAGCATCCTTTCATGCTAAAGGTCCTAGAAAGAACAGGAATTCAAGGCCCATATCTAAACATAGTAAAAGCAATATACAGCAGACCAGTAGCCAACATTAAGGTAAATGGAGAAAAACTCGAAGCAATCCCTCTAAAATCAGGGACTAGACAAGGCTGTCCCCTCTCGCCATATCTCTTCAATATAGTACTTGAGGTACTAGCTAGAGCAATTCGACAACAGAGGGAAGTCAAAGGGATACAAATCGGAAAGGAAGAAGTCAAACTATCACTATTTGCAGATGATATGATAGTTTACTTAAGTGACCCAAAAACCTCCACCAGAGAACTCCTGCAACTGATAAACAACTTCAGCAAAGTGGCCGGCTATAAAATCAACTCAAGTAAATCAGTAGCCTTCCTATACGCGAAGGATAAGCAGGCAGAGAAAGAAATTAGGGAAATGACACCCTTCACAATAGCCACAAATGATATAAAGTATCTTGGAGTGACGCTAACCAAACATGTGAAAGATTTATACGACAAAAACTTCAGGTCTCTGAAGAGGGAAATTGAAGAAGACATCAGAAAATGGGAAAATCTTCCATGCTCGTGGGTTGGCAGGACTAATATAGTCAAAATGGCAATCTTGCCCAAAGCAATATACAGATTCAATGCAATTCCCATCAAAATCCCAACTCAGTTCTTCATAGAGCTAGAAAGAGCAATTCTCAAATTCATCTGGAATAACAAAAAACCCAGAATAGCTAAAACTATCATCAACAGCAAAAGAACTTCTGGGGGAATCAATATCCCGGACCTCAAGCAATATTACAGAGCAGTGGTATTAAAAACTGCATGGTATTGGTTCAGTGACAGGGAAGCGGATCAATGGAATAGGATCGAAGACCCAGAATTGAACCCACACATCTATGGCCAATTGATCTTCGACAAAGGAGCTGAAAACATCCAGTGGAAAAAAGATAGCCTTTTCAACAGATGGTGCTGGCTCAACTGGAGGTCAACATGCAGAAGAATGAGAATTGATCCACTCTTATCTCCTTGCACTAAGCTCAACTCCAAGTGGATCAAAGACCTCCACATAAAACCAGACACACTAAAACTAATAGAAAAGAAACTGGGGAAGACCCTTGAGGACATTGGCTCAGGGGAAAAATTCCTGAACAGAACACCAATTGCTTATGCTCTAAGAGCAAGAATAGACAAATGGGACCTCATAAAACTACAAAGTTTCTGTAAGGCAAAAGACACTGTCAAAAGGATAAATCGGCAACCAACAAATTGGGAAAAAATCTTCACCAACCCCACATCCGACAGAGGGCTAATCTCCAATGTATACAAAGAACTCAAGAGGTTAGACCCCAGAAAACCAAATAACCCTATCCAAAAATGGGGTACAGAGCTAAACAGAGTCTTTTCACCTGAAGAAATTCGGATGGCTGAGAAACACCTTAAAAAATGTTCAACATCACTAGTCATTAGGGAAATGCAAATTAAAACAACCCTGAGATTTCACCTCACACCAGTCAGAATGGCTAAGATTAAAAACTCAGAAGACATCAGGTGTTGGCGAGGATGTGGAGAAAGAGGAACACTCCTCCACTGCTGGTGGGAATGCAAGCTGGTACAACCACTCTGGAAATCAGTATGGCGGTTCCTCAGAAAACTGGGTGTGATACTTCCGGAGGACCCAGCCATACCACTCCTGGGAATATACCCAGAAGATTCACCAGCATGCAATAAGGATACATGCTCCACTATGTTCATAGCAGCTTTATATATAATAGCCAGAAGCTGGAAAGAACCCAGATGTCCCTCAACAGAAGAATGGATACAAAAAATGTGGTATATATACACAATGGAGTACTATTCAGCCATTAGAAACAATGAATTCATGAAATTCTTAGAGAAATGGATGGAGCTGGAGAATGTCATACTAAGTGAGGTGACCCAGTCTCAAAAGAATACCCATGGTATACAGTCACTGATAAGTGGATATTAGCCTAGAAGCTTAGAACACCAAAGACACAAATCACATATCAAGTGATGTCTCACAAGAAGAAAGGAGTGGACACTGGTGCTAGAATGGACCAAAACATCATTGTGGGAGAGTACAAGAACAGTAAAGTGGGAGGGGGTGGATGCGGGAGCAGGGGGAGGGAAAAGGACATGTGGGACCTTTGGGGGTGGGGAACCAGAAAAAGGGAAATGAATTGTAAATATAGAATATATACAATAAAAAAAAATCAAAAAAAAATATTTGAAAAAATTGCTGATGAGTAGATATGAATTCTAAGGATTTAATGTAAATATAACTGATTAAAAAAGATATATGCATATATATTACTGAATATATTTTATATAACATAATATATAACTTAATAAAATAATGTAAAATATATCCATATATATGTATATATGTATCCACACATATACAAAAAAAAAAAAAAGAAACATCTACACTGTGGATTTCCTTGAAACTGTTATCAGCAGACTAGCAAGGTAAGCTATCATTCACCTGAGCCAATATGATGAATGATTTGGATGTATTTTTGGTTATTGGGATAAGTAACATCACTATAATACTATTTTCTAGGAATGTGTGTTGAAATGTGTCTTGTAGGCTCTGAATTTGACAATTGTTCATCATGTAAAATAGCAGGGGCAGTGACCTGAGACTTTAGAATTGCTGCTTTGAGGTTAAATACACCATTAACAGTTTTATGGACTCGATTTAGTATATTATGTGTCAAAAACTCACCAAATTAATTTTGTCAATGTCATAATCTTAACTAGAAAACCATTGCCATGGAAAGAGCATGAATGTTTGTAATAGACATATTTTAATGACCTCAATTCTGGTGTTATTTATCCTTTCTGAGATCTCTAAATGTAAGTTTTATTCATATGTTATTTATTGACTATTTGTCAAAGAATGTTGGGTCTGGGAGAAAAAGACCAAGATAACATCAATTTATTCAGATTGTGAAGACCTAATGAGTAATAGAGATGAACAAAGATAAATTCTGTATGCAGCTTGAGCACAGTTATTAACAGCATATATCGGGAGTCCCAATGCAGTGAGTAACAGAAAGAGTATCAGCCTTCCTGATAGAACTATGTTCTGAGTCATTTGGAGACTGGAGGAATAGTACTTAGGGTTCTATTGCTCTGAAGAAAGACATGACCAAGGCAACTCTTATAAAAGAAGCTATCGATTTGGAGACTTCCTTATAGTTTCAGAGGGTGTATTAGTTAGGGTTCTCTAGAGTATCAATTTATATAAAACTTCTATAATGAATCTGTCTATATAGAGAAAGGGGATTAGAATGAGTTACAGGCTGTGGTCAAGCTAAGACAGCAATGGCTGCCTCTGAATGGAATCTATTGCTCCTTCCACGGCAATCATTTTCTAGTTAAGATTATGACATTGACAAAATTAATTTGCTGAGTTTTTGACACATAATACACTAAATAGAGGCCATAAAACTGTAATCCTCTAGTTGTTTAGTCTACAAGACTGGTAGTCTCAGCTGGTCTTTAGTACATGCTGGAATCCTGAAGTGGACAGCTGTATTGCCAGTGGAGGAAAGCACCTGACAGTAAGGGTGAGATCAAGAAGGGGAGAGAGAAGGAGAGAGAGAGAGAGAGAGAGAGAGAGAGAGAGAGAGAGAGAGAGAGAGAGAGAGAGAGAGATTCCTTCTTCAGGTTCTTCATATGTGTTGCCAGTAGGAGTTGTGGTCCAGATTAAAGTTGGACCTTCCTGCCTCAAAGGAATTGAATTAAAGGTTTATTTTGTCACCTCAAATATCCAGATTAGAGGTGTGTCTTTGTGCTTCAAATGATTCTTAATTATTAATTTTGAAAATTCTCATCACGGGTGTGACTGTTTATTTGAGTTTTAACTAAAACCAAGGTTCAGTCCAGGCAATGTAGTACTAGAACAGTAGCTGAGAGCTTTGTAGTCTAATGTACAGGACAGGCAAAGGGGTTGGGTGTGGGGAGAGAGCAATCATATCAGCCTAGTGTGGCTATTTGAAACCACTAAAGACCAACTGAGACAACCATCCTTGTAGATTAAACAACTACTAGATTCCTGGACCGTCCATTCAGGGGTGGCCATTGCTGTCTACTCTTGACCACAGCCTGTAAGTCATTATAATAAATTCCCTTTCTCTATATAGTGACATATAATGTCCAACAAGGCCATACGTCCTAATCCTTAAGTCAATGGGGACCAATATCTTTCAAACCACTGCATTACAGATTCCAGCCCCCTATAGGTTTATAGCTTAACATATTGGAAAATGCATTTAGATCAACTTTAGAAGTCGCCATAGTCTCTCAGTCCTACGACTGTTTCAAAAGCCCAATGTCTCTTCTGAGATTCAAGGAAATTTCTTAACTATAACCCAGTAAAATAAAAATCAAATTATATACTTCCAAAACACAATGGCGCAGGCTATGTATTACCATTCCAAAGTGGAGGTAAGAAAGCATAGTGAAGAAATGCTGAACCAAATCAAAACTGAAAAGAAGCAGGGCGAACTTCAAACTCTGCATTTCCATGCCCATGTCAAAGCAATCTTAGGATCTCCAAGTCCTTTCAGGTTTGTTGAGAACAACACACTTATCCCTCTTGGGATGGTTCAACATCTGGTCTGCAGCTTTCCTTGACAGGTATCCCACAACTCTGGCATTTCCAATATCTTGGGGTCTCAGCATAATCAATACAGGCTTTACCTTCACAGCTTCAGGCAATGGTCTCTCTCTGCTTCCATGCAATTGCTCCCCTGCCACATGTTTGACCTCAGTGGCTTTCTTTAACTGAAGAGGAAGATTCTATAACCCCTCTGATTCTTTTGTATCTTTGACTCTAAAGCCAGAACTACCAGGCCAAAGCTGCCAATTTCTGCTGCTCAGTGGGCCAGGAAAGAGCCCTTTCTTTAAATTACATTTGCATCAGCTTTCTGTTGTTGAAGGTTGCATGGCTGCTTAAACTTTCCTTTAATTCCTGTTCTCAAGGTAGAAGCTTAGCTGTGTGGAGTCTTGTCCACTCTCTTTGTTCCATTTTGAATGGAACAATTTCTTTAAACCTTTTGTCTTCTTGTGCACTGGACTTGCTTCCAAGACTACACTTTCTGATGTCCCTTTTCTTTTCAAACTGTGCATTTTGTATTTCTTTTTGCCCTCTTTTGTTTTGTTTGTTTTTCATCATAGATGTTCATAAGAGTGATCACTAATAACCACAATGCAGTCAATACTAGGATGCCTTGAAATCTCCTCTGCCAACACCACTAATTAAACATTCTTTAACTTAGTCTCTGGCAACTTTTTAGGACAAGGGAAGAAAGAGGCCACATTCTTCACCAAAATATCATAAGAACCATCTCTTGTCCATTTACTAATATTTTTTTCTCTCTGAAACCTCTTGATCTGGATCCCCAGAGTTCATATTGTGCTCTGCACCACTACTCATGTTCCTACTAGTATGGCCAACTAAGACTGCTTATAGTCCAAAGTCCCAAAGTCCACATTCCACCAACAAGCAATATGGTCAGGTTTGTCACAGCAATAAGCTACTTCCTGATACAACTTCTGTCCTACTCACTGTTCTATTGCTGGATAGAGACACTATGAACAAAGCAACCCTTATCAAAGGGTTTATTTATTTTAAAGCGTCCTTATTTATTTGGAAGCTTCCTTACAGTTTCAGAGGGTTAATTGACTGTCATCGTTATTATCATGACAAATAGCCTGGCAGCTTGCAGGCAGGCATGGTTCTGGGGCAGTAACCAAGAACTTCTTTATATCGTTATCCACAGGCAGCAGACAAAGAGAGTAAACAAGATAGACATTGGGCCTGGTATGGGCTTTTTTTTTTTTTTTTTTCGAGACAGGGTTTCTCTGTATAGTCCTGGCTGTTCTGGAACTCACTCTGTAGACCAGGCTGGCCTCGAACTCAGAAATCCGCCTGCCTCTGCCTCCCAAGTGCTAGGATTACAGGCATGCGCCACCACCGCCCGGCCCCTGGTATGGGCTTTTAAAGCCTCAATGCCCACCCCTAGTGACATACATCCTCCAACAAGGCCGCAATGCCTAACCCTGACCCAACATCTCATCAGCTGACATGTGAATATATGAGCCTATGAGGGCCGATCTCATTCAAACTACCACAAGTAGCCAAGAAGATGAAACAGCACCAAAAAAGACTCAGACAACAATGTACTTGGGGCCAAATATACAGACCATTCTCTGATCCAAAGAATTTTCTCCATGCTCCAGCTGTATGTTTTTTTGACATTCTTGGCACTAGTCACTCTAGGGATAGCCATTAATAAACTGTAAGTGTTAGATTTTAATATTAGTACAGTGACCATCCTTTGCTTGCCAAAACACCAAATAAAATTTCTGAGACATTCGATTTTTGGTTTTGGTTTTGGGTTTTGGGTTTTTTAAGCTCCACAGATGATTCAGTCAATTGAGAGTCCCTGGTTACAAAATAAATCTTGACGAGAATGTGGCTTTATAGAATGTATGTAGAGGGCTGCGAAGTGCCATGCCTTGAAGATGGCACCAGTTTTTGCCTTCCTCCCCCCAGGGGGAGAGTGCCCTTTGAGACAAATAATTTCATATTTTGGCTTTGTGTGGTCAGATGCTGTCCTTCCGCTTTGAGGTAGTCTATCTTCCTTGCCCACATGTTATCCAGGGATTGGCCAGCCTTTGGGATAATAAAGAGAGCAGGGGTTGAGGTGGGAGAAAGACGCCATTATACAAGGTTCCTGATTAAACTGCTTGAAGAAGATTGCTGGTGTTGTGTCCTTCCTTGCGGGTCAAGGTTGGGCACAACAAATGTATAGACAGGAAGCTGAAAGTGCTATGCAAGGGCATTGAACAGACATGACTGCTATGAGGACCAACCCTGGGATCACTTCCTCTGACTGCAGACTCGATTGCAAAATCAGGAGGGTAATTCATACTCCACGGCTGCCTCTTGACATCTTCAGATAGCTTAGCACTTCACACTTTTCTCCATTCTTTGTTTCAGTCATTTCAAAACATTTAACTGACTATATATCAGTAGATTAAGTATGATAGATATGTATGTGAGTGAGGCATTAATGCTACCACCCACAAACCCTCAATACAGTGGAGAAGCAATTCTAAGAAGTCTCAATGCCCTGAAAGAACTACAGAGAAGCAACTACATATTGACTGGTTGGGAACAAGGGTAGGCAAACAGATAGATAGATAGATAGATAGATAGATAGATAGATAGATAGATAGATAGAATAAATGAATATGAGGCAATATGTTAAAATATATGGCACATTAAGACAGAGTTTTAGCATGATAGGGGCTTCAACTGTGAGAAGTGTGGCAAAGTCAAGGTACCCTTCAATGTTGTCATATATATATATATATATATATATATATATATATATATATTTGCAACCTCTAATAACCAGAAAGCTTAGTATTCATGAGTCTCTATGAATTTGGAAAGGTAACTCATAAAAAAAGAAAATGAGGTCTTCAAATCTTCAAATCTGTCCCAAAGGGAGATAGGTATTTACATACTTAATAAGTTTATCCTCATGGCTGGAGAGATGGCTTAGTGGTTAAGAGCACTGATTGCTCTTCCTGAGGTCCTGAGTTCAAATCCCAGCACCTACATGGTGACTCACAACCATTTGTAATGGCATCTGATGCCCTCTTCTGGTGTGTCTGAAGACAGCAACAGTGTACTTATATATAATGATAAATAAATCTTAAAAAAAAAAATTCATCCTCCTTAGGTGACGCTTCACTTAGGTTTCTAGAGAATTGAATAGGGTAGAAATTTCACATTGGGAGTGAGGTTATAAGAAAGCTAATCTCCCTTTCCATTTCCTGAAGAATTAGCTCATCACTGTGGCTTTGAAACAGCACCCTGAAAAGTCCCCTGTGGTGAAGTTTCCAAGAGCCTAAGGAGGGAGTTGCTCATTTAGAAGTTCCCTCTTGTTCAGTTCTTCAGACGAGAGCTCACCCTAGCTAATAGTTTGCCTGGCTAAGTAGCATTGAGATTCTTACTCCCTTAAACCTATAACACAATAAAATGTTTCTTGTTTTAAACATCTATATTTTGAAATAAATTAGTATGTGTGATAAGTCACATATACCATCCTTATTCACTCAGAGCTTCTGAATAGTCAACATTGTCTGTGAAGACTTCCTAGATGAACTGCATGTAATCATGACAAGGCTACTTAAATGAATAAGATTTATTTCAGCAGGAAATAGACATACGAATAAGAATGAAGATATCTAAGGTATGCTCAGGTGTTCTCAAGATAAGACAATGTGATGAAATTGTTGGCAGCACAGAGACAAGGGTCAGGTGGTGGACTTCTCCATCCTAAAGTTTCCTCTCTATACATCACTCGCACATCTCTAAATTACATATGAATAGTCAAGCAAAAGAACCTTCTGTATATCATCTTGGAGTCTTACTACAGTCCTACTGTCACACACAAAACTATTTTCAATTACCTGCTTACTTATTTTTTTGTCTGTATTTGTTTTAGCAGACTCTTGAAATTCATCATGCTTTGAGTTTTTGTGCTATGCAACCTTTCTCATACAATTTTTTTTTTACTTTTCTAATGAAACAATTAAATTATTCTTTCACTTATCTGTAAAAAAAATCCCATGGAAAACAATGACCTATTCAGTCTTACTCTGGTATAGAAACTAATTTGGAGCCCTGAAAGTGGCCGTGAAGACTATTTCTTAGGTAATGCATGAAAGTCTTTGATAGATTAACCCACTAAAATATTGGGTAAGTATGTGGTTAAAAAAACGCACATGTAGGAACTTAACAATATTTTAGAATTCTAAATATGTAATATGTAATATGTTATGTGTCAAGAACTTCAGCCATTTTTTTTCTTTATACAGGAGAAGAAAACCTCCTGGCAATTTTACGACGAAGATGGTGGAAGTATATGATCCTTGGACTCATAGACTTGGAAGCTAATTACCTGGTGGTCAAGGCTTACCAGTACACAACTCTGACCAGTGTCCAGGTAATGAAGGTTCTTCTACATATAGCCCACTTTGGGTTTAATTTCTTGGAAATCTGTGTACTACACAATGGGTTTCCCTTTTCTCTTTTAATTTTATTTTTTTTAGTTGAAAATAGATTCTTCTCTCACATAATACATCCCATCCATAGTTTCACCTTCCTCCACTCCTCCTAGCCTCCAGATCCCACCTCCCCTGTCCTCCAGATCCACTCTTCTTCAAAAACAGCAAGTCTCCAAGTGACAACAGCCAAACAGGACAAAATGAAATATAATAAGTCAAGGTCTTTATCTCTTCAATAAGAAAACACTCTCATCAAGATTGGACAAGGCAACCCAATAGAAGGAAGAAAATCTCAAGAACAGGCCAAAGATTCAGAGATATACTTGCTTTCACTGTTAGGAGTGCCACAAAAGTACCAAGCTAACAGGATAACATGTACTCGGAGAACCTTGTGCAGACCTTTGTAGGCTCTTTGCTTGTCTTTTCCAACTCACTGAACTCATATAAGCTCTTCTTGATTAATGCATTGTTCTCCTGCATGTCATTGACTGCTCTGATTTCTGCAGTCTTTTCTTCCCTTCTTCCTGGGGTTCCCTGGATTCTAAGAGAAGGGACCCAATGGAAACCTCCAATTTCTCTCTACATAATGTCTGGCTGTGGGTCTCTGCATCTGTTCCCATCTGCTCCAAGAGGAAACCTCTCTGATGATGACTAGACACGGCACAGATGTACAAGTATAGCAGAATATCTTCATGAATTATTTCATTGATTTTATTTCAGTTGTATTTGGTTCTACCCTAGGACTCTAGGGCTATTTAGTTCCCAGTTACTGGACATCTAGGCAGTGGAGGGCATGAGCTCCCTTTTGTGGGTGGGCTTCAAATTAAACCAGACATTGGTCACTCCCACAAGTTCTCCACTCTCAATGGCTCAGCATATCTTGCAGACAGGAGAGAATGTCTATAGAAGGTTTTTGTGGCTGTCTTGGTGTCCAGGTTTCTCTTTCTGTAGCCTGCAGGCTGCCTTCTCACACCAAACAAACTGGAACATGGGGTGAAGGATCCAAGTCAGTACCAGCCCGACCTATCTACCTTCAATGAACTGTATGGATATTGTCCTTGGCAATGGATACAGCTGTCAGTCTTCAGAGAGCTGTCCTAGCATCAGCCTGGGACATCCTTAGCCAAAATCTCAACAGTCCATTGACTGAAAGCCTTAACTAGCTACAAATGGCCAGTTCAGCCTCTGTATCCCCCATTACTAGGAGTTCTCATGAGAGTCACCTGCATGGATTTCAGGAAGTTTTCACCCTACTAGGTTTCTGCAGCCCCCCCCCATCCAAATGCTTCCAGCTCCAGTCATCTCTCCTTAGACTCTCTCCATCTGTCTGTCCCCCCACACCTGATCCTTTCTGTCCACCTGCAGAATCTGTTCCACTTCCCCTTCCAACGGAGATCTATGTGTCCTGGTAGAACCCCCCCCCCTTTACCTAACTTCTCTGTGTATATGGGTTGTAGCTTGATTATCATTTACTTAACAGCTAGTATCTACCTATAAGTGAGTACATACCATATTTGTCTTTTTGGGTCTGGGTTACCTCATTCAGGATGATTTTTTTTCTAGTTCCATCCATTTGCCTACAAATTTCATTATGCCGTTTTGAAAAACATCTGCGTCACTCTTCATTGTATAAATCACCACACTTTCTTTGTCGCTGCCTCTATTGAGGGATATCTAGATGGCTTCCAGCTTCTGGCTATTATGAATAAAGATACAATGAACATAGCTCAGCGAATGTAGTTGTATGATGCAGAGTCCTTTGGGTATGTGCCCGAGTGGTGTAACTGAGTCTTGAGGTCCATCATTTAAAAAATTAAACTCCATTTATCTGTCATTAATTTTTTCTAAATAGGGTACATATTGGACAGCTTTTTTCCTCTTTGTTCTAAATATACCAAAATAATCATTTACAATGCAAAAAACATCATGGATTTGAATGCTGCCAACTAATCTTGTGTCAGCAGGAGAATTATTAATAAGTATAAAAATAAATCTGATTTCATCACAATTTAACTTTTTTTAGAATGTTAATAGACTTTGATTAAATAAGCAAGCTGCTTAATAATTTTTTAGCTTTTTAAAATGCATTGACAACTAAATCTGAAGGGATATGTTTTTTTTTTCCAAAAATGGATAAAAATAAAAGTCTCAGAATATATTATGTATGAAAATAGCAACTTTTGTTTATGTCTTTTTCTCTCCCATCCCCTCACACATATGCATTCATGCACACATATACACAAATGCAAATACCAGCTTAATCTAGTTTTTATAATTACTGGATACTCATTTTCCTTGCTACTCCAATCAGTTTGATTTGCATTTGTTTCACCCTCATTTTTCTTTGTGCAGAAATATTATTGATTTCACAGCCAGCCCGAAAATCCAAGACAAAACAAAACATTATTCACCAATAAGTATGAGATGGGATTTGATGTTGGTCATCCTTTTAATTTGTCTTGGAACTACAATACTATAAGTGAATACACAAATATACAAATGGACAAATACCTGAGTCATGCACACCATAGACTGGTGAAGAGATGTGATCGAAACCTTGTTTCCCTTTTCTATTTAGTCATATTCCTAATTTTCATATGAATTTCAATGATGGTTTCTTGGTCTACTTTTGTTGCTATGATAGAATAGTGGAAAATGGATAAATCATAATGAGTGTAGAATGATTAGATTGCTGTACTAGAGGCTGAAAAATTCAGTATCAATAAGTGAAAACAAGGATAAGAGTAAGAGATAGGTCAACCCCCTCCCCCACTGGATAATGTCTCTGACCTCACCAGTAATGGTAGAGCACCAGTGACCTAATTATCTCTTAATGACCCTTGATCTCTGTATACACTTGCAACAGCAATTAAACATTTAAATAAATTTTGAATTATACAAATATGCTAACTATAGTAGATAACTTAATAAAAGGTAGTTAACATTTTCCTGGATGATGTCTACATGGCAACATGTATGGCCTAAGGACATACAGTGTTGGTCATGTCTAATACTTGATGATGACTCTCAGACAAGTGTTTACTTTATCTTCATGCTCATCTTTAATGACCCATAAGGAAGTTATTATTATCTCCTCTTTTCAAAGAGAAAGGACTATAAAGCATGGGATAATTTCAGGTGGATGTTGGAGCCATAGACAGGGGCAATGTTTAGAAGTCAACCAATAATCTATGTTTTACTTTAAAATGCAATGAGAAAGAAGTATCACTATCACTTGGAAGGTGAGCATATTCTAATTTGTAACTGAAAGGGATCACTTTAATTGCTGGTAGAAGATGAAAGGGAGGAAGATAAAGAAAAAGATCAAGACATGAGGATGCAGTTGGAACTCATGGTGGCAGGAGAAGAGAATCCATTTTAAAGGAAGGCAGATGAAATGTGGAAGATAAAAAAGAGAGAAGTTAATATTGAACCTCAGTTAACAAAAGTGTGTGTTTCTGGGAAATATGATTGTCTCTCTGTGTATGTGTCTGTGTGTTTGTGTGTTTCTGGATGTGTGCTGGATTATACGAATATGCTAACTATAGTAGATAACTTTTTTTTTGTTTTAAACTTTTTTCTTTTAATTTTTTATGTTTTATTAACTCTTATTTTTTTTAATTTTTATTTTCTATATTCTTTGCTTACATTCCAAAGGCTTTCCCCTTTCCCAGTTCCGCCCCACCATACGTCCCATAATTCTTCTCCCCCCCCCAACTATTCCCCAATCATCCTGGATGATGTCCACATGCAGTTTGTATTTACTCTTGATACATGTATGTGAACGCATGCAGGTCCACCCGCTGAATGTGGAGGTCTGATGACCATCTTGGGTGTCATTCCTCAGGCGCCACCTACTTTTATTTTGACCTGAACTTGCTCAGACTATGCTGGCTGACCAGGAAGTCCAAGGATTCTGGGAGTCAACTTAAGGTCTAGTTGCAAAGCAAGCATTAGTATTGTCTGAAGAATTTGATCCCTGGGCCTAGGCCATTTCCACACACATCTTGCATTCTGAGAGCATTTGTGAGGTCAATTCCAGTGAACATACATATTGCAGCAAGAAGTGAACCAGTAGAGAAGTCCTCAAAAGGTCCTCTTAAATTAGCCTTTAAAATCCTTTGGATTTTCAGTTGACATTGGAAGCCAATGTGCAGATAGCGAAGACCCAGAGTTCCTGCATGCATTCTCTAGCACTGTCCTTTATAAAATTATTTATACGGCACAATTGCTCTTTAGGGACCCTCCTTTTATCCGGGTGTAAGAGCATCTGCATCTGGAAATTGAATTTCCTATTTTCACACTTTCCTTCTTACCATTTCTTCTATAGAAAAATAATTTCCAAGATACTGCATGCACAGTATATGTTACTTTTGGTTAAAATATATTTCAACATGCTTACATCCTATATTCTTGATAAAAATTTTAGGCATCTTTAAAACAGGAACTGTGGCTTCTTAGAATAATTTATAAATCATACATAAATTAGCCTTTAGAAATATATGCATCTAATACGGTTATAAGATTTCCCATTTACATTTGCGTTGATATCTTTTTAAATGTAAGCAAACTAAGAAAACACATAAGAGAGATACAAGCTCTAACTGGAGAATCATTATGCACTTGCCTTTCCTTCTACAGTGATCATTGTGGCTTTAAAACGGAAAAAAAATAGATACATCGTAGTTACACTAACAATGTACATGTCCATAGTGAATATAAATAAAATATGTTTTTGAAATGGGTACTTTATTATAAATTCCATTTCAAAAATTTTTTATCTGTTTTAAATGACGATTTTTTTTAAACCATGGAAACAAAAATCATTAGCAACATTTTCTGCAAATGTGACCATTGGGTATTCAGTGTATGTTGCCACTGTACAAACAGTAGTTTTCCCAGTCCCTCTTTTCATTAGCTTCTTCAGTTAGAAACAAGGTCTTTTCTTTTCCAGTTTTTAACGGTTATAAATAATATATAAGAAGGGGATGCCTGGCCAGGTGATAGTAGCGCACGCCTTTAATCCCAGAACTTGGGAGGCAGAGGCAGGTGGATTTCTGAGTTTGAGGCCAGCCTGGTCTACAGAGTGAGTCCCAGGACAGCCAGGGCTATACAGAGAAATCCTGTCTCAGAAAACAAAACAAAAACAAAAACAACAATGATAAGAATGGGATGACTTCCAGTGCAGCTGGAAAAAAACTTTAAACACACCTTACAGACACAGAGTGGGTCAGGGAAGGAGAGACTTTTCTATTATTTGGGATATATTGCTCCTTTGATCTTCTAGCTGTTCATATCTTTTTCATTTTAAAATGATTTCTACATTCAGGATGTTTTCAAATCATATATTAATTGAAAATGCAACAAAAACTGTCTTTAATGGTAAAGAACTATCTTGGGTCTTATCTAGAGCAATTAGAGAAAGGGCAGTCTTCAGCACCAGTCAAATGTCTTAATGATGGTATCTTTCACTTCTGGCTTATCGTACTGCAGGCCCTCATTGTGGTTATAAGGTAGATCTCTGACATCACAGATCAGAGTCATATGCTTCTTAACTCATGTCCAGTGTAAGACAAATAGATAAATAAACGAAGAAATCAATAAAGCATGGACCCATAACCAATGAACAAAAGCCTGTAAGTCTACTCTGATTAGACCATACAAGTAGACAAGGAAATATTGGAATATTGAGAACAAATTGCATTAGATATGGACTCCTTGAACTAATAAGGAACGAGGTTTCTTTCATGGGTTTGCTATAAATCGACATATGCTTCTTAGTTAGTTTGCTACTAGCAGTTTAGTAGGATAGCACTCTATCCAAGTGAGGACTAGGTCAGTCTCACCCAATTATATCTCTGTCACATATTGCAAGTGAAACAGATGGATGCAGGAGAACCAGATGCAATGTCCTTACATCTAATTTAGCTCCTACCTCGGTTCTATGAGCCCCACTATGAGAAGGATTCCGCTGGCTCCTATCATACTTTGTGCCTGTTCCATTTTCACAGTTTCTTTCCTAAGAATAAACTCATGTGTCTCTATTTAACTCACTGAGCTCAAGATCTTTTACTGCAAACACAATTTCTTTTTCACCTTTGTCGCTCTAGTTCCTAGTAGAAATTCAACACCTACTAGATCATCAATATTTTTAAAGAGGTTAATTAAAGGGCACCAATCTCTAGCATTTGGGGGCACAGAAATTCCCAACAGTTTCCTACCTAAATTTAGAGACTTCTGGAGCATCTATAAGGGCTTGGACACACAGGAAAAGCAGAATACCATCTCTTTGGCAGAAGCATGAGCTGAACCAGAATCAAAGTTTATAAATGGATATAAGGAAAATAAGGAGATTTCTCCTGTGGAACTACATTTAGTGCTTATTTTTTTTCTTTTCTTTTTAAGTTTAGCTTTCAAAAGTATCAATCAGTTTTTGGTCCTTTAAGATTTATGGTTATTAGAGGATTCCCCTGCATGCAACAAAGACACATGCTCCACTATGTTTATAGCAGCCTTGTTTATAATAGCCAGAAATTGGAAGGAGCCCAAATATCCCTCAAAGGAGGAATGGATACAGAAAATGTGGTATATTTATACAATGGAATACTACTCAGCAATTAAAAATAATGAATTCATGCAATTTGTAGGTAAATGGTTAGACCTGGAAAATATCATCCTGAGTGAATTAACCCAATCACAAAAGAATGCACATGAAATGCAATCACTGATAAGTGGATATTAATGAGCCCAGAAGCCCTAAATACTCAAGACACAAATAGCAAGTCAAATGATTCCCAAGAAGAAGAAAGAAGAGGACCCTGGGCCTGTAAAGATTGCATCCAGTTTAGTAAAGAAACCGAGGGGGGAGGGGGAATGATTGGGGAATAGTTGGGGGGGAGAGGAACTATGGGAACTATGGTGGGTGGGAACTGGGAAAGGGGAAAGCCTTTGGAATGTAAACATAGAATATAGAAAATAAAAATAAAAAAAATTTATATTACAGGGAGGAAAGGGCATGTGTTTTACCACAGGGGGGAAAAAAAAGATTTATGGTTATTTTTCCTCCAATTCTTTTTATGTTTTTCTTTGTGGGGAAACTAACAATTCCTAGCACTGCTTCACTGAACCACAGATTTTTAGATCAATTTATGTTATATGCAGTCCTGGATTGTGTTCTATTGTGAGTGAGAAAACCAACGTGACCAAAATTTGGAAAGGAAAGAGTGATTTTGCCATCCATAACAAATAAACCCATTAAATGATAAAAAAAAAACAAATGGTCAAGGCAGAAGACTTTTGCTACAGAACCGTGGCTACACTGCCTCTTGCTAATTTAATTCTGCTTGGTCATTGCAAATCGGTGAAGCTAACAAAGATCTATAGCTATTTGTCTCATGTTTCTATAAACATCAGCTGAGCATACAATATCTGTGTTAGTCCTGGTAATCTGTAAGGGAACTACTCTGAAAAATGTACCAGCTACTGCAGGTGAGGAAACGTGGCATGGATGAGTCCTGCCTTCCAGAAGATTCTGGATCGGCCAAGGGAGACGAATTGGGCTGTCTTGACAGTAATGTTGAACAGAGTCGGAGAATAGAGGTCCGAGTGCTGCAGTGTTCACGGAAGACAGGGAAGATGGCTATTGGAAAGTAGAGAAAATGCCCGTTTTCACAGAGGTCTATGAAAATGAGTAACTGTGTGTTAAGGTTAGAACCTAGATATGACTCTGTATAAGAAACCAATAGCTCTATAGAAACTTGGGCTAAAAAACACAGGAGCAGTGTTCAAAGATCAACTATTTTGATTCCATTTACATAGTTATCTCAGAATAATTCCTGAATACTTCTTGTATTTCAAACCCTGGTTTGAAATAAAGGTGATTCAAACAGTTGAAAAAGCATACAATTTATGGCTATTCCTCCCCTGGGGAGCCCACCGCTCTTAGATACTCTCACTTTTCTGTAATCTACATTTGGTTTCTTGATATATATGTAATATATATATTAAAATATATACATATTAAAATTCCTATACATGTTGTATTTTCAAGAAAGGTAGCCTTTCGTCAAACAATCAATATAGGGTTCTAATCACAGATTTGCATTCTAGAAAATATTAACGTGGTTCTATTGGAACATTTGTGACATATTCCGACTGAAATGAACTAGAGGAAGATTCTTCTAAAAATCAAGCGTGGGACTGTGATGTAATGGTAGAATACAAGCCTGAAGGGAGCGAGTTCCAGCAAAAAGGGCACCATGTCCCAGGCCATATGGTAAGAGAACAGTATCAAGGACATGCCTGTGGTTGGACAAGGACAGGGAAGAACACTTTTCAGGGCAGATGGAGGAGGAGGCGGAGTCCAGTGGCCATATGAAGGGTCCACCTCTTCAGGCTGACAGCAGGAGGAAGCGGCCAAATGTGTCAGACTGACACTACCATGTGACAGTTTTGTGGTTCAAAGATGACTTTAGTTGTGACGTACAGAATGAGTTCAAGCTGTAGATTTTCACAAAGGAATGGGAGATGAGAAAGAAAACAATAGGTCTGTGTTGTGTTGTGGGTCTTCAATGAGAAGAGGAGGCTGGGACCTCCCTCTTGTAGATATCAGAACACCCAGGGAGCTTCTGAAGAAATGAATGTGGGATTCACCCAAGCCTGCCATGTGAGAATGTCTTTGTTACTGATTTCCAGGGTACCAAGTACTCCAGTTTTCATATCCTCTTCAAAAAATATGTAGAAAAATAAACAGGGAGAGTGACCTCTTCCTCAATTCCCAGCTTTATGCTTGTTCACAAAGCCTATGGTTAAATGTCACAATTATTATATATAGTCTTGAACGGAAAGTGAGTATATTCTTAAATGAATATAAATGTGAAGAAAATTTCAGAAGCAAATAGCACCCTTTGAATACTACATACAGCTTTCCTGATGGTGACATTTCCTGTGGCTTAACATAATGTCAAATCCAGGATATTGACATTGTTATAACATTATTATCTAGGCTAAAGAAAGTATTGCATTTTTTAAATTTAACTTGTGTTTGTCTTACACACACACACACACACACACACACACTCACACAGAGTGTGTCAAAGAGGGCAGAAAGAGAAACAGACAGAAGGCTCTTATACACATGTTTATGTAACCACAACCATATCAGAACATAGATCCCTCTGCTCATCACTGAAGAATTCTCCAAAACTACTCCTCTGAGATCACATTGATCAAATTACTAATTTGTTCTCCATATTCATATTTTTTTTTGCAGAAACACACTATATAAGACAGGATCACATAGTATTTGACCTGTTAATAGTCTTTCTTTCTTGCTTGTTTGCTTGCTTGCTTGCTTTTTTTTGAGTGTTGTGTATTATCAGTTCATGATATGGATATACCGGTTTGTTTAAGTGAAGAAAATTTGTGTGGTTTTCAGCTTTTAAAACTGAACAACAAAAGCTATGATTAAACATTCCTGTGTTTTCTTTGTATCACCAAAATATCCACTCCTCTAGGATAAATGCTTAAAACTCCTGTACTGGCTGGTTTTGTGTGTCAACTTGACACAGACTGGAGTTATCATAGGAAAAGGAGCTTCAGTTGGGGAAGTGCCTCCATGAGATCCAGCTGTAGGGCATTTTCTCAATTAGTGATCAAGGGGGGAAGGCCCCTTGTGGGTGGTGCCATCCCTGGGCTGGTATTCTTGGGTTCTATAAGAGAGCAGGCTGAGCAAGCCAGGGGAAGCAAGCCAGTAAGGAACATCCCTCCATGGCCTCTGCATCAGCTCCTGCTTCCTGACCTGCTTGAGTTCCAGTCCTGACCTACTTTGGTGATAAACAGCAATTTGGAACTGTAAGTGGAATAAACCCTTTCCTCCCCAACTTGCTTCTTGGTCATGATGTTTGTGCAGGAATAGAAACCCTGACTAAAACAGCTCCTATTGATCACACAACCAGTGCCTATTTAGCTTTAGAACCTATCAAATTAATTCCCAGAGAGACTGGCTGTACCACTATACATTCCCATCACCAGTACAGGAATAGTCTCACTTCTATTTGCCCCAGCATGTGGTGTTATCTTTTTCTTTTTTAATTTTACCATCCTATGCATCAATGTTTCTTTGCACTTTTAATTTGCATTTCTCTAATGACCAATAATGTGGAACGTTTGGGAAAAAATTTTAAACATTGCTATTATAATTGAAAGATAAGGAAAGCAGTTTTTACAAAAGGCCTTCCATGTGGGAAAATTTATAAGAAAAAGGGCACACTGAAAGTGAAGAAACCCCGCTGTTTCCTTTATGTCAAAAGTAAAAGGAGAGATAGTGACACCATCATGTAGGATTCGTAAGGATTCTTATTCTAAAGACACAGTTGTGTGTTTTTATCTCTTGACTTGTAAAGAATGAATAGGATGCGGTTTTGACTTTGAGACAGATTAGCAGTGACATTAGGGTTCATTTGGCTGCTATGCTATTTTTACAACTGTGCTATACGAACCATTGCAGTAGACATACCGGCTTTATGACTTCTTGCCCAAAGATTATTCATTTTTTTCTCAGCTGCTTGGTACTAAAAATCAAGCAGATTAAACTAGAGCTGTCGTGAAATACAAAGAGAGGGTCTCTTCAAACCCGAGAGCTTGGCAGTCAAAAATAAACTCATGTCAGAGTCATTTCCAGTGCTGTGCTGACCCTGCCCACAGACCTGTACCTCTGATGCAAATGGCACCCCCCCCTGAGCATATTTCACAGCTTTTTCCATTTTTTTTTTTTGAGAAAAAGCAAGGAATGCCTTCAGTCCTGATTGTTTTCCTTCCTGATATGAGCATGACAGAACTAATAGCAGCTCCCTGGGGTGCAGTGAGGTACCAACCCCGGAAAAATTCCTGAAAGGCAGGCAACATATATGAGAGCTACGGTGTACCCCATCCTTTTCATTAGCCCTCAGGCATTCTGGGGCCACACTTTTTGAATTTCAATGAGCAATGAATTAGAGAGCATCAGATAGAGGGAAAGGCCAGCCAGTCTCTACCTTCTTTGCAAGCCAAGCTGAAGCCACAGGAATAAATATTCCTTCACTGATTAAAAAATCCCCAGTTTGACCTCGAGGATACAACTACTAATCAGACACAAGTCTACCATGGGTTGATAGACAGCTACAGCAACAAAGAGAGTCAGTGGGGTCCACGGTTATTATACATGACAGAAAGGCAGTGCACTTTTTTACCCAGAGCTAACTTGAATGCCTATCTTTGTGGAACCCAGAAAAAGCATACCTCTATACATTTGAATCTGGACATATGGTCTTGAGTTTATCCTTATGAAGTATGCTTCTAATACTGTAGCTTCTTGTTTAACTTCGATGTTTCTACCAGTCCTTAATTGAGGTTTGTAGAAATGTAATAACTATCGAAGAAACATTTTCGATATCTCTAAAGTCCAAGCTTTTAAGAATGGACACATTTCTTAGCCCTGAAGGGATGGTCTAGATCTTTTAGATTTCTGAGGTGAAATGTCCAAGTCCTTTGTTTGAATCAACCGAAACGTCAGTAGATGGCACCTCAGTCTAAGCACTTTACCAGAGCTTTTAATTGCTTTATAACCTCATTCATCAGAAGAGCAGACAGAAATCTCTTCTTCCTGTATCTCCACCACTATCCTCTTACCATATCTGCATCTGGATAGTCCACAAGACTATTCAGTCTAACCTATGGAAGGGAACTTAGGTATCCATTGACTAGGGTTGCTGGGATAATAGTCTAAAAGCCACCGGAGCTAACAGGAATCAGTAAAGCCATGGGAGACAACAGGAACTCCACTCTCTCTTCTTTCCTCTTAACTCTGTAATGGCCAGTGCATTTGATCCAGTCTGGACTTCATCTCTTCTAATGGCAATATTCCCTTTCTATGTTATATGATAGTTGTTGTTCATGAACACATTTCCTCTTCCTTTTGAGGACACAAGGACTTTGAAGGTGGGATGGGCACACCTCGTAAACAATGAATAAATTCCCAGTGTTTGAATAAGTGCAGAAATGAATTTCTTTTTATTGTACTCATGATGTATATAGCATCATAGCAATATATACAGCATGTCTATGACATATATAGCATCATAGACATGATAGATGCTAAAATGTACTAAACCTCTTAACTCATTGAGTAATAAACTTAGAGAAAGAAGGTTACATTTCCGGCTATTGAGAAAGGTACTGTGAATGACCACTCTTGGTCTTAGCATCAGTAAATCCACCCACTACACTCAAGTACAGGCATGAGATGCTGGCTACTAAGTTCTTGGGATGTACAGGTGAGGTTCTATAGTTCTAGAAATCCACATGTTGAAAGTATAGTGTGGATGCCGATTCATTTATACTACACTTAAATGTTCAAAGTGACTGTCTATTACATACTGAAATTGATCTCTCAATGGCCAATTGTCTCCCAAACCATTGCCACCAGGCCAAGTAGCAGTGTCTGGAGAGAAAAGACTGTGTCAGTGCAAAACCAAGCAATCTGTTCTCATGTTAAAAACTCTCTTTGGGCAGTTCAGTTGCTTTTGGACAAGTGCTCAGCTTTTTAGAGTCTTGCCCTCCATATTTATATCTGAGGTGGCATGTGGGTCTCTGGACATTGTGGTCCTCATGGTCTCCTGTTGGTCCTGTGGCTGGCGTCTACTTCAGGGCAGCAGACTAATGCTGAATGTGTCCTTGCTTCATTGGGTGAAGAGATTTCACTCAATTCTGATTCAACATTCTACTAGTGGCTTAGCTGGGGTTTGTATTGCTGTGAAGAGACACATATCACAGCAATTCTTATAAAGGCGATGTTTAGTTGAGACTAGCTTCAGAGGTTCAGCGGTTTAATCTTATAGCCATGCCGGGATGCTTGGCAGCACACGAGCAGACCCAGTGCTGGAAAGTAGCCCTGAGTTCTAAGTCTGGATTGGCAGGCAGCAGGTAGAGATCACTGCACTGAGCCTGGCTGAAGATTCAGAAACCCCAAAGTACCCACTTCATCCCCTAGTGACACACGTCCTCAGATAAGATCGTGCCTACCCAACAAGGCCACACCTCTTAATAGTGCCACTCCCCAGTGACCAAGCATTCAAATCTATGAGCTTATGGAGGGCATTCTTATTCAAACCACTCTAAGTACCCACTAGCTCTCTGGAGGGAGGAAGTGGCAACCTTCCATATTCTGAAGGGAGCTCTTACAGAGTTGGCAATATCAGTTCTTGATATGTTGAAGAGGGAAGAATAGGATTAGAATCTCTCCTATCTCCAGGAACCCGACTTTCTCTATCTTTTATTGATAAAGAAGGCCCAGGAAGGCATAGGGGACTTTGTGTTTTCAAAGCTGACCATAAATGATTCAATTTTTTTTGTTTATTTCAGGACTCAATTTTAGGGGTGCATGTGTCAGTAATGCACGATTTAACTTTTTTTTTTTTTTAGTTATTTTTATTTTCTATATTCTATGTTTACATTTCAAAGGCTTTCCCCTTTCCCAGTTCCCACCCACCATAGTTCCCATAGTTCTTCTCCCCCCCAACTATTCCCCAATCATTCCCCCTCCCCCCTCGGTTTCTTTACTAAACTGGATGCAATCTTTACATGCCCAGGGTCCTCTCCTTTCTTCTTCTTGGGAATCATTTGACTTGCTATTTGTGTCTTGAGTATTTAGTGCTTCTGGGCTCATTAATATCCACTTATCAGTGATTGCATTTCATGTGCATTCTTTTGTGATTGGGTTAGCTCACTCAGGATGATATTTTCCAGGTCTAACCATTTACCTACAAATTGCATGAATTCATTATTTTTAATTGCTGAGTAGTATTCCATTGTATAAATATACCACATTTTCTGTATCCATTCCTCCTTTGAGGGATATTTGGGCTCCTTCCAATTTCTGGCTATTATAAACAAGGCTGCTATAAACATAGTGGAGCATGTGTCTTTATTGCATGTAGGGGAATCCTCTGGGTATATGCCCAGGAGTGGTATGGCGGGGTCCTCTGGAAGTGACATGCCCAATTTTCTGAGGAACCGCCAAACTGATTTCCAGAGTGGTTTTACCATTTTGCAATCCCACCAACAGTGGAGGAGTGTTCCTCTTTCTCCACATCCTCGCCAGCACTTGTTGTCTCTTGAGTTTTTAATCTTAGCCATTCTGACTGGTGTGAGGTGGAATCTCAGGGTTGTTTTGATTTGCATTTCCCTGATGACTAATGATGTTGAACATCTCTTAAGGTGTTTCTCGGCCATCCGAATTTCTTCTGGTGAAAATTCTTTGTTTAGCTCTGTGCCCCATTTTTTGATAGGGTTATTTGTTTCTTTGCGGTCTAACTTCTTGAGTTCTTTGTATATATTGGATATTAGCCCTCTGTCGGATGTGGGGTTGGTAAAGATCTTTTCCCACTTTGTTGGTTGCCGTTTTGTCCTTCGGACAGTGTCCTTTGCTTTGCAGAAACTTTGTAATTTTATGAGGTCCCATTTGTCGATTCTTGATCTTAGTGCGTACGCTATTGGTGTTCTGTTCAGGAACTTTTCCCCTGTGCCCAAGTCCTCCAGGGTCTTCCCAAGTTTCTTTTCTAATAGTTTCAGTGTGTCTGGTTTTATGTGGAGGTCCTTGATCCACTTGGAGTTGATCTTAGAGCAAAGAGATAAGAGTGGGTCAATTCGCATTCTTCTGCATGTTGACCTCCAGTTGAACCAGCACCATTTGTTGAAAAGGCTATCTTTATTCCATCGGATGGTTGTGGCTCCTTTATCAAAGATCAAGTGACCATAAGTCTGTGGGTTAATTTCAGGGTCTTCAATCCTGTTCCATTGATCTGTTTGCCTGTTGCTATACCAATACCATGCAGTTTTTAACACAATTGCTCTGTAGTACTGCTTGAAGTCAGGGATATTGATTCCCCCAGAAGTCCTTTTATTGTTGAGAATAGTTTTAGCTATCCTGGGTTTTTTGTTGCTCCAGATGAATTTGAGAATTGCTCTTTCTAGATCTATGAAGAATTGAGTTGGGATTTTGATGGGGATTGCATTGAATCTGTATATTGCTTTTGGCAAGATGGCCATTTTTACTATATTGATCCTGCCAATCCAGGAGCAAGAAATATTTTTCCATCTTCTGAGGTCTTCTTCGATTTCTTTCTTCAGGGACTTGAAGTTCCTGTTGTACAGATCTTTCGCTTGTTTGGTTAGAGTTACGCCAAGATACTTTATGTTGTTTGTGGCTATTGTGAAGGGTGTTATTTCCCTAATTTCTTTCTCTGCCTGCTTGTCCTTTGAGTACAAGAAGGCCACTGACTTGCTTGAGTTAATTTTATAACCTGCCACTTTGCTGAAGTTGTTTATCAGCTGTAGAAGTTCTCTGGTGGAGTTTTTTGGGTCGCTTAGGTAAACTATCATATCGTCTGCAAATAATGATAGTTTCACTTCTTCCTTTCCAATTTGTATCCCTTTGACTTCCTTATGTTGTCTAATTGCTCTTGCTAGAACTTCAAGTACTATATTGAAAAGATATGGAGAGAGAGGGCAGCCTTGTCTAGTCCCTGATTTTAGTGGGAATGCTTCAAGTTTCTCTCCATTTATTTTGATGTTGGCTACTGGTTTGCTGTAGATTGCTTTTACTATGTTTAGGTATGGGCCTTGAATTCCTGCTCTTTCCAAGACTTTTAGCATGAAAGGATGCTGAATTTTGTCGAATGCTTTTTCAGCATCTAATGAGATGACCATGTGGTTTTTTTCTTTCAGTTTGTTTATGTAGTGGATTACATTGATGGATTTCCGTATATTGAACCATCCCTGCATCCCTGGGATGAAGCCTACTTGATCATGGTGGATGATCGTTTTGATGTGCTCTTGGATTCGGTTAGCAAGAATTTTATTTAGTATTTTTGCATCTATATTCATCAGAGAAATTGGCCTGAAGTTCTCTTTCTTTGTTGGATCTTTTTGTGGTTTAGGTATTAGCGTAATTGTGGCTTCGAAGAATGAGTTGGGCAGTGTCCCTTCTGTCTCTATTTTGTGGAATAGTTTGGAGAGTATTGGTGTTAAGTCTTCTTTGAAGGTCTGGTGGTAGAATTCTGCACTAAAACCATCTGGTCCCGTACTTTTTTTGGTTGGGAGGCTTTCTATAACCCCTTCTATTTCTTTAGGGGTTATGGGACTATTTAGCTGGTCTACTTGATGCTGATTTAATTTTGGTATTTGATATCTGTCTAGGAAATCGTCCATTTCCTCCAGATTCTCCAGTTGTTTTGAGTATAGACCTTTGTAGTAGGATCTGATGATCTTTTGAATTTCCTCAGTTTCTGTTGTTATGTCTCCCTTTTCATTTCTAATTTTGTTAATTTGTATACTGTCTCTGTGTCCTTTGGTTAGTCTGGCTAAGGGTTTATCTATCTTGTTGATTTTCTCAAAGAACCAGCTCCTGGTCTTGTTGATTCTTTGTATGGTTCTCTTTGTTTCTATTTGATTGATTTCAGCCCTGAGTTTGATGATTTCTTGTCTTCTACTCCTCCTGGGTGAATTAACTTGTTTTTCTTCCAGGGCTTTAAGGTGTGCCATTAAGCTGCTAGTGTATGTTCTCTCCAGTTTCTTTTTGGATGCACTTAGAGCTATGAGTTTTCCTCTTAGCACTGCTTTCATTGTGTCCCATAGATTTGGGTAGGTTGTACCTTCATTTTCATTGAATTCTAAAAAGTCTTTGATTTCTTTTTTTATTTCTTCCTTGACCAAGGTGTCATTGAGTAGAGTATTGTTCAGTTTCCATGTGTATGTGGGCTTTCTGTTGTTTTTGTTGCTATTGAAGACCACTCTTACTCCATGGTGATCTGATAAGAGGCATGGGATTAGCTCGATCTTCTTGTATTTGTTGACATCTGTCTTGTGACCGATTATATGGTCTATTTTGGAGAAGGTACCATGCGGTGCTGAGAAAAAGGTATATTCTTTAGCTTTAGGATGAAATGTTCTATATATATCTGTTAAATCCAATTGGTCCAGAGTTTCAATTAGTTTCACTGTGTCCCTGTTTAGTTTCTGCTTTCCTGATCGGTCCATTGAGGAGAGTGGGGTGTTGAAGTCACCCACAATTATTGTGTTAGGTGTAATGTGTGCTTTAAGCTTTAGTAAGGTTTCTTTTACGAAGGAGGGTGCCCTTGCATTTGGAGCATAGATGTTCAGTATTGAGAGCTCTTCCTGGTGGATTTTCCCTTTGGCCAGCAAGAAGTGACCTTCTGAGTCTCTTTGGATGATTTTAGGTTGAAAGTCAATTTTATCTGATATTAGAATGGCTACTCCAGCTTGTTTCCTGAGACCATTTGCTTGTAAAATTGTCCTCCAGCCTTTTACTCTAAGGTAGTGTTTGTCTTTAACACTGAGATGTGTTTCCTGTATGCAGCAAAATGTAGGGTCCTGTTTCCGTATCCAGTCTGTTAATCTATGTCTTTTTATTGGGGAATTGAGTCCATTGACGTTAAGAGATATTAAGGAATAGTAATTATTACCTCCAGACATTTTTGAAATTATATTTATTTATCTTATTTATTTTTTATATTCGAGAGGTTATCTTCTTTTGGGTTTGATGAGAGGAGGTTTCTATCTTGCTTCTTCCCGGGTGTAGTTTCTGTCCTTGTCTTGGTGTTTTCCCCCTATTATCCTTTGTAGGGCTGGATTTGTGGAGAGATATCTTGCAAATTTGGTTTTGTCATGGAATACCTTGATGTCTCCATCAATGGCAATTGAGAGTTTTGCTGGGTAAAGTAGTTTTGGCTGGAGTTTGTGTTCTCTTAGAGTTTGCATTATATCTGCCCAGGATCTTCTAGCTTTCATGGTCTCAGGTGAGAAGTCTGGTGTTATTCTGATAGGTTTTCCTTTATATGTTACTTGGCCTTTTTCTCTTGCTGCCTTTAGTATTCTTTCTTTGTTTACTACATTTGGAGTTTTGATTATTATGTGACGGGATGTATTTCTGTTCTGGTCCAGTCTGTTTGGGGTTCTATAGGCTTCTTGTATATTCATGGGCATCTCTCTCCTTAGGTTGGGGAAGTTTTCTTCCATAATTTTATAGAAGATATTAGCTGGCCCTTTAACTTGTAAATCTTCACTCTCGTCTATACCTATAATCCTTAGGTTTGGTCTTCTCATAGTGTCTTGGATTTCCTGGATGTTTTGGGTTACCACCTTTTTGCATTTAGTATTTTCTTTGACTGTTGAATCAATGGTTCCTATGTTATCTTCGGCTTCTGAGATTCTTCTGTCTTCTATCTCTTGTATTCTATTGTTGATACTTGCGTCTATGGCCCCTGATTTCTTCCCCAGGTTTTCTATCTCCAATGTTGTCTCCCTCTGTGATTTCTTAGTTGTTTCTACTTCTGTTTTTAGTATCTGGATGGATGTGCTCAGATCTTTCGCTTGCTTGATTGTGTTTTCATGTATTTCTTTAATAGATTTTTGTGCTTCCTCTTTCATAGCTTCTACTTGTTGGCCCACGTTCTTCTGTAGTTCTTTAAGTGACTTTTGTCTTTCTTCCTTATTGTCTTCTTCTCTTTGATCCATCTTCTCCTGCATTTCTTGAAGTGATTTTTGTATTTGCCTCGTAAAGGCTTCTAACTTTTGATCCATTTTCTCCTCTATTTCTTTACGAGATTTTTCTATGTGTTCAGCTACCAGCATCCTGACCAGTGATTTTATATCCAAGTCTTGTTTTTCTGGTGTTTTAGGGTATCCAGGGATTCCTGTTGTTGGAGAACTGGGTTCAGATGCTGTCATGTTGCCTTGATTTTTGTTAGTAACGTTCCTTCGTTTTCCTTTTGCCATCTGGTTATTTCTGGTTTTAGTTGGCCTTGTTGTCAGTGGCTGGTGTTTGAATCTCCTGTGAGGCTGGGCTCACCTGTTGTTTCTCTATTGGTGAATATGTGTGACTGCTGCTTTAAGGGATCATAAGCTGGCTGCCACCCATGCGATTGTAGCCCCTGTTGGAGTCTGTCTACCTGGGCTTCTCCAGCTGTGTCCTGGTTGCAAGGAACTCCGAGAGCCTAGCAGATCCCCCGTGAGGGTAGCCCTGGAAGGGGTGTTTACCTGGGCCTTTCCAGCTGTGTCCTGGTTGCAATATGGAGGCCCGCCGCTACACCGCTGGTCTAGGGGCCGGCGAGCTGGTTGCAGAACAACGCAGCTTAGGTTCTCACCCGAGGGCGGGGATGTCCCACAGATCCTGGGCCTTTCCAGCTGTGTCCTGGTTGTGATATGGAGGCCCGCCGCTACACCGCTGGTCTAGGGGCCAGCGAGCTGGTTGCAGAACGCAGCCTATGTGCTCACCAGAGGGCGGGGATGTCCCACAGAGCCTGGGCCTTTCCAGCTGTGTCCTGGTTGCAATATGGAGGCCCGCCGCTACACCGCTGGTCCAGGGGCCGGCGAGCTGGTTGCAGAAGCAGCCTTGGTGCTCACCAGAGGGCTCGGGGATGTCCCACAGAGCCTAGGCGGGACTCCGCCTGCTTGGCTCCGAGACCCTAGCAGATACCCCCGTGAGTGTAGCCCTGGAAGGGGTGTTTACCTGGGCCTTTCCAGCTGTGTCCTGGTTGCAATATGGAGGCCCGCCGCTACACCGCTGGTCTAGGGGCCGGCGAGCTGGTTGCAGAACGCAGCTTAGGTGCTCACCCGAGGGCGGGGATGTCCCACAGATCCTGGGCCTTTCCAGCTGTGTCCTGGTTGTGATATGGAGGCCTGCCTCTACACCGCTGGTCTAGGGGCCGGCGAGCTGGTTGCAGAAGCAGCCTTGGTGCTCACCAGAGGGCTCGGGGATGTCCCACAGAGCCTAGGCGGGACTCCGCCTGCTTGGCTCCGAGACCCTAGCAGACACCCCCGTGAGTGTAGCCCTGGAAGGGGTGTTTACCTGGGCCTTTCCAGCTGTGTCCTGGTTGCAATATGGAGGCCCGCCGCTACACCGCTGGTCTAGGGGCCGGCGAGCTGGTTGCAGAACGCAGCTTAGGTGCTCACCCCACGATTTAACTTTTAACAAATGTGTTTCTATTTAACTGGAAGACGAAGTGTAGCAGGGATTGGTATAAAAGAACTCTCCACAAAGTTCCCTGGGATCAGAGAGGAGTGACCAACTCTAAGAAACATAGGGAGGACTCCAGAGGTGACATTTGAGTAGGATTTATTGACCACACAGTCTGGCAATAAAACAGTCCAATGGTGATTTTCAGCTCCAGTGGCTCACAGAGGCAGGTTATAAATAAGATGCCCTTGTATGCTCGTTCTCCGCCCCCTCTCTCATCTATCTATCTATCTATCTATCTATCTATCTATCTATCTATCTGTCATCTATCTTGTCCTACCTCCCTCTCCCTGTTTGCCTTCCTAAACTTGAGAGTCTAACCCCCCCCCCGTGATCACAGTATACAAGCATAACATTTTATTTAATGCTTCTCTACCAGCCCCAAGGATAAAATAATGCAACCACCAATAATCCATTCTATTGTTAATATCCTGCCACCAGCTCCTAATGCAGTCTGTAGCCCCTCTGAAGTGAAGCTCCTTTGTCCGTTCTGCAAACAGTCCCATAGAGCCTGCACATGTCTTCCAGCAGCCTCAGAAATCTTTAAAATTCTTACAGCTGAATGTGCCAATAGTTGCATAATAAGCAGCAGTTCCCTTTGCTTGGATTCTTTCTTTCTCCTGTGTCTTTTCCATCCATCCAATTTAAGGGGAAAGACATGTGTTATTTCCAACAGTCCTATTCTTTTTTTTTTTCTATTCTTGGACTGAAATTTTGAGAAAAGAAATGGATTACATAGCTATGTTCAGAGTGATCAAAGAAAATGACCTGCTTGAAATTCAGAAAGAAGGAAACCTACCTCTGACTAGCTTTGGCATGATAAACTATGTTAGATTAACAAAACCATTTGCCAGTGGATGGGGGCAGGGAAAGCTCCTGGAGATGAATATGAGTTGGATTTTATATGAGCAGAATCCTTCCAATATAGTCTTGTTTGTAAAGTGAAGACATCATAAGGAGTTGTCTGGGTACATGTGATGATATCCTACTTAAGTATTGTTCACCTAACACCAGATTTTAACCCCCCTCTAAACTCTGGAATACCATTCCTTGGCACACAAAATAAAGAATACATCAGGAGTACAACTTACTGCAGTGGGCATGTTCCTGAAACAATATTTTTAGACAGATTTTCGTCAACAATTTGCACTTTTTAAAAACATATCAAAAGGTACATAGAGTATTTTTCCTAAGTGGGAAGTCACTCTGGATTGTGTGTAACAGCTCCTACTTGCTTCCTTAGGTGTGCGTGGTCTAAAATGTGCGACAAGCAAAAAACACTTCTCCAAGCCAGAATTATACCACAAACAATGTTTCTCATTTAAATCCTCAAAGCAAAAGGCCAAATTGAATAGTCTGACATGTTGTTGGAAAGGGAGAACAGAACAAATTGGAAGACTAAGAAAGCTCAGGCTTAGATTTCTCCACGTACCCTTCATGTAGATTGGTCTAGAACCAGTGGCTACATCCTCCTTCCAGACATGACTGCCACCTACAGGTAAGAGCTGGGAAATTATGAGTAGACAGAAACACAGAATGAACATTAAGTCAGTGCTTCATTCATTTAAGTAAGGAAATATAAATAAACTTAATGAGCATCTCATATGTATATATATATATATTTATGATGTATATATGTATATGTATATGTATGTGTATGTGTGAGTGTGTGTATGTGTGTTTGTGTGTGTTTGTGTGTGTGTGTGTGTTTGTGTAATGAGAGTGAGAGAGTCTGGGGAAGAGAGGTGTTGGGACTATTTAATACTAAAGCCACTTAATTGCCCAGTAGATAAAATATTTAAACTGTACCCTGAAAAGAGAGTGGAAGACTCAGCGAAAAATTCAGATAGGCAGTAAATAAATACAGTGTTGCTGATAGTTCCAGTCTAAGATCTTGCCAATCAAAGTGTACTTAGCAGCTGGCCATGTGCATTTGTTTACGTGATAAAAAACAAATCTCTCGGTAGAAAGTTAGAATCATTTAATTCTACCATCCTCCCTGCCATTCTCTGAGAAAAAAATCTAAACATAGCGTAAATGATAAGCTCTCCTAATTCATTTTAGGTTCTTGGACAGTACAGATTAGTGATAAGATGAAGAAGACATTAGAGATATTCTGTGTCAAATACAGCGATTAAGGACTTTTCAAACCAATCATCTAGTTTGGGATTGTCTATAAATCACTACTTGGGTGATACACCATAAAGAAACAGTGGACTTTGAAGGACTAGTTGATAACACATGGCTTCTATGATTAATCATTGAAACATAAAAATTAAGAAATAAGCAATTACTAGTGATTTCATTAGGAAGAACTTCCTACATAAGAAATTTCTTTACTTTTCACTAAGAACATGCTCCTCTTGAAGTGCTAGTGACATCTTCTTTCATAGAAATACAAAGTGATTAGCAAACAAAGCAAATTTTGTATAATCACAGCCCTATTCTGCTTCAAAGTACTCATTTTTCAACCTGATATTTTGATGATCATTGTTCAAAACTGTTCAGAATTTCTCCTTTGAAATCCCTTTCAAAGACAAATTTAAGGCATGTAGTTTGTGTTTTTTTTTAATCCCTCTTTTAGAGATACAGGGAGTATTACACAGCTTAATCCAGCAGATCTTTCCAAATAATAAACTTACCCTCAAAGAATGCGCAATTCATTTCATTAATGAGTATACAGAAGGCAAGTTCAGAGAGTTAAATGGTTCTAAGTAAAAAAAAAAAAAGTACATTAAAATATAACTGTGACTTTCTTCTGTGACTATCTTGAATGACAGCCATGATCGGATGAATGAATTTCAGTGCATTACAGGAGATTAGGTCTGTAAACATCTATACAGCCTGCTCAAGAAGCAGTAATTTTCTTTTTTCCCTTTGAAGAAATTTCTCATTATTTTCAATACACCTCTCATTATGCACGAGCATAGCTGGGGTGTAGGCAGAATAATGTCTTTTCAAAATACTGGTGTTCTAATTCCCACCGCATGCAAATGCGCTACCGTAAATGGCAAAATAGATGCAGAGTTGTGATCAGACTAATGCTATTGAGATAGTGAGATTATCCTGAATAATCTGGGTGACGCCAATGTAATCACAAAGATCCTTGGAAGACAGAGACAGAGTCAGGGTAGGAAAGAACAAAAGGGAAGCTAAGGGTAGAGCATCAGAAAGATATTTAAAGATCGTACACTTCTGCCTTCAAAGTGGGAAGAAGTAGCTCCTCATGTTGCGTCTTCAGTCAGGAAACAGAGATGAATGCCTGCTTGCTGCACTTGTTCCTTTTCATATGTCTAAGAACCTAAGCCCAGAAAATGGTGTTCTCCTCCTATAGGATGGTCCAGCCAGGACTCAATGAGCGCAGTCAAAATAGTCTCTCACAGGTATGTCTAGATACTTCTCACAGGTAGATGCTATGAGGTTGACAACAGTAACCTCCTCAGTAAATACTAACCTTTGAAGGAAGGCCCTTACACATCTGCGAGCTCTCTGTGCATGACTGCGAAAGGATTCCTATGCAGAAGTTGCTCTTTCTTCGTAGTTAGCAAGATGTCAGTCCCCAGAACTGTTCACACTGGCTGGCTGCCCCACAGAGTTCCACATCAGATTCTACCAGGTCTTGACCACTTCCACTGACACACAGAGTATTCAGTGTGTGTTGATCACTATACAACTTTGGCCTATAATAAATTGTTATAGAATAATACCTTTGTACAAAGAAGGAGGTGGAGGAACAGGAGAAGAGGGAGGAGGAGGAGGAGGAGGAAGAGGAGGAGGAGGAGGAGGAGGAGGAGGAAGAGGAGGAGGAAGACCCTGACAATGTGTTTGAGGATTTGAAGAAATTAATTTCTTCATGAATCTGTGAAAACTAGTGTCCTGCTTTATGATTAAACTGTATAGTCTTAAAGCTGCTGAGAGGTTGAAGTCTCACACAATGAAAATTCACAAAAACATTAACATCTGCCATGGTGGGAGAGTTATTTTTCTCTTCTTCCTTTCATCCCTCTCTTTAGTTCCTTCTGAGTTGGGGGCCATTGCAAACGGAAACGCTATTGAATGGGAAGTCATGGTATGGCAGGTCATCTTCTGGGGCCAGGTTTAAAGCTCTGTGACATGGTAAGGAGCTTTGGTAACAGCTGCCCTGAGAGTGATGACAAGACCCAGGGCTTGCACGAGGACCTTAACCTTTGGCTCTTCACTGTGGAAATCAATTTAATAAGCTCATTCCTGCCATCCTGGTTCCTTTCATGACAGAAACAGAATACTTAGGCATTGTTTTCCTTATTACTCATCCATTATGAGGCCACTTTCTGCTAGGTTTCCCAGGACCCAGTCAAGGTCACTTTAGTGAGCACTTTCCTAACTGTCAACCTAAGATGCCAAGCCCCTGCCCCGTTCCCCATGTCCTGCCATCTCCTCTGTTTCCCTTTTCTCCATCTTGATTGTCACAACTGACATACGACATATGTCCTTGTCTGTCTTTTTCTTCAAAAGTTAAGACGCAAAATGTTGGAGCATGATATGGAGACTGTGTCTCTAAGCACAGTGCCTGGCATGTGGTTCATCTTCCATATACATTGATAAACATATTAGCAAAATACTTGAAGGGGTCATACTGTCCCAAGCACCATTCTTGTTGGCAGATAAAACTGAGTACCAAAAGGGTCTGAAGAGATGGCTCAAGGGATAAAATCACTTTCTAATCTTTCAGAGGACTCTGACTCAATTCCCAGTACCCACATGGTCTCATCTTAACGTAAGCTCCAGGGAATCTAACACCATTTTCTGGATATGTGGGAAGCAGAAATACACATGGGGCATATACACCCATGCAGATAGGATTAATATGCACATAAAACAAAAATAAATAAACCTTAAAAAAAACAAAAGCCCTGAGTACAAGAAATGCCTGTCCTTAAAGGAGGTAATTGTATTTTACAGTTTAAGTAATTATATTTTAGTATCCATAGTACTACTATTAAAGCTCTATGAGAGTCCCTTCAGGGCACTTAATCTAGACTCCGGAACCTAAATAAGAGTTCTGAAAGGTATGGTCAAAACTGAATTTGAGAAGGGGAAGGGAAGGGGAAGGGAGGGAAGGAAAGGGAGGTGAGGGCAGGGGCAGGGGGAGGGGAGGGAAGGGAAGAGGAAGAAAGGGAGGGGAGGAAAGGAAAGGGAGGGGAGGGGAGGGAAGGGAGGGGAGGGGAGGAAAGGGAGGGGAGGGGAGGAAGGGGAGGGAAGGAAAGGGAGGGAAGGGGAGGAAAGGGAGGAAAGGGGAGGAGAGGGGAGGAAAGGGAAGGAGAGGGGAGGAGAGGGATGAGAAGGGAGGGAAGGGAAGGGAAGGGAAGGGAAGGGAAGGGAAGGGAAGGAAGGAAGGAAGGGAAGGGAAGGGAAGGGAAGGGAAGGGAAGGGAAGGGAAGGGAAGGGAAGGGAAGGGAAGGGAAGGGAACGGAAGGGAACAGAAGGGAAGGGAAGGGAAGAAAGTTAAGATGGGTCCCCTGGAAACATGGAGTGTATTTTCAAGCGGTTTCTGGTTTGAGGGATGGATAAGGCAGACTGCAGTGAGTGGGTGTTCGAAAGATGGAAATTGGTGGCAGAATGTGCCTCTTTCTTGACATTTGGAAGAGTATAGAAATAAGTGCTAAGGACTGAATCTACAAAGAAACCAATTTTGAAGAACTAAAAATAGAAGATGTTTATCTTGCCATGGCATAAGTATGTGCCAAGGCCTCCAGCACATTATGTAGCAGATGTGCAGCTCAGTGTCTATGTGGGTCCCGTGACAACTGGAGTGAGGGTTGTTCCTAAAGCTATTGCCTGTCTGTCGAATCCATTTTAGTCAAGTTACCGAGAGCAGAATCTGACATTCCTTTGGTGTTCTAGACCACCCTGTGTCTAACCCTGTCCTTCATTCACTCCCCGGCCCTAGGCCACCTTAGCACAATCTTTAAGGACACTACTGCTTAGGGATTCTTCGTCCAATCATCTCCCAATGTCTCTTCTCATCATTCTATGACATGTCCACAAAAGACAGGAGAAAGGGTCAGCTGCGGGAAGAGGTAGCTGGGAGAAAAGTCAGATAAAGCACGGGAAGAGAGAACTCAAAGAGAAAGTGCTTAGTAATGGCATCGCCTGCTGCAGTTATTGAAGTTAAGAGTTCAGGGCAGCCAAGCAATTCCACTTTGGTGACTGTTATAAAGGGATCTGTCCCCGAGGGACAGTTAGAGGAATGGATGGGACCAGGAAGTCAGAAACTGTGACTACAGATTGATGTTCACAGTCTGACTGTGAAGAGAGGATAAATGACAAGCAGAGGAATTGCCCATAAATAATATAAGGTGCCAACTGTCCTTGGGCTGGGGCAGTCCGAGTGTCTAGAAGAGAACTTACCATTAGCATTGGTCTAAACTGTCTTTTTGCCAAAATACCTTCTAGATACATACATTTAGACATAATCCAAGAAGCCACTTACTGAAACACACAATGGCTGATGCACAATCGGCCGAAATGCTAAGAATAGGTGGTAGCAGCATGCTTGGCGCTACTTGGGACAACTGTAATAACCCCTCCAAGGTTCAGGAAGCATCAGGGAAGAGGGAAGAATGGAAGAGCTGAGGAAGGGAAACATCCTATGACAAGATGTCTCCTGGACATGCTGCGGCCATTGTAGCATGAAGTCATCCCCTCAATGTCTACCCGGACAAGACAACATTAGGGCCATCCGCATTGCATCATGGATAAAGAAAGAGCCCGTGAGGCCTGACCACTTCCAAAGAGGCCATTTGTAGTAACATGCCTTTAGGGATGCAATGTCACTTTCTTCAGTGACACATGGTACAGCCATAGTTGTTCGTGTTGCACTGAGTGACTTCCCACCCAGGCTTGAACAAGTAAATATAATTAAGCTCAGTGGGCCACACGCACAGAAAAAGAAGGTAGGGAAGTAGGATGTGGCCTCATAGAGGAGAAGGGAACCAGTAGAAGTCAGAGGAGTGGGGGAGGGGGAACGAGGGGTGGAAATGGAAAAAATCTATTTTATACCTGTGTAAAACTGTGGACTTATTATAAATTAGAAGAAATAAAAGAGATTAGATATGGGGACTGGAGATGGAGTTCAGCTAGTAGAGGGATAGCCTACTTTGCATGCAGCAAGTCCTGGGTTTGATCCTCAGCACCACATAAAACTGGGTACACCTGTACTCCTAGCCCTAGGATGCAGAAGAGGGAGGATCATCAATTCTAGGTCCTTGGCTACACCCTATTGCTGTATAAGGAGAAAGAAGAAAGGGAAATAGCGGGGAGGAGAGGATGGAAAGAATGAAGGGATGGACAAGGCTAAGATGAACCAAGATAGCAAAGAAAGCTTCCCATTGGGAAGGGATGAAGACCAGGGAGGCACGGAATAGCATTCAAAGTAAGACTTCAGGGCCAGGAGAGAGGGAGGGAACGTTCCAAACCATGACAGGATGGCCCTCAATACCCAACAAGTCCGTAGAGAAAGAAAACAAGTGTCTGAGTACACAGTAGGCCTGAAGTGAAAGTGGGCCTTCCATGATTATCTGCTGAATGAACAAATGTATGTGAAAAATGGGGAAAATCTGATTTTGTCTTAAAAAAAAATTAGGGATGCCAGAAATAGAAACTCCCCGAAGTACAAGATGTTTTCCTCTAGCTTTTGAAAGTGTTCCTCCCCACCGTGAGGTTTTTAATGCTGGAAGGCATCAAGGGAGATGCAAAATTAATGCGGAATTAATATTTTATCAGAAAACTTTCATTTCCTTCAATATGTGCTTTGAAATGTGTACTTGCTTTAATGTTATCGTTAATGTTCTTATGTTCGTGAATTCTATAAATAAAAAATACAAGTTAGGGCCCAGCTTACTTAAGGCAAGACTTCCTCAGAAAACCTCTCAGGCAGAGAGGCTGCTGAAATCTCTCTACTCCTCATAGGCTTTATCGTATACCTTGAGATTTAAATGTAGAAATGCAAAACAAAACTCCCAACCAGTGATTGTTTACAACTGGGTTAGTATGTCTTTCTTTCTTTCTGTGTGAGGGGAAGCTTACCAGGATGCTGCTCAGTTGAGCCCAATAACCCTTGTTAGGACCGGATCCTTTTCCCGGGACTAGATTCATCTAGTTGCTCTTCTCCTTGGTCATGATTAAATACAAAACAATCACCTTCCCATTTGTATAAGGAAATGGCAAATGGGAACCACTGTCAGTCATACTGGCTACTATGTACCCATTAGATTAGTTTTAAAGGATGTTGGGTTTTATAAACAGCCTTGAGATGGTTTGCCCCCAAAAGAGATTTAGTAAGTGAGTTACAGTATTCTTCTGTAGATCACAAGGCTGAGGTTCTAAAGAAAGAGTTGTAGCAGTAAATAGTTAATCCAGTCTGAGCGCCCTGATGGTGCCAGTACACATGCAGATCTGCACCCCCCTCCCAAGAGCTCTGGGATTTGAGAATGAAAAGACACACACACACACACACACACACACACACACACACACACACAACCTTTAGATTTAATAGCCTTAACTAGCTCAATTGTTGGGCACTTCCAAACCTCCCACATAGCTATTACACACTCCCCTCCAGTATTTCTGAATTAATTCTTGCTAAATCTATATTTTATCTCTGCTACCTCAGACCCAGTAGGGGAGTTGGGGACACTTTCCTTGATTCTCACATGCTGATGGGTCTTAAATCTGATCTTTCTGTTCCTACACCATGATAATTCTCCTTTCTCCTCCTCTACATTTCTTACCTAGGAATCCTAAAATGTCCTGCCTCTGTCGCCCTGCCTAGCCATTGGCAGCTGGTCCTTTATGGATCAATCAAAAACCAACTGGGAACAGAGACCCTCAACGTCTGAACACATAGATTGCCATATAATTTGGGGAGCTGAGTTAAGACAAAGCATCAGAACCAATCCCCAACAGAGAGTCTGTAGAGCCAGGGAACAAAGGGAAATTTTTGCTCTTACACATTTGTATGGGCCTCTCCACACCTTGTGGCCCAACCTCTGTGCTAGGAATCAGAGAAGAAGGTAGACATTAAACGATAAGATAAAATTGTGATCCACACTTGCCATTTGTTTGGACAACAGGAGACTGGACCTGCTTTAATCTGCAGGAGGATACTGTAAGTCCACAGAGCCTGCAGTTTACAGTCACAGAGATAGGACTGTGGGGAAGCATGGCCTGTTTCTTGAGAAAAAAGAGACCGAGACCGTGTGTCTTAGTTAGGGTTTTACTACTGTGAACAGACACCATGACCAATGCAAGTTTAATAAAAGACAACATTTAATTGGGGTTGGCTTACAGGCTCAGAGGTTCAGTCCTTTGTCATCAAGGCAGAAACATGGTAGCATCCAGGCAGGCATGGTACAGATGGAGCTGAGAGTTCTACATCTTCATCTGAAGGCCACTAGTAGAAGACTGACTTCCAGGCAGCCAGGGTGAGTGTTTTAAGCCCACACCCACATTGACACACCTACTCCAACAAGGCCACACCTCCTAATGAGGTCACTTCCTGGGCCAATGATATACAAACCATCACATTCCACTCCCTGGCCCCCATAGGCTTGTTCAAACATTAGTCTATGGGGGCCATACTTAAACATAGCATAATGCAAAATACATTTAGTCCAACTTCAAAAGTCCCGTTAGTCTATAGCAGTTTCCACACTGTTAAAAGTCCAAAGTTCAAGGTCTCTTCTGAGATTCACTCAATCACTTAACTGTAATCCTCCAAGCAAGACAGGAAACCAGTTGGGCAAAGTCCAAACTCTGCATTTTCCCAGCTCCTTCACTGCCTAAGTTGGCTGTCCTGAATCTTGCTCCTTAGACTGACTTGGAACTCAAGAGATCTGCATGCCTGTCCCCTAAGCACTGGGATTAAAGGTGTGGTCCACCAAGCCTGGATTAAAGTTTTTCTTCACCTAGAATTTGCTCTGTCCTAGGCTGGCCTTGAACTCAGAGATCTGCTTATCTTTGCCTCCTGGGATTAAAGGCTTGTACTACCATGCCTAGACCTAAAGTTACCTGGGTGGAATCTTGCCCCAAGGTCGCCACTCCTTTAATTCAATATCCTTGAATTCAGCTCCATTTCACTTCCTGGAGTTCCTTTAATACTCAAACTATATATTTTGTACTTTTCCTTTCTCAGCTTGCTATGTTTGTTCAAAATTCTCTTCATCAGACTTAACCAGAGAACAAAGTCTTTGTTGGGCTTTTTTGAGACTTCCTTTGCAGATGCAGTTAATATAAATCTCTTTACCTTAGGCCTAGGCAGTCTCTTCAGGCAATGGCAAAAAGCAGCCATGTTCTTCGCCAAAACATCACAAAAACTGTTTCTCAGCCACATATTAAAGTTCTTCTCCTCTGAAACCTCTTGGGCCGTCAGGCCTACACAGTTCAAATGACCTTCAGCACCACTCTCTTCCATATTCCTACTAGGCTGGCCCATTAAGCCCCACTTAAAGCATTCCATAGCTTTCCAAATCCAAAGTCCCAAAATCCACATTCTTCCAAACAAAAGCATGGTCATGCCTATCACAGCAATACCCCAGTCCCTGGTACCAACTTCTGTCTTAGTTAGGGTTTTACTACTGTGAACAGACACCATGACCAATGCAAGTTTAATAAAAGACAACATTTAATTGGGGTTGGCTTACAGGCTCAGAGGTTCAGTCCTTTGTCATCAAGGCAGAAACATGGTAGCATCCAGGCAGGCATGGTACAGATGGAGCTGAGAGTTCTACATCTTCATCTGAAGGCCACTAGTAGAAGACTGACTTCCAGGCAGCCAGGGTGAGTGTTTTAAGCCCACACCCACATTGACACACCTACTCCAACAAGGCCACACCTCCTAATGAGGTCACTTCCTGGGCCAATGATATACAAACCATCACACCGTGCATGGGTCAACTAGAGCATCTTCAATCTAACAGTTACTTAAAGAGACTTGCTTATCTTCAGAACTCCATTTCTTCATCAGAAAGATGGGAAGACTGAGGACCAGTCATGGTGCCACACACTGAGTACCCAGAGAACAGTAGTTCTGGGCTTTTTCTTTTGCAAATCATTTGCTGGGAATCAGAGTCTCTTGCTGTGACTGGATCACTGAGATGCCCACTAAGAAGGGAGGTGGAGACTTGTCCCCCAGGAAGGCTCCTTTCTTCCTCAGGCAGATTTCCTGCAGAGAGTCTAGGAGGCTTGTGTCTTCTGGTCAAGCAGATTCCCAGGCACTTCTCCCAGATGTTCTGTGCAAGGTCACGCCTCTTCCACCTCCCCATTCATCCCTGTCTCCTGTTGAAACCCAAAAAGGAGAATGAAGGTACCCAAGTAACTAGGAAGTTTTGATGACAGGTCTCAGGTGATGCAAAATTCACGTGTTTAAGTCCTCTTGATACCAAAAGGGAAAGAAAGTAGTATGGGAAAACTCTCTTCTGCATCACTGAACAATGTTTCCTGTAAGCTGTTGTCCGTGGCAAGAACCTCTTGAAATTTTGTGTTGCTTGTTTGCAATATGGTAGGAGCACCACTTCAGGAGCAGGAGTATTTAAAGACAATGCAATATAAGCATCAAGGCCTAGGGTTTGGGTACTGAGATAGAATGTTCTGAACATAATATCCTGGGGGAAAATGTTTAGTGAAACTCTAAAACAGCGTTAGCAGTTTTCTATCATAAAAGACATTTCTAGATGGAAGGTACTATAGCCTCATGATGAACTCCTAGCTAGATTTTCAAATGGCTGCAAGAAGGATACCTATCCAGGCCACAGAACGTAAGTGGTTATCGATGACACGTGAATATGCATTTTTCAAATGGCAGTCCTTCCACTGGGACAGTCAGACTAAAGGGGACTTCCCCCAATTCCTGAAATCTGCCTTCTTAAAGACCCCCCTCCTGTTGGTATACCCATTGTACCAGAGATAAATTTATAATAATATGTGTCACTTTTAGAAACCAGGGAGAATGCCCAATTAGAAGCAGGGAGGGAAGCATCCAGAATTGCTGGTTTTCCTGGAACCACTCACAGTTGCCTCCAGGCTGAGCTGCTGACAGGTGGGCAGGTGAGGGGTGCTCCTGCCCTGTGAATAGCTGGAAGGGAGTACTAATGAGCTGAAGACTTCTGCAGAAGTCTCCTTTGGGCAGAGAGGAGGGATGAGGTCACCTCATTATACTCTGCTGAAATGGGGGCACTTAGGTTTTATTGTTTTGTTTTGTTTGTTTATAAACTATCCACTTCCCCGGAGGAGAAAGGCTTACCTGACTGATAGATTCATACACTCTCATAACGTGAAGCTCTATTTTGAAAGCTGCATATGTTAAGAGAAAATTTAGAAACCACACAGGATTTGAGCCACAGATCTGGAAAGAGACAGTCATCATATTAAAAGGTTACTATTGTTAACATTTTATTCTTACAGAATCTGATTTTCTTCTTCTGGAGACTCTTCTTTTTTTTTTTGTCATTGCATTTTTTTATTAGATATATTCTTTATTTACATTTCAAATGTTGCCCCATTTCCTGGTTCCCCTCCCCCGAAAATCCCCTAACCCATCCCCCCTACCCCTACTCATCAATCTACCCACTCCTGCTTCCCTGTCCTGGCATTTCCCTATACTGAGGCATCTAGCCTTCTCAGGACCAAGGGCCTCTCCTCCCTTTGATGTCCAACAAGGCAGTCCTCTACTGCATATGCAACTGAAGCCATGAGTCCCTCTATGTGTACTCTTTGGTTGGTAGGTCGTTTAGTCCCCAGGAGCTCTGGGGGTACTGGGTGGTTCAAATTGTTCTTCCTATGCCACTGCAAACCCCTTCAGCTCCTTGGGTCCTTTCTCTAGCTCCTCCATTGGGGACGCTGTGCTCAATTCAATGGTTGACTGAGAATGTCCCCCTCTGTATTTGTCATGCACTGGCAGAGCCTCCCAGGTGACAGCTTTATCAGTCTCCTGTCAGCAAGCACTTGTTGGTATTCACAATAGTGTCTGGGTTTTGTATGGGATAGATCCCTAGGAGGGGCAGTCTTTCCCTCGTGAGGGATGGTTTCTCCCTCAGACTTTGCTTCACAGTTTGTATCTCCTCCTGTGGGCATTTTGTCCCCCCTTCTAAGAAGGAACAGAGTATCCATACTTTGCTCTTCCTTCTTCTTGAGCTTCATTTGACTGGTGAATTGTATCTTGTGTATTCCTAGCTTCTGGGCTAATAGCCACTTATCAGTGAGTGCATGCCATGTGTGTGTGTGTGTGTGTGTGTGTGTGTGTGTGTAGTTGGGTTGCCTCACTCAGGATGATATTTTCTAGTTCCATCCACTTGCTTAAGACTTTCATGAATTCATTGTTTTTACTATCTGAGTAGTACTCCATTGTGTAAATGTACCAACTTTTTTGTATCCATTCCTCCGTTGAGGAACATCTAGGGTTTTTCTAGCTTCTGGATATTATTAATAAGGCTGTTATAAACATAGTGGAGCATGTGTACTTATTACATGCTGGAAAAATCCTCTGGGTATATGCCCAAGAGTGGTATAGCAGGGTCCTCCAGAAGTATGATGCCCAGTTTTCTGAGGAACTGCCAAACTGATTTCCAGAGTGGTTGTACCAGCTTGCAACTCCACTAGCAGTCAGAATTTCACATCAGTCAGAATGGATAAGATCAAAAACTCAAGAGACAGCAGGTGATCGCGAGGATATGGAGAAAGAGCAACACTTCCTGAGACTACACCTAATGTTATAAAATACAGTCTTTGATCAAGAAACTGACTTTTCCGTGAACATGCATATCATCTGAACTAAACACGGTGAAAAAAGGAATGTGAAGACATTACTGGTCTGGCTATATTACCACCATGAAGAGGGGTTTGGCTCCTTCCAAAAGCTGTCAGGACCATCTCTCTCCATTTCATAATTGCTCCACCCCAATCTACCTCCAAATCCTACATCAACATCTAAGAGGTGACTTTACTATCACTAGAAGAAATTTTTTTCTTAAGATTAATTTATTTATTACATATACAATGTTCTGCCTGCATGTGTGTCTGCAGGCCAGAAGACAGCACCAGGCCTCATTATAGATATTTATGAGGTACCATGTGGTTGCTGAGACTTGAACTTAGAATCTCTAGAAGAGCAGCCAGCTCAGAGCCATCTCTCCAGGCCTGATCTGGACTTTTTTAAATCAGTAAGTTTTTTGAAATGGGTGAAATCTAAATTAGACATTTGATCTCTTTAGAAAAAAAAATATTTCCTGCATTTCCCCATGCTTCTGGTCAAAGTCACTCATTCTTTTAGGAAGAAAATGCTGCATTATAGGCTGTTGCTTTTGCACTTGGTTTCTAACCAGAAGTGGAAGGTATGACCTTATGGCTGGAGATGCCATGCATTTTAGAAACAAAGCCCAGAGGTCCCTAAGCTGGAACTGATCTAAAAGCTGCCACCCTAAAGACCAGCTTTCATTTTACCTTCTGACCCCCTGGAAGCTTCTAAAGGAAAAAGCTACCATACCTATGAATGACCCACCAAGCAAGATAACGTTAAGTCTGGATTAGTGGCACACATGCCTTTGTAATAACCAACAGCTCTCTCTAACAAGAGTGAAAACATTCCTAGTACCAGAGACCTAGTGTCCAGGGCTACTGAAGTGTCATGGATCTTGAAGAAGAACCTACAATCATCATTTTACTAAATTAATATAATTTCACCCTAAATATTTGTCATTATACCCACAGAGAAGTGTAGCCTCCACCTCTCATGGAAACTTCTTTTTACAACAGAGGGAGACCATTACAAGAAACCATTGCCAATCAAAATGTAGAGCAGTGAATCACAGGCGCAATGGATACATCTACAAAATAAGCTCAGCATCTAAATCTCAGGGAACACTGTGAAAGAGTATACCCAAAGGTTGTTAGAGCCAAAGGACCAGGGAGTGTACTATGAGATTGTGTCTTCTAGGAATGTCGGAAACTACACTACTAAAGTCTCACCAACATGATTGCCTAAGCAGGAGCTGAACAAGGACAGCAATGGACATGCTAGCAGGGACAGGAGCAAGAGAGCCCAGGAAACCTCAGCCCTATACAGAGAATTACAGGCAACTAGACAATGCCAGGGCTAGAAAGATAGTCTTCCCTAGGAACAAACACATAAATTGCTTATGCAATAGCAAATGGCCAGCCTTGAATACATACAAGTAACATTAGACAGACTGAACAGGTTGTATTTTGGCATATGTATATGTTTATGCATGTGACATATACTTAAAGAGAAGACAAGACTTTAAAAAAAGAGACCAAAAAGGAGTATGTGGGAAGGTTTGGAGGGTGGAAAGGGAAGGGAGAAATGAAATAATTATAAAATAATCTCAAAAGGTAAGAGAACTAATAAATACATAAAATGTTGGTTTGTACTCAACAAATGTTGGTTTGTTGGTTGGATTATTTGACAAGATATTGTATAATCAAAAATTAACAATAGGTATGCTAAAACATAACATTTGACTTAATTGCTATTCTAGTGTCTTTCTGATTTGTTTCTTGCAGCAATAAATCACCTATGTTGCTTATCTAATGTCAGTGCCACTGGACCTTTAAAAAAAGCATAATTTACAGCCAATTGCTATTTTCCAACAACTGTAATAAATGCAAATATCTAAAATCAAAGTTTCATTTGGAGTTCTATAACAGTTTGGGGGAAAGTTATTGATTTTTTTCCTCAAACGCTTCATTTTATATTTAATAATAAGATAGAAAATGTTGTCAGAACTTTTAAAGTCCCCAGTGATTTAAGTTAGGGAAGTAATGATTTGAAAATAGGATGGTAAATTATGTCTTGAAAAATGTCAAACAGATGAGAATAGATAATTTTGAAGACAGTGAATAATGAAACTCACTTTGCCTTAGAAGACATAAATCTTCAGCAATAAATGCAACCTAATACTGTGGACAGCAGGGCATTATGTGGTTCTAAAATAGCTGTTTTCTCACCTGGTGCTATGGGTCAAACTTCAGGCATTACATATGGTAAGCAAGTATTCCACCAGTGAGTATACTCTAGTCTTAGTATACTTTAGTCTTTAAAACAGATCTTTCATGTGTGTATGTGCACCTGTGCCTATGTGTGCATGTGCATGTGCGAGTGTGTGTTTCCTTTGGTTTGAAATCGATTTTTCTGATTATGGTTTTCCTTCCCTCTGCTCCTTCCAATTCCTTCCCTCTTCCCTGGACCCACTTTCTGTCTTTTGTCTAAAAAAAGAAGAAGGAGGAGGAGGGGGGAGGTGAAAAAGAAGAAGGAGGAGTAGGAGGAGTAGGAGGAGGAGAAGGGGAAGGAGAAGGAGAAGAAGAAGAAGAAGAAGAAGAAGAAGAAGAAGAAGAAGAAGAAGAAGAAGAAGAAGAAAAGAAAAGAAAAGAAAAGAAAAGAAAAGAAAAGAAAAGAAAAGAAGAGAAAGGAAAAGAAAAGAAAAAAGAAAAGAAAAGAAAAGAAAAGAAAGAAAAGATTCTAGGGAATAATAGTAAAATAAGATTAAATATAATACAATAAAATGAAACAAAAACACATCAGAAGAAAACAAACAAGAAAAAGATTCAAAAGAAAAGGCATAAGGAACACATGCAAATAACCATTCATTTGTACACAGAAGAGTACCATAAAAACACTAAACTAAAAGCCACGATACATACACAAAGGACACATAGGTTAAAAAGAGAAGAAAAATTACATAAACAAAATAAAATAAAAATAAGGATTAAAATACAGAATATAAGATAGAATTAAAATATGGATAAAGCCCAAACATTATATTATGAAAAATCCCCAAAGATACCCCCAAGTTCATTTTCTGACAGCCATCTACTGCTCCTCATGCAGCCTCCCCTTAAGAGCACTTTGTTTTCCCATTGAGACTCCCTTGGAGAAAACTAAATATTCTTTCACAAGTGGTTATCAAATTAGAAATAGCTGAGGTTAAGGATAGGGCTCTGTGTTCACATCTCTTTTCAGCTCTAGGATCCAACCCAGCGTAGATAGTTGCAGGCCCTGTGAGTTCATATTATCTTTGATCACGTTGGTTTAAAGGGCCTTGTTGGGGGGGGGGGTGTTCCTCCATCTGTTTCTTACACTTTTTTGCCTCTCCTACCTGAGTCCAAGGTCTCTCTCAGCATAATGTATGGCTCTCTGTTTTTGCTCCCATCCACCTCAGGAGGACGCTTCTCTGATAATGTCTGAACAGGGCACTGATCTGTGAATATAGCTAGATGTCGTTAGGAGTCATTGGTTTTGTATTGATATGGGTTGGCCTGCTTGTTTTTGTGGTTTAGGACAGTGGTGCTGGGCTTTACCCTAAGTGGCTAACTGGTCTCAGGTTCTCTGTGAAGCCGAGTGCCTGCCTCAACACTGGGGTGCTGGAGCACTGCCAAAGGTGCTCAGGGAAAGCAAACCACAGCCAAAATAGGGGATCCCACCCATGTCTTCCTGGGTGAGAAACAGCAGGGGGCGGGACGGATGCTTTGTTTTTTGTTCTCCTATTTACTCAAACACTGCTGGAGACCTTGCGGAGTTGAGAGTGGTGGTCCTGGAGTCCAGACCCAGTTTCCCCTCTGTACAAGAAAGGGATTGCTGAGGTGGAATCGCAGGATTGTTTTGATGTGCATTTCTCTGATGATTAAGGGTGTTGAACATTTCTTTAGGTGTTTCTCAGCCATCCAGTTTTCCTCAGTTGAGAGTTCTTTGTTTAGCTCTGTACCCCATTTTTTAATAGGGTTCTTTGGCTCTCTGGAGCCTAACTTCTTGAGTTCGTTGTATATATTGGATATAGGCCTTCTATCAGATGTAGGATTGGCAAAGATCTTTTCCCAATCTGTTGGTTGCCATTTTGTCCTATTTAGAGTGTCCTTTGCCTTACGGAAGCTTTGCAATTTTATGAGGTCCCATTTGTCAATTCTTGATCCTCGAGCATAAGCTATTGGTGTTCTGTTCAGGAACTTTTCCCCTGTGCCCATGTACTCCACGTTCTTCCCCACTTTCTCTTCTATTAGATTAAGTGTATCTGGTTTTATGTGGAGGTTCTTGATCCACTTGGACTTGAGTTTTGTACAGTAAGATAAGAATGGCCAAGATGAAAAACTCAGGGGACAGCGGATGCTGGAGAAGATGTGGAGAAAGAGGAACACTCCTCCACTGCTGGTGGGATTGCAAGCTAGTAAAACCACTCTGGAAATCAGTTTGGTGGTTCATCAGAAAATTGGACCCGAAGACCTAGCTATACCACTCCTGGGAATATACCCAGAAGATGCTCCAACATGTAATAAGGACACATACTCTACTATGTTCAAAACAACCTTATTTATAAGAGCCAGAAGCTGGAAAAAAAGGGATGGAAGAATGGATACAGAAAATGTGGTACATTTATACAATGGAGTACTACTCAGCTATTAAAAATATTGAATTCATGAAAGTCTTAAGCAAATGGATAGACTAGAAAATATCATCCTGAGTGAGGTCACCCAATCACAAAAGGACACACATGGTATGCACTTGCTGATAAATGGATATTATCCCAAAAGCTTGGAATACCCAAGATACAACTCACAAACCACATGAAGCTCAAGAAGGAAGACCAAAGTGTGGATACTTTGATCCTTATTGGAAGGTGGATCAAAATATCCATGGCTCACAGTCAACCAATAGACTGAGCATAGGGTCCCCAATGAAGCAGCTAAAGAAAGGAGGTGAAGAGGTTTGCAGCCCTGCAGGAGGAACAATAATATGTACCAACCAGTACCGCCAGAGCTCCCTGGGACTAAACCACCAACCAAAGGGTGCACATGGAGGGACCCATGGCTCCAGCCAAATATGCAGCAGAAGATGGCCTTTTCAGATATCAATGGGAGGAGAGGTCATTGGTCCAGTGAAGGCTCAATGTCCCAGAGTAGGGAAATGCCAGTCAGGAAAGTAGGGGGGGGGAGTTGGTCAACAGGGGGAGTGGGGATGGGATGGGGGTTTTTGGAGGGGTGATGAGGAAAGGGGACACCATTGGAAATGTAAATAAAGCAAATATCTAATTATTTTTTAAAAATGGAAAAGAAAAAAAGAAAGGGGATTGCTGTATCAGGACCAGGCAAAATCTGGTTTGGTTCTGAGTAGGTAGGTGCCCAGGGTATAGAGGGGCTTAAGGAGAGAAAGCCTTCTCCAGGAGATTTGGGTGTGGCCTCTTCCTGCTGCTCTCCTTGCTAAAAGAGACAGCCCTTGCTTGCCCAAACTACTTTATTTACTGAAGATGTATGCCTTACTCAGTGTGAACCAGGGATTAAATACCTTTTGCAGGAAAGGATGCTCAGGAAGAGAAACTAACCCCCTGAAGCCTATCTAGATCACTCATCAGCATGGGGAACTCGAGGTTTTTATGCTACATAGTCTTCTCAGTGGATGTCATGGTTTCGTATTCCACGCAGTTAAAACCTGGCCAGAAGCTGGTTCCCAGTGCCCATCTTTCTCAATTATGAGATTTTCCAGGATTTTTTAAGCTGCTTCAACCTTACCTTCCCAGTTCTTCTGTCTGGGGGTATCGTCTACTTGCCTCACAGTTCTTGATCATCCAAGCAGTTTTGAGTATGGGTTCCATCTTGGAAAGTGGACATTAAGTCAAATCAGATATCAATGAATTACTCCCACAAACTTTATGCTACCGTTATGCCATCATCTCTACTTTTATAAAAATTATCATTCCTTTCATTTACATCTCAAATGATCTCTCCCTTCCTGAATACCCCTCCACAAAACCCCCTCCTACACCTACCCTCTCCCCTTCCCCTTTGCTATTAAGAGGGTGCTCCCCCACCCACTCATCTACTCCCGCCCCACTGCTCCAGCATCCTCCGACACTGGAGCATCAAAACCTCCACAGAACCACAGGCCTCCCCTCCCATTGATGTCAGTCCTCTGCTACATATGTATCTGGAGCTATGGATCCATCCCTGTATGCTCCTTGGTTGGGGGTCTAGTCCCTGGGAGCACATTGTTCTTCCTATAGGGTTGCAATCCCTCTCCCCTCCTCCAGTCCTTCCCGCACCTCCCCCACCAGGTTCCCCAAGCTTCGTCTGATGAGTGGCTCCAAGCGTCCACATCTGCATTGGTCAGTTGCTGGCAGAACCTCCCAAGGAACAAGCATACCAGGTGTCTCTTGGCAACAGCAACAACGTTGGAGTTTGTTGTCCGCAGACAGGATGGATCCCCAGGTGGGACAGTCCCCCGTTGGCCCTTCCATCAGACTCTGCTCCATTTTTTTTTTTTGTCCCTGTCTTTCCTTTGGACAGGATTATTTCTGGGTTAAAAACCTTGTGGCTGGGTTGCCACAAAATGTTTACATTTCTCTTTTGGTAGCACACATAGTACCTTCTTGGACCAAAGACACAAAAATACAGAGGTGAAGGCTGTATGTAGGCAATAGCTTGCTTTCCCCGTGTTCAGTGAGTTGTGTAGGTGTTGTCCTTAGCAATGGAGCCTTGCCATCAGTTTGTGGTGAACAACCTACAGTCGTGACATCAGCTTGGGTTGTTTGAGATCTCCCTTGGGACCGCTTTGGACAACAACTCAATTAGGTACAACCCACTCTTGGTATTGGAAGCTTCGTTTGAAGACAAGAGAAGTTCAGTTCAGGCTCTGTCTCCCACATTATTTGGAAATTTTATTTAACTAGCCTTCATATATGCCTTTATTTTAGAATGCTGCTACTGTATTATGTTTCTATACTCCCCTTCAATTGCCCCTTCATTTTATATATTTCTTCATATTCTGCCCCTCATTCCCCTCTTCCTCCCTTCTCCTCTTGATCCTCTCATGTGAGTTCCTCCCCAAATCCATCCATAACTATCTATTCTTTTTTCCTTTTCTATAACACTCTATCTGTTCCCCTCCACCTGTAGTCCCTTACTCTATACCTAATCTCTGTGTTTCTATGGATTGTAGCTTGGCTATCATTAACTTAGCAGCTAATGTTCACATATAACTGAGTACATATCATATTTGTTTTTCTGGGTTACCTTGCTCAGGATGATTTTTTTCCCTAGTCCCATCCTTATCTATAAAGTTCATTTTTTAAACATCTGAGTAATATTTCATTGTGTAAATATACCACATTTTCTTTATACATTTTTCTACTGAGGAACATATAGGTTGTTTCCAATTCTGGTTACTATGTCTATAACAGTGACGAATGAGCAAGTATCTCTGTAGTAGGGTAAGGTGTCCATTGGGGGTATATGCTTAACTTAAATAGCAGGATTGTGAGGTAGACCCATCTTCCTGAGGAATCACTATATTGATTATTGTAATAACTGTATGATTTTCTACTCCTACCAGCAATGGATGAGTGTTCCCCTTACTCCACATCTTTGTCAGCATGAGTCATCACTTGCGTTGCTGAGATTAGCCATTCTAATGTGTGTAAGATGATATCTCACAGTAGTTTTGACTTGCATTTCCCTAATGACTAAGGATGTTGAATATTTTCTTTAACTGTTTTTCAGTAATTTGATATTCCTCTATTGAGAATTTTGTTTACATCTACAACTCATTTTTTGTTTTTTGTTTTTTGTTTTTTGTTTTTTGTTTTTTGTTTTTTGTTTTTTGTTTTTTTTTTTTTTTTTTTTTTTTGGTTTTCGAGACAGGGTTTCTATGTAGCTCTGGCTGTCCTGGAACTCACTTTGAAGCCAGGCTGGCCTCAAACTCAGAGATCCACCTGCCTCTGCCTCCCAAGTGCTGGGATTAAAGGCGTGCGCCACCAGCGCCTGGCTTCTACAACTCATTTTTAATTGTGCTTTTTTATGATATCTTGTTTTTCAAGTTCTTAGTATATTTGGATATTAGCTCTCTGTTGGATAAACAGTTAGAAGTTGATAAAAAGCTTTCTGCATTTTGTCATCAGCTGCTCTGTCGGAATGAGGGTGACCATTGCCTTTCCAAAGCCTTTCAGCTTCATGAGGTCCCATTTGTTAATTACTGATCTTTGTGCTTATGCTAAGTGTGTCCGGTTCAGAAAGTCTTTTCCTGTTCTTATGAGTTCAAGGATATTGTCCACTTTCTCTTAGGTCCAGAATATCTGGTTTTATGTGGAGGTCTTTGTTTCGTTTGGGGTTGAGCTTTGTACAGGATGATAAGTATAGATCTATTTGGATTCTTCTACATGTAGATATCCAACTTGACCAGCACTATTTGTTGAAGATGCTTACTTTTTATCCAGTGTTTGGCTTTATGTCTGTGTCTTCAATTCCATTTGATCAACCAGTATGGCTGGTTTTTTGTTTGTTTTTGTTTTTTTGCCAGACCCATCCAGTTTTTATTACTGTTAGCTCTGTAGTGCAGTTTGAGGTCAGGGATGGTGATGACTCCAACAGTTCTTTAATTTTTCAAAATTATTTTATTATAATTGGTCTGTGTTTTTTGTTACCTGGTCTTTTTTATATTACAGCTTTTAATGTTCTTTCTTTGTTTTCTACATCTAGTGTTTTGGTTATTATGTAATGAGAATTTCTTTTTTGGTCCAGTCTCTTTGGTGTTCTGTATGTTCCTTGTACCTCCTTGAAGAAGGAGAATACCTATATCTCCTTCTTCAGGTTATGGAAAGCCTCTTCTATGATTTTAGTGAAAATATTTTTAACTTAAGTTTTTTCTCCTTTTTCTAATTCTATTACTTGTACATTTGGTCTTTTCATAGTGTCCCAGTTTTTCTGGACAATTTATGCTACTTTTTTTAGGGTTTAACATTTTCTTTTACAGATGTATCCATTTCCTACAGTGTCTTCAATGCCTGAGATTCTCTTTTCCATCTCTTGTATTCTGTTGCCTCTGGAATTCCTATTTGAGTTCCTGAATTCTTCATTTCCAGATTTCCCTACTTTCCTTTATTGATTCTATATCCACTTCCAGGTCTTGAACTTTTTTATTCATTTCCATCCACTCATTTGTGGTCTCATAGATTTTTAAGGGATTATTAATTTTCCCTTTAAGGAACTCTATCATATTTATAACTATTTTAACTTCTTTGGCTTGTGCTTCAGCTATGTTGCAATCATTAAGATCTACTGGGGTAGGATTTCTGGGCTCCAGTGGAGACATACTGTCCTATTATTAGTTGTGTATTTACACTGATGTCTAGTCACCTACCTGTCTTTGTTGGGTGGGTGTTTTGTTCCTTGATTTCTGTCACCATATCTTGTTCTTCAGAGAGTGGGGTGGCTGTGTGTTGCTTGGTAGGGACTTCTGGATCAAGATAGATTTGGCAGTTGGGTAAAATGTGTTCCTAAGTATGGGAAGCTGACACTTAGGAATGGTGATAGGTTAGGTGTGGGGGTAGAGAGGGTCCACAAGAAGGCAGAAAGTAAGGTGTTCCATCAGAATCTGCTTAGTGTCCTGGAAATGGGGCAGAGAGTTAGGAGAGGCCACTGCAGGTAGTCTGCTACAGAGTTGGGAGTGAGACTCGGGGTTTGGATTTGGAAGAGGGGAGAGAAAGATAATGATCTGCCATTAGCCTACCTGCTTCCCTGGCTGTCATGACTCTTCTATTTAGGGATCCTAGGGGATCCCTAAAACAGATCTAAACATATATAAAGTAAATAATAGAGACTATAAAAAGAATTTTCTTAGTAAGAAAAAATTAAGAAAGTGGACACAGTGTCAGAGCATCAGGCTACAGGCTAACCTCTAACCCTGACCTAACCCTAACTCTAACCCTAACCCTAACCCTAACCCTAACCTGAACAGATTCAGGATCTGTGCTCGTGGGTACATGGACAGTCTAAATGTGACTTCAGATTAGATTTGAGCAGGAATGCCATGGAACTGTGGCATTGCCAGAGGACTCTCAGCAGCAAAGAGCCTGGGAAGCACAGGAAGGGATGCGGTTCTCTCGAGCAGCTAGGGCTTCCTCTCGGAACTTCCCAGGCTGAAGGAGCAGCTGACGTTCTGCTGCTTCATGAATAAGACTGAAGTGCCGGAAGGCTGGCAGACTTGATCTTGCTTTTGTCACCTTGCCACACACCTGAACTTTGAGTCTTCAGTGTTCTACCCCATAGCTTGCAAGGGCCCTGAATATCTGGTATGATTGTAAATGAAGCCAAGCCCCGACTCTCATCCATACTCCTGTTCCCCTCAGAGGTGTGGATATCTCAAGTAGACTAAAAGGTGATGTATAGAACCCCAGCAAATGGAGATAGCATAGAAAAAAAAAGAAAACTTGCATACATACTGACAGGTAGAGATTGATGGTGTGTGTGTGTGTGTGTGTGTGTGTGTGTGTGTGTTTAGGTATAATGGGCATATAACCAAACATGATTAAAGACTGCAGACAAGGACACAGTAGAAAGATAGTCAGAAAGGAGTGGAAACAAGAACGATAGCAGAGAGAAGAAAGCTGAATGCTGGTGCAACACACATATGTGCACATGTACACTTACACACACACACACACACACACACATATTCTGTTGTCAGGATTCAAGTGCAACTTATAGAACTTAGTGTTCTGTGTTGACATTGCTTTTGGAACTGATATTTTATGCCCAGTTATAAAATTAATCAGCTCCAGTCCTGAAACTCCAGTTTTCTTACTTAGAAAACTGAGACAACCCATTGCTCCATTAATGGGGCCTTTACAAACTGTAAGTACAAGCACAGAAAACCTCAATAAATATTGAAAACATAAACTGCAAACAACAGCCTGGGTGCTGTCTCCACAGCTGTGAAGAATCTGTTCATACTACTGTCAATCAGCACAGTCAGAGAAGAGGTCCCCAGTCCCATTGGAAGAAGACCTTTTGGCATAAGGAGAGTAAATTAGTTTAAATCCTTAAGGGAGGAAGCTGCTATGTAAATTTAATAGCCATGCACAATTTTTGTATTATATCAGGTTTTGTTTTTCTTTGTGTAGTTTTGTTTTCTGAGACAGGTCTTCCTGCCAAGGCTGTCCCAGGACTCATGATACCCCTGCCTCTATCTCCTGAATGCTCTGATGGACTTTTACCATCATGCCCGCCTCCAGATGACTTTTTATATTTTTTGAGGTTTTTTTTTTTGAGTATAATGTGGTCATAAAATAATGCTTATTTTATCTTTTGGTGTTGGGATTTTTATAATTTCTTCTTGAATGGAAAAGTAGGCTTAGAGACAGCTAATTCCTTTTCCCTTGCAAGGAGCTAAGGTTTACTGGCTAAAAAACAATATCATTTTTAAAAATATCTTTTTTATGTGTTATTACTGGGGAGGACATGAGAACCACATTATATTGTAAGTTTAATGGGGAAGATCTATTTTTCTATTGGACACCCATTTTCACATTTCTTTTTTTTTAATGGGATATTTTCTTTATTTACATCTCAAATGTTATCCGCTTTCTTGGTTTTTCCCCTGGAAACCCACTATCCCATCCCCCCTCCCTCTGCTTCTATGAGGGTGTTTACCCACCCACTCACTCCTACCTCCCCACCCTCAAATTCCCCTACACTAGGGCATTGAGCCTGCACAGGACCAAGGGCCTCTTTTCCCATTAATGCCCAACAAGTCTCTCCTATATACGCAGCTGGAGCTACGGGTCCTTCAGTGTGTACTCCTTGGTTGGAGGTTAAGTTCCTGGGAGCTCTGGGGTGGGGGTTCTGGTTAGTTGCTATTGTTGTTCTTCCTATGGGGTTAAAACCCTCTTCATCTCCTTCAGTTTTTTCTCCAATTCTTCCATTGGTGACCCTGTGATCAGTCCAAAAGTTGGTTGTGAGCACCCACTTCTGTATTTGTCAGGCTCTGCCAGAGCCTCTCAGGAGACAGCTATATCAGGCTCCTGTCTGCAAGCACTTCTTGGCACCCACAATAATGTCTGAGTTTGGTGACTGTACATGGGATGGATCCCCAGTCTCTGGATGTCCTTTGCTTCAGTCTCTGCTCCACACTTCACCTCTGTATTTGCTCCCATTAGTATTTTTAGTCCCCCTTCTAAGAAGGACTGAAGCAACCACACTTTAGTCTTCCTTTTTCTTGAGATTTATGTGGTCTGTGAATTGTAGCTTCAGTATTCCAAATTTTGGGCTAATCTCCACTTATCAGTGAGTGCACCCCATGTATGCTCTTTTGTGATTGGGTTACCTCACTCAGGATGATATTTCCTAGGTCCATCCATTTAGCTAAGAATTTTATGAATTCATTGTTTTTAATAGCCGAGTAGTACTCCATCGTGTAAATGTACCACATTTTCTGTATCGATTCTTCTGTTGAGGGAAATATAGGCTGTTTCCAGCTTCTGGATTTTATAAACAAGGCTGCCATGAACATATTGGAGCATGTGTCCTTGTTATGTTTTGGAGCATCTTTTGGCTATCTACTAGGTCTTCAGGTACTACTATGTTCAGTTTTCTGGGGAACCACCAGTGTGATTTCCAGAGTAGTTGTATCAGCTTGCAAACCCATGATCAATGGAGGAGTGTTCCTCTTTCTCCACATCCTTGCTAGCATCTGCTGTCACCTGAGTTTTTAATCTTGGCCATCCTGACTGGTGGGAGGCAGAATCTCAGGATCAATTTGACTTGCATTTCCCTGATGACTAAGGATGTGGAACATTTCTTTACATGCTTCTTGGCCATTTGATACTCCTCAGTTGAAAATTCTTTGTTTAGCTCTTTACCACATTTTTAATAGGGTTTCTTGATTCTCTGGAGTCTAACTTCTTGAGTTCTTTGTATATTTTGTATATTTGTCCTCTATCAGATGTAGGATTGGTAAGATTTTTTTTCCAATCTGTTGGTTGTTGTCCTATTGACAGTGTCTTTTGCCTTACAGAAATTTCGCAATTTTATAAGGTCCCATTTGTAGATTCTTGATCTTAGAGCATAAGCCAGGTGCTCTGTTCAGGAAATTTTCCCCTGTGCCCATGTGTTCAAAGCTCTTCTCCACTTTCTCCTCTATTATTTTCAGTGTATCTGGTTTATGTAGCTCCACTTGGACTTGAGCTTTGTGCAAGGCTATAAGAATAGATCGATTTGCATTCTTCTACATGCTGACTTCCAGTTGAATCATGACCATTTGGTGAAAATGCTGTCCTTTTTCCACTGAATGGTTTTAGCTCCTTTATCAATGATCAAGTGACCATAGGTGTGTGGGTTCATTTCTGGGTCTTCTATTCTATTGATTGTCCTGCCTGTCTCTGTACCAATACTATACAGTTTTTATTACTATTGCTCTGTAATAAAGTTTGAGGACAGGAATGGTGATTCCCCCAGAAGTTCTTTTGTTGTGAGAATAGTTTTTGCTATCCTGGGTTATTTATCATTCTAAATGAATTTGTAAATTCCTCTTTCTAACTGTAAGAAAGATTGAGTTGGAATCTCAACTCAATGTGATGGGGATTGCATTGAATCTGGAGATTACTTTTGGCAAGATGGCTATTTTTACTATATTAATCCTGCCAATCCATGAGCATGGGAGATCTTTCCATCTTCTGAGATCTTCTTCAATTTCTTTCCTCAGACTTAAAGTTCTTGTCATACAGATCTTTTATATGTTTGGTTAGGGTCACATCCAGGTATTTTATATTATCTGTAGCTATTGTGAAGGGTGCCATTTCCTAATTTTTTTCAGCCTGTTTATCCTTTGAGTAGAGGAAGGCTACTGATTTGTTTGAGTTATTTTTCTATCCAGCCACTTTGCTGAAGTTGTTTTCAGGTTTAGAAATTCTCTGGTAAAATGTTTGGAGTTGATTAAGTATACTATCATATTGTCATCAAACTGTGATATTTAGACTTCTTCCTTTCCAATTTGTATCCCTTTGAGCTCCTTTTGTTGTCTGATTTAGCTGGTTAGGACTTCAAGTCCTCTACTGAATAGGCAGTGAGAAAGTGGGCAGCCTTGTCGATTCCCAGAATTTAGTGTGATTGCTCCAAGTTTCTCCCCATTTAGTTTGATGTTGGCTACTGGTTTGCTGTTCATTGCTTTTACTGTGTTTAGGTAAGAGTCCTTGAATTGCTGATCTTTCCAAGACTTTTACTTTGAAGGTGTGTTGAATATTATCAAATGCTTTCTCAGCATCTACTGAGATGATCATGTGGTTTGTTTCTTTGAGTTTGTGTATATAGTGGACTCTATTGATAGATTTCCATAATTGAACCATCAGTGCATCCCTGGGATGAAGCCTATATGACCATGATGGATGATTGCTTTGATGTGTTCTTGAATTCAGTTTGCAAGAATTTTACTGGGTATTTTTGCATAGATATTCACAAGGAAAATTGATCTGGAGTTCTCTTTCTTTGTTGGGTATTCCTGTGGTTTAGGTATAAACATAAGTGTGGCTTTATAGAATGAACTCGGTAGTGTTCCTTCTGTTCCTATTTTTGTGTAACAGTTTAAAAAGTATTGATATTAGGTCTTCTTTGAAGGTCTGATAGATTTCTGCACTAAAATTATCTGGTCCTGGGCTATTTTTGATTGGGAGACTTTTAATGACTGGTGATATTTCTTTGGGGCTTATGGGACTGTTTAGATCATTTATCAGATCCTGATTTAACTTTGGTACCTAGTATCTGTCTAAAAAATTTTCCTTTTTATCCAGATTTTCCAGTTTTGTTGACTATATATTTCATAGTAGGATCTGATAATTTTTTAATTTCCTCATTTTCCATTGTTATGTTTCCCTTTTAATTTCTGATTTTGTTAATTTGGATAATGTCTCTGTGTCCTCTGGTTAGACTGTCTAAGGATTTATCTATCTTGTCGATTTTCTCAAAGAACCAGCTCCTGATTTTATTGATTCTTTGTATAGTTCTTTTTGTTTGTACTTGGTTGATTTCAGCCCCAAGTTATTTCTTGCGGCCTACTCCTTTTGGGTGTGTTTGCTTCTTTTTGCTCTAGAACTTTGACTGTTATGTCAAGGTTTTCTATGGTATCATCTGCACCTGAGATTCTCTCTTCTATCTTTTGTATTCTGTTGGTGACAGAAATTCTCTCTTCTATCTCTTGTATTCTGTTGGTGATGCTCACATCTATGACTCCTGATCTCTTTCCTAGGTTTTTCTATCTTCATGGTTGTCTCCCTTTGTGATTTCTTTATTGTTTCTATTTCCATTTTTAGATCCTGAATGGTTTTGTTCAATTCCTTCACCTGTTTGGTTGTGTATTCCTGTAATTTTTTAAGGTATTTTTGTGTTTCCTTTTGAAGGGCTTCTACCTGTTTACCTGTGTTTTCTATATTTCTTTAAAAGAGTTATTTATGTCTGTCTTAAAGTCCTCTATCATCATCATGAGAAGTGGTTTTAGATCCGAATCTTGCTTTTCCCAAAAGCAAGCATCCAGGACTTGCTATGGTGAGAGAACTGGCTTCTGATGATGCCTCTCACCATCTGGTCATCTCTAGCACTACATACCCTCACTGTCTCTGACTGGATCCTGTCCCTCCTGTGATCCTGGTTGTGTCAGATTTCATCAGAGTCCAGCTGTCTCTGTGATCCTGCAATGCTGGGATCCTGTGATCCCTGATATCCTGGGTGTGTCAGACCTCCTGGGAGTCAAGCTGCCTATGGGATCCTGAAATCCTGGAAGGACCAAGCTGCCAAAATTCTATGATCCTGGGTATGTTAGAGTACCTGGGAGTCGAGCTTCCTCTGGATGTTGTGGACTGGGTATGGAGCCAGAGCCCAAGGTCTGCTCAGGGTACTGGCTCAGGCCGGAGGAACCCATGCCACTAACCTGGTGGGGGTTCCTGTGTTTCTGGATGGGGGGGAAGGTTCCCAGTGTTGGGGCAGATGTTGGGGCAGATGTTGTGGCCTCCTCACCTATGATCCTGGGTGTGTTCGAGTACATACCCATTTTCACATTTCTTATTGAAATAATTCATACCGCTAACAATTTAAAATTATTTTCCTTTACACCTTGCTTTCACATTTAAAATAGTTGAAACATCCATTGGTCTTTGAAACCAAGGGAATAAACATGAGTTTTTCACCCTTGATAACTTTGGTTTAAGTGTGGCTCACTTTAAGCTAAAGCAAGTTTGATCTTGTTACCTGTAATTCTCCATGCTTTGGGGGGGGGGTGAGCAATAATTCCAATGAACTCAAATCCCTCCAAAATATGGAAAGAATATGAAAAGTTTTGCTTTTGAAAGCTAAGTCACATAAGCCATTTAGTAACAGAATTAGAGGGGAGCTTGCTCCCATTTTCTTATTTAACATTCCCAGTAGTGGGCAGCTATTATAATATCTGTCTGTTTTACAATGATCTGAGCAAAATCTTCACTAAGATGTTATGCTGGAGGGAAAAACTCATCGAAAACCAATAACTGATTTATGAATCATGGTTGCCAAGCAGCTTCTGCTCTGTAGTGACAGACACCATGGCAAGGCTCAAGGTAGCAGCTCAATATAGTTGCCCTTGATTTCCACTAAAGTACTGTTCAGAAGCATCAGTATTCATACCTACTGTTGGCACTGCTATGCGACCTGCACTCTAACACTCTCTTGGAACTTAACCTGTGAGTGTCCAGCTTTCAAACTAGATCATGGTGCTTCTGCACTGGGGAAATGCTACCCTACAATAGTGTTGATACACGTATAGGACTGCTTTAAGAGCAAGGACATAAGTGATAACTCTCTTCAGAGAGAAGAGGCAGTTTTGTAAAATGAAGAATTGGAGAACTCCAAATGCCACTAATGACCTGGATTGCCTCTAATGTCCCTTCAGGAAGTCGGAGATATATCAATCATTCAAGCACCGTTACTGAGCCCCACTCCATGCCAAGCACCAAACTTCTTTTGAACAAGCATCATATGAGCTCCAGCTTGATGGCGCTCTTATATCCCTTCTCTTCTTTCTTTTTAAACCCTTTTCTTCCTTGGTTACCGCTTGATACTTACAAATGAGGGTTTTCACACCCACGCCATGGTGCTGCAGGCTCCAGGGCTCCCCAAGTGCTCTGGTGTTTCCAGTAATGCTGAAAGATAAAAGGACTCGCTTCAGCCCTTATCAAAGCCTGGATGATGTGAATGGAAGCCTTCAGCTCTGTGGAAAGATTCCTTCCAGCCAGATGCCATCCCAACTGTATGGCAGAGAACGAAATATTTCAACCTAATCCAATCCGTTTTTTAATGTGCAAAATGAAACAGTGATTCTATTGTGTGCAGTGACCAATTTCCGCTGGCAAACTGAAATTTCATTACATGGCATCGGAAGCCAGTTGTAAAACCTAACATGGTGCATATAATCACATCAGATAGGTCATTAACTTACATTGTTAATTTAGCCATGCAGGGAGCAACAATGGGCTTCTCAGAACAGTCCCACTCACTGCTGCTGCTTTTATAGCACCTCGTGGAGAGCACTGTGCTCCTTGAGACCAGTCCTAAGTCTTCACAACGCCACTTGGCATAACAGTCACATGGTGCGTCTTCACTACAGCTCTGTCATCTTACAGCAACCCATGATTGGGTACTCTGAGTGATGTTGTCATTTGGCAAGAGAACAGTCTGACACATAGAGATGCATGAGGATCTATCTGTTCACATCACAAGCATCTCTGGGTAGAGTGGGAATTCTGATTGCTGCTTATGTTGCCAGTTGTCTAGTCTGACATTCAGAAATACCATGTGAATACCAAACCTTTTCTCAGACTTTGCCGGTCTCAGAGGGTGGGATTTGAGGCTTAGAAACCTGCATGTCCTTGTTCTGTAACGACTATTGGATCCTTCTCATGAGCCTGGTAGCATTCTGCATCTTGGAAACAGGCAAGTGGATAAGTCTGACTTTATGTGGAAAATGCCATGTTAATTAAGTAGGCTTGCAATTGGTATCAAGAAGGAGAAAATGTGCAAGGAATCTATGAGGTGGGACCCAACCTCATCTTCAGACCCAAGAGGCTTTCTTGATGAGGTAACATATAAAAGTGCACCTAATGGGAATAGACACCAGAGAATCAAGACTTGGAGTGAACCATTTTAGAACCTGGGAGGGGGGGCTCCAGGAGTAAAGGTTCTGGGGCTAGCAGGAAGGCCTTCTTCCCAGAAGGAGAGAATGCTAGCTGAGTTTTGATTGTACAAATGGGAGAAGGTGGCTTGAATATGGATACTAGACATTTAGAAGGTGAAAGCGACAGATTGTACTGATCAATGGGAGGTAGGCAGTGGGAGTGGAGGAGGATTAGAGATCCCTGGCCTGTGCTGGCAGCTGCAGGATTCACTTCAAGTGCTTGGAATTCCAGCATGGATTTGTACAAGCCATAAGGCAAAGCACAAATTTCCATTTGGAACACAGAGGTTGATGTTGTGTGGAACATTGGTTCACCCAGTGGAGAGACCCATCATTGGACAATGATTATTTTTTTAAAAATTTACTGAAGTGATAGGGACAGATTCACAACCAGGGAGTCTAAAGAATTTGGAGACTTATGTACAGTCTTTAGCGCTTCATGTTTTAAAATCCTTGTTTCTTGTGTGTTCTGAAGTATTGATAAGGTATAAACATGAAGGACTATGTCTAGTCCAGTGGTTTTGTTTCCAAAACACCATAAGTCATTTTCTTCAAGTGCTGGATGTATAGAATAAAAATAAACATGGAAATATTAAAAAAAATCCTTGTTTCTTCTTCCTTCTCTTCTCTTTCTTCTTCTTTTTGTATTTTCTTTTGTTAAACTGATTTATTTGTTATTCTTGAGACAGAACTTCACCTAACTCAGGCTGGTCTCCAACTCGGTGCATGTATAAGCATGATCTTGAACTTCGTGTTCTTCCTCTGGGCCCATAAGCACACACTACCAGGACCTGTTTTATGCTCTGCTGGGGGATTGGTGCATGCTGGGAAAGCAATATGCCTGATGAGCTGTATCTTCAGCCCACCTGTTTTTTCAGACATGCTCTCTCTATGTAGCTCAGGTTGGCCTCGAACCCTGCCTGATCAACCTGCCCCAGCTTCCCCTCTACTTGGACTTCAGGTGTGATCTACTATGCTCAACTCCAAAATATACCCCTATGCATTAATCCTGAGCTTTGAACTGATGGCCAGAGAGTCCTGTTGGGGTCGTTTTTTTTTCTAGTAGGTCATAGAGCTCTCCTGGGTCCACACCATAGAGCAGGGGCTCTGGATCTCAGCACAGGATTCCTCTCCTGTCTCCACATTGTCTCTCCACCTTACTAAAAGCATTATACCAGCTCTCAGGGATTTGTGTCAGGTGGAGTCACACTATTTTTTTTGCACCACTATGTACAGTGATATGAAAAGAGAAACAACTATCATGATAAAGAATTTTCAGTGTTAGAAAGGAGACAATTGCCTAGGAAAAAGTAAGTACACGTTTTTCTATTAATTTGCAAAACATTGTAAACCAAACCTCTGGACTCACCTTTCATTCCCATATCTACTCCTGGAGTGTTGGAAACATATAAAATGGTTCAAGATATTTTGCCATGGCCCAAGAACCCCCAAGGACATTGTCAGGGCTCTGAAAAAGATGGGCAGCAGAGCTGGCTGGACGCAGAAGAAGACAGGAAAGTCATTGTCCCTTCCTTCAAGTCTCGGGGACATTAGTGATTAAGTGAGGAACAAAGCTACCTTGTGCCTAAGTTTGAGGGAGCTTTAACTGCCTCTGCTCTGGCTCTGAGCAGATACTCTCCAGGGAAGAACTTTCTGACAGAGTGCAACCTTTTCCTGTGTGCTGGTATCCCTGACTCTCACTCTGGTTTCTCTTGGTGCTCCCAATAGCTCCTGGACTGTTTCGTGATCCCGGTGGTGATTTTGCTCTCCTGGTTCTTCCTGCTGATCCGGTACAAGGCTGTGCATTTCATCGGCATCGTGGTCTGCATCCTGGGCATGGGCTGCATGGTGGGAGCAGATGTGCTCGTGGGAAGGCACCAGGGAGCAGGTGAGTCTTGGAGCGGTCACCAGGTCACACACCTCTATGAGCAGGAACAAAGGGAGACCTGAGGTGTCTGTGTTTGGATCTTCCTGTGACAGAGTCCTGTTCATGATTTTTTTTCCCCCTCACACCCAAAGTAATAGCACATAGAAGGCCCTGAAACATATGCCCTGGGTGAATATAAGACGTATAATTCAGAGACATTCAGACAATTGTTAAAACTGAGTCACCATCTATGTGCAGGAAAGTTTTGAAGGTCAGAGCCACTGGCCTGGAGCAGTTTTCAAAGGTAGTATGGACAAGTTAATCAGCAACTCAGCCTCAAAGCCTTCCCTGCCCCTCCTCACTCAGCCCCAGCTCTGCCAAAGCAGAGAAAGACAAAATCTCCAACCTCGTGGGTAAAGGTTGGTTTACAGGCTGGAGAATGAATACTTAGAGTCCGCAGACCAGAGTAGGACGTGCTATGTTCCAGGAGCTGCCTGCCATCCCATGCATGGTTTTTGTTTCTATGTTTGTTTATCTGTTTTCGTGGGAAGAGTTGTTCACATTGTGATCCCATTGCTCACAGCTTGGAGACTTCTCAGGCAGAGCTTTGTGATTCAGTCAGCCAGCTTTTGTGACTCTTCAGGGGAAACCCTGATTCCAGTGGCTTCTGGGAGGACCTCCCTAATGTGTTTCAATTCTTGTGCTACAGAAATAATTTTAGTTGACGGCTCAGTGTCTGAAAGATCTCAGAGGTCCAGGTTAGTTGAGACTGCTGGTCTTCTTATAGAGTCACCCTCCTCCTTAGCTGATCCTGCCTTTTCCCTAATTCAACCACAGGGAGTCAGCAGCTTCAGTCCATTGGTTGGGAACATTTGACTCTTTCAGCTGTTTGTTGGGTATTTCAGAGGGCAGTCATGATAGGCCCCTTTTTAGGACCACACCATAGCATCAGTAAAAGTGTCAGGCCTTGGGGCCTCCCCGTGAGCTGGATCCTAATTTAGGCCTGTGGCTGGACCTCCTCTAGGACTGCTGGGTCTGGACTCAGTCAGAGAAGTTGCACCTAATCCTCAAGACACTGGAGGCCCCAGGGAGTGAGGCAGTTTTGTGGGGGCACACCCTCATGGAGACAGGGGATGGGAGAAAAGGTATGGGATGTGGAACAGTTAGAGAGTGGACCAGGATGGGGATAAAATCTAGACTGTAAAAAAAAAAAAGATTAAATAAAAAAATGTTTAAAAAAGAAAGAGTGTTTTAGAAGAGGGAAAAAAATGTCAGGCATACAAACCCCTTTTGCCAGTATCAGAAGTGGAGTATAAAGTACTCACTTTCTGAAGGTCTTAGAAATGTTCTTTCTTCTAAAATGTTAGATAATGAAGGGGAAGAACTGGGGCACTTTGCTTTCTGAGACAAGGCTGCACCAAGTCCCTGAAATGATGTCCTTTATGTTGCATCTTAGTTGCATACAGCAAAAAAGAACCTTCTTCAGCCTCCTTTATAATTGAAATGAGGGAACACCAAGTTCTAGCAAAGCCAAGTGAGTCATTCAAGGTCGCAGAGCGGAGGTGGAAGGGCCTTCTGGGCTCTTGGCCTTCCAGGCAAACTTTCTTCCTTCCACATTGCTGAGAGCTAAAGCTGCAACACAGAATCAAGGTGAGATGTCCTCTGTCTCCTGGACCTGCAGTTGAGACACTGTGAATCTCTACCATAGCAGGTGGTTTGGAAATACCCACAATCTCCCTAGTCTTCCTTTGAGAAGCACTTGTTCTGTGGCCTATGAATAGATAATGTATCAAAGGTCTGACTATGTGATTCCTACCCAGAATCATTGTTGTTGATAGTTTCTTTGGAACTCATCATATAGAATTCTGTCTGATTAAATGTCTAAGCTTTCTGGGCACTATATAAACACAGATGAAACCAAAATAGATATCCTCAGTTATAAAAATTTTGGCTATTTCTCTAGCTGTCCATTCTGGTCATCATCTTATTCCATAGTCAATCAAGATAGTCACAGTGTTTTGACCCCAAATAGTAAGTTTACTTTGAATTGATTTATTAGATTATTGACACTAATCCTGTAAAAATGTTTTCTGGCTTTGAAGCAATAAGAAAAATAATACTAGTTAAGAAAAAGACGACAAAGCCATTTGTGAGCCTTTCCTTAAGCGAACACTTACAATCAAAATGAAATAAACCACAGTGAGGTGGCACAGCCCTGTCCTTATGACCTGCTTGGGGCTCATGGGATTGCCCTTTTGTGACATGCAAAGCATCAGTGATAACAGATCTGAATCTGATCACTCTAAAGCACACTCTGTGCTACTAAGACAGTGCCCAAGTGTGTGGATGGATACCTCAAGGTTTGGCTGAATATAAAATTCAAGGATTCACTGTCTACACATAAGTTATCTCTATAAAATATTAAATTGGGCAGAAATCTCAACTATCATATATTTTTTTAAAAACATACTCGTTCTGAAATCAATATAATTTTAAAATGTGTATGCATTATTACTAAAATTATCTCACTAGTTTCTACTTTCACAGCGCAGTGGGTTCAATTGGGTTAACCAGCCAAGATAACCAGGCTTTTCTGAAAGACTTAGTGTATGCACAAGAACTTTAATGAATCACTAGACTCGGGTAAATCCTTATGATCATATTGGGAGCTTTTCAAAGGAAAAGAGAAAATCTGACTTTGTTATATTGTTTAAATCCTGTTTCTGCTCAGATGAAGATATTGACAACGCCGTTCCCAAATACATTGATTTTATCCCATTTACCATTAATTTGGCCTCAGTGTAGTTAGTTGTAATCTTTTTTACTGCCATCTTTCTTCCTCTTTTCACCAGGAATTAATTCGTCCTTGATATAAGGCTGAGTGAAGGAACTTACTCAGATATCAAACTATGTATATACGTATGTATGTATGTATGTATGTATGTATGTATATGTATGTGTGTATAATATATATGTGTGTGTATATATATATATATATATATATATATATATATATATATATATTGGACAGGGAGAATGTTAGGAATGTTGGAGTATTCAGTAGAACCCCAGAGATACTCCACAATGGCCTCTACTTTTCTAACTTGTAGATATAAAGAGAAAGGGTAAAAGTAAAGATGAATACAAAAATGAAAATCATGTCCTATTTTAAAATATATGGCTTCTACAAAACATAGCCCCTTTATTCTATATTAATTGCATGCTTCAGTTCATTTGTGATGATGTTAACAATTTATTATTAGTTATAATTCTATATTTATTTTAAGAAAAAGAAAATACTTTTATGGAGTCTGACAACACAATCAAATAAAAGTGACATATTTTTTTGTGTTGCGCACTCCCCATGGCAAGGCACCTTCCCACCTATTATCTCATTATAGTTTAATAACACTGAAAAAATTCTCATGTTTCATTCTCAAAAATCAAGGTAAACCGTGTCACTCAGGTGTAAAATATTTGCAACTTTTTTCTATTCCACACAGTTCTTATTTTTCCATAATTACACCTGTTTATATGAAGGTGTTTTTAAAACAGTTAATTAGAGTAAATGACCATCCTGATTGCCCAAGATAGTGGACTAAGTTAAAATTGGGTCCCATGAAAAGAGCACAATTGGTCCACTATCTAATATGCCAATGTATTTGAAGGAATGGGTTCATTTTCATCAAGGGACCTAGCAGTCTTCTAATACTCCCAAATATTAAAACTGGTTCTTGAATTAATGGGACTTTAATGATTTTTAGATAAACTTTGCTCTCCTTCTAGTAACACATGTAGCAAATATTTATCTAAAAATATTTATGCTTGTTAAAAAAATATAATACAGAAAGCTAATAGAAATAATTGGAAACAAGTTAAGGGTTGATAAGCAACCAGGAACAGCCCAGAATGAAACATGTTCAACTCACAGAGGCAGATAGTTACTCACACAGAAGGAAGCTAATGTCTTTTTAAAACATCATCTATGAACAAGTAGTGAGACGTATTATGCTAAATATATCCTATGTACTATTTTATCCTTGCAATAATAACAAATTGAGATAAACTAAATAAAATACAAGGAAGACTCTGTAGTTTATGGCAGGTGTGATTTATTCTACTTTATCTGAATCAGAACCTATCACCATTCAAAACATTGCCATGTGATGGGCCCAAACATTTTCTGCCAGACAATTTAGACATTCGTTGGGAATTTAAAATGGTGTAGTACAGTACATCATGGTAAAAATACATAACAGAAGGGAACTGTTCCATTCATGGTATGCAAGAAACAGAAAAAATAGAAGAGGAATGGACTCAGTCTTAATATCCTCTTTAAGGACACATGCCAGAAGACATAATATCTGTCTGATAGATGCAATCTCTTAGTAGTTCCACTTCCTGTCTAGAAACTAAGTTTTCACACATTTTTATAAGTTTTCTTCATAAGTCTTCAGAAATATTTAGGATCCAAACTGTAGCGCATGCTATAAAATAACTTGAAAGTAACTTAAAAAACTGATTGATAGAATTACTAGTAAATAGTATATAATAATTTATTAATAACTTCAAAAATATTTCTGAACTTGAAATTATATACAATTATTTTATTACTAAAATTAGCATCAAATAGATGAAGATTTTAAAATACTGATAAATACATTTCTTTTAGTGGGCCTCTCTAAGTCTTAGCCCTAACTGTATAAATGGGAGCATGGGGCTCTGCTGGTTGTTTTTTCAGAGGACCTGAGTTGGATTCCCAGGACCCACATCTGGCATTTTACAACTCCCTGTAACCCCAGCTGCTGGATGTGACACCCATGTGTGCACATTGATAAAATTAAGTCTTAAAAGATAAAACAACTGAGGAAGCCTATTCATTAAAAGCAATGTCCACCTTTTTAGGACTTTAATAAAACGCTCCTTTCATCCTATTAAGATATTTCATTATGACTTCGTTTTCCTGAATCCTCTCACATAAAATTAATTTTGCTAAGAGTTCTATTAAGAAGCCCTTCTGTATTTCACTGCTACAACAATAATTGATATTCATAACAATGACTTCATGTCATGACAAGATTCTAAAATGTTTCCAGAATGAAAAGTGACTAAAAGCTGTGCTTTAGAATTTGAGGTATGGACCATGTCAAGTTCAAACATTTTCATACTCCCATAGCTGACACACAAAGATTGACTAGTTGCTGAAGATTTCCTGTCACAGCGACCTTCATTTCTGTAACAGGGGTGCCCAGGGACCTCCCCTTAGGGCTGCTTTCTCATCAGGGCTTCATTAAGTTCCTGTTCATCTACTGAATAGTGATGGCAGCTCCCCGAAGACTCAACGAAATCTCGCAGCCATCCCAAAATCATGTCCTCAGTTTCCTTCCCTTGAGAAGAACTCCAAAAGCTGTTGTCTTATCTTTCAGAGTCTCTTCTTCTCTCTCCCTCCAGTCCTTAGTAGAAGTAGGAAGTTGCCTGGGAAAGGGTCATGCCATCTAGCATAGAGATGTAATCAGAGCTAACCAAATAGAGAAGTCCATGCCAACCCTGCTTCTATTCACGTGACTCCTCTATCTATAGGATGTCCTATGATGCTCTCCAATGAGTAGTGACTGCCTGCTTCTATAGACTTAGGGTTGTTCAGATGAGCTCAGCATCCAAAGATTTTCTAGATGAGCCTCTTCCTCAAGAGCTCTGTTAGAGTGAACACACACTTCCCATCCTTCTCTCCTCTCCCAGAGTTGTATGTTTGCCAAGCAGGTAACTAACTGCCTGGCACCCAATGCACACAGCCAAAAGCCACTAGAGTAGAGGGTTCACCAGTGAAGCTGTTCACACTGCTTATTTTTATTTTCTTTCTCTTCATGGTTTCTATTTATACGGCCTGAAGTGGGAAAGGTTTGCCAAACTATAGGATAAAGTGTTTATTAAAATATTGGACATAAAGCAGAACCAACACAAACCAAGTTTGAAAAAAATGTGCTTTTAATTTGAAAGAGATGAACCACTAATATTATGGTGAATGTATGTGCATATATATAAAACATATAAATTAAATTTATATATACATATTTATATATTATATTTTTTCATTCTTTTTTAAATTTATTTTTTTACATTACATCCTCCTTACTGCCCCCTCTCCCCATCAGCCCCTCCCACAAGCCTTTCCTGTCCCCTCTCCCCTTCTCCTGTGCGCCAGTGGGATCCCCTCTGGGTCTCCCCTACCCTGGCACTTTAAGTCTCTCCCACTGAGGCCAGACAAGGCAGAACAGTAAGAAGAACATATCCCACAGACTGGCAATAGCTTTGGGGACAGCCCCCTCTCCAGTCGTTCAGGACCCTCATGAAGACCAAGCTGCACATCTACTGCATACATGCAGGGAGGCCTAGGTCCAGCAGATTTATATTCTTTGGTTGATGGTTCAGACTCTAGGAGCCCGAAGGGACCAGGTTAGTCAACACTGGTCTTCCTGTGGCCTTCCTATTCCCTTCTGGATCTGCAATCTTTCCTCCTGTTCTTCCATAAGAGCCCCCAAGCTCCATCCACTCTTTGGCTGTGGGTGTCTGAATCTGTCTGAGTCGGCTGCTGGGTGGAGCTTCTCAGAGGACAACATGCTCCTGTCTGTAAGCATAATAGAGTGTCATTAATAGTGTCAGGGACTGGTGCTTGCCCATGAGATGGGTCTCAAGTTGGACAAGTTATTGCTTGGTCATTTCCTCAGTCACTGCTCTATCTTCAGTACCTGCTTTTTTTGTACACAGGATATATTTGGAGTTGAAAGTGTTCTAAGTGGGTTGGTGCCTCTGTCGATCTGTTGGGGTTCCTGCCTGGCTACAGGAGGTGGCTTCTTCAGGTTCCATATCCCCTATGTTGTGAGTCAAAGATAAGGTCACTCCATTGATTCCAGGTCTCTGTCTTGTCCTGGGGATACTTCCTACATCCTCCTCTCTGTCAGTTTGCACTCTTGATACCCTGGCTCCACATTCTAGCCAGCATGTGTTGTCTCTTGAGATTTTTTTTTTGAGACAGGGTTTCTCTGTGTAGTCCTGGCTGTCCTGGAACTCACTCTGTAGACCAGGCTGGACTCGAACTCAGAAATCCGCCTGCCTCTGCCTCCCAAGTGCTGGGATTACAGGTGTGCGCCACCACGCCCGGCGTGTCTCTTGAGATTTTTTGTCTTAGCCATTATGATGGGTATAAGATAGAACCTCAGAGTTGATTCGATTTTCATTTTCCTGATGACTAAGAACTTTGAACATTACTTTAAGTGCTTCTTGACCATTTGAGATTCTTCTTTTAAGAATTCTGTTTAGGTTCCTTTAAGTCCAAGTGGATCAAGAACCTCCACACAAAACAAGATAAGCTGAATCTAATACAAGAGAAATTAGGAAAGAGCCTCAAACTCATGGACACAGGGGAAATTTTCCTGAACAGAACAGATCAAGAATTGACAAATGGGACCTCATAAAAATTGCAAAGCTTCTGTAAGGCAAAGGACACTGTCAATAGGACAAAATGGCAACCAGCAGATTGGGAAAAGATCTTTACTAATCCTACATCCGATAGAGGGCTAATATTCAATATATACAAAGAACTCAAGAAGTTGGACTTCAGAGAATCAAATAACCCTATTAAAACATTTTCAACTGAGGAATATCAAATGGCTGAGAAGCACCTAAAGAAATGCTCAAAATCCTTAGTTATTAAGGAAATGCAAATCAAAACAACCCTGAGATTCCACCTCACACCAGTCGGAATGGCTAAAATCAAAAGCTCAGGTGAGAGCAGATTCTGTTAAGGATTTGGAGAAAGAGAAACTCTCCTCCATTGCTGGTGGAATTGCAAGCTGGGGCAACCAGTCTGGAAATCAGTTTGGCAGTTCCTCAGAAAAATGGACATAGTACTACCTGAGGACTCAGCCATACCACTCCTGAGCATATACCCAAAAGATGCTCCAACATATAATAAGGACACATGCTCCACTATGTTCATAGCAGCCTTATTTATAATAGCCAGAAACTGGAAAGAACCCAGATATCCTTCAACAGAGGAATGGATACAGAAAATATGGTAAATTTACATAATGGAACACTATTAAGAGTGATGAATTCATGAAATCCTTAGGCAAATGGATGGAACTAGAAAATATTCTGAATGAGTAACCTCATCACAAAAGAACGTACATGGTATGCACTCACTGATAAGTGGATATTAGCCCAAAAGCTCTGAATTCCCAAGATACACTCTACAAACCATATGAACCTCAAGAAGAAGGAAGACCAAAGTGTGAATTATTCAGTTCCTCTGATAAGGGGAAGAAAATATTCACAGGAGCAAATATGTAGATAAAGTATAGAACAGAGACTGAAGGAAAGGCCATCTAGAGACTGTACAACATATACAGTCACCAAGCCCCAACACTATTTTGGATGCCAAGAAATGCTTGCTGAAAGGAGCCTGATGTGCTGTCTCCTGAGAGGCCCTGCCAGAGCCTTACAAATACAGGGACAGATGCTCACAGCCAACCATTGGACTGAGCGCAGGGTTCCCAATGGAAGAGTTAGAGAAAGGACTATAGGAGATAAAGGGATTTGCAACCTCAAAAGAACAACAATATCAACCAACCAGACCCTGCAGAGCTCCCAGAGACTAAGCCATCAACCAAGGAGTACACGTGGCTCCAGCTGCATATGTGGCAGAGGAATGCCTTGTCAGGCATCAATGGGAGGAAAGGTCCTTGGTCTTATGAATGATTGATAGATGCCCCAATGTAGGGGAATTGAGGGTGGGGAGGTAGGAGTGGGGTGGGTGGAGGAACACCCTTATAGAGGGAGGATTAGATAGGGGCTGTCTGGAGGGGGAACCTGGTAAAGGGGATAACATTTGAAATGTAAATAAAGAATATATCAATTAAAAAAAGAATTCTGTTTAGTTCTGTGCCCCATTTTTTAATAGGGTTATTTGGGTTGTTGCTGTCTAACTTCTTAAGTTCTTTGTAAATTTTGGATATTAATACTCTGTTAGATGTAGGGTATGTGAAGAACCTTTCCCAATCTGTAGGCTGACAATTTGTCCTATTGGTACCGTCCTTTGCCTTATAGAAGCTGTGTGGTTTCATGAGGTCCCATTTACCAATTGTTCGTCTTAGAGCCTGAGCCATTGGTGTTCTGTTCTCCTCTATCAATGTATTCAAGGGTATTTCCCACTTTCTTTTTTATGAAATTTAGTGTATCTGGTTGTCTTAGTTTTTAGTGTATCTGGTTGTCTTGGGTTTTACTGTTGTGAATAGACACCATGGTCAAGTCACCATGAGCATGATAAGGACAATATTTGATTGGAGCTGATTTACAGGTTCAGAGGTTCAGTCCATTATTAAGGTAGGAACACGGCAGTGTCCAGGCAGGCATGGCACAGGAGGAGCTGAAAGATCCACATCTTCAACTGAAGGCCGCTACAAGACTGGCTTCTAGGAAGCTAGGATGAGGGTCTTAAAGCTCCTGCCCACAGTGACACACCTATGCCAACACGGCCACACCTCTTAATAGTACCATTCCCTAGGCCAAGTATGTACAAACTATCACACCCATTTTATGTTGAGTTCCTTCATCCACTTGGACTTTAGTTTTGTGCAGGGTGATAAATATGGATCCATTTTCATTCTTCTATGTGTAGACATCTAGTTAGACCAGCACCACTTATTGAAAATGCTTTTCTTTTCCCATTATATGGTTTTGGCTTCTTTATCAAAAATCAAGTGTCCATAGGCCTGTGAGTTTATTTCTGGGTCTTTGATTCAATTGCATCGATCAACCTGTCTCTGTGCCAACACTATACAGTTTTTATCATTATTGCTCTATAGGACAGCTTGAGGTCAGGGATGGTGATTCCTCCTGATATTCTTTTATTGCTGGGAATTATTTTGGCTGTCCTGAGTTTTTTGTCTTTCCATATGAAGTTGAGAATTGCTCTTTCAAGGTTTATAAAACATTGTGTTGAAATTTTGATGAGGATTGCCTTTTTGTGTGTTTTTATTTGAGAAGAAATTGTTAACATTATGGTTAGTTTATACATTTATATGTTGCATATTTACATAATATATAAATTAAATATATACTATTCATATATCATATTTTTATATATTACATGTTTTGTTCATTCTGAAGTTGTGTCAGGGAAGTAAAATTCTTATAAATCCTGTCAGTTCCCTTATGCACATTTTGCCCATGCTCAAAAACATAGTGTTGACTACTGTCATGCCTTTTCTCCCTGCATAGAAGAGGGTAAAGAACAACTGTTGAATTTATAACAGATTCACCAAACACTGAAAAATGCCCTGAAACAATAAATAATATGCATACATATTAGTGTATATTTGCAGAAACATCCCTAGATAGAGACATGGGCATTGAAGAGAATTAAGCTAAAGAAATTTTCATTCTTAGAGGATACTTCCAGTTTTGTGAAGATAGGTAGCTTTTTATATCCCAACACATCTAGAAAACGTATTCTTAAAATCTTTATGTGATTTAGGTTGGAAATTGCTGGGCTTCTTATGAATGTGTCAGAAGAAAATAGAAAAAAAGAAGCTCCTTTTTTCTGCTGCCAGATACTTGTCAAGAAAATGTTTCTGAGTCTCCATCTGCTTCCTTTGTTTCCTAGGGGAAAATAAGCTGGTAGGAGACCTTCTGGTCTTAGGAGGAGCCACGCTGTATGGGATCTCAAATGTCTGGGAAGAATCCATCATCCGAACTCTCAGCCGTGTGGAGTTCCTGGGAATGATTGGTCTCTTTGGTGCATTTTTCAGTGGAATTCAATTGTGAGTAAAAATAACCAGGAACAAAACAGCTGTAAGAAGTGGGTTTTAGTTTTACAGTTCTTGGCCTTAGACTGTAAAAACCTAAGCAGAAAAGCAATCACCATACTTCTACACAAAGATCTTATTAAATCTACAAACTATATCCTTATTAATAAATTACTTCCAAACTAAATAACTATATTATACATTAGTATAAAACATTAAATAGGTTTTAAAGATTATTTTCAGGAAATAATTAAAAGTATATGCTTTCTCCCAGGGAGTGGGCTACAATTTAAAAAAGACGTTACAAGCAAAGGCCAAATGTTATGATTTGATACACTTCTAATGGGGTATGTTTGCTTATTAGTGACAGCTGCTAAGAAATTTCTATTTTAAAATTGGAGTTTTACTGAGAGATGGCTCAGCACTTTAAGACACTGGCTTGCTTTTCCAAAGGACCAGGTTCAATACTTAACACCCATATGGAAGCTCACAATCCTCCACAACTCTAGTCCTAGGGGATCTGATCTCGTCTTCTGTTCTCTTGATTACGAGGCATATATGTGGTGCAGAGATATACATGCAAATATCCATATACATTAAATAAAATGAAACAGTACTTAAAAATAGAATTGCCCTTTTATAAGTGTTCTTTATTGCCCATGGGTTCACAAGAATGAACCATATTTCAAATTCAACTATCAGAATTTAGCATTCTCTTTAAAACAGCAGGGATGTATGAAACTGAGACTCACTAAATGTCAGAAAAGAGAAGTGCACCAGATTTTCAATATTTCCAAAATTGGAGCAAAAGTCATTCCTTAATGCATTATCGCGTCGCTCAGAATTTGTTGTAGGAAAAAAAAATTGATACCACCTGATATCACATTTTGTACATTGGATGTTTCCAGCACACTTCTCAAACTCTAAGTATCCTGAATACTGGTGCAAACTCTCTAGCAGGCAAGACGTAGAAATGGGAAAACTGGGATTTTATTTGAGGTTCATTATAAAACTGTGATGGCACTGCGAAGCTCCTAGATTTGCTGACTCATGTTTGTAAGAGGAAAAAGGATTTTTTTTTTTTTAGATCAACCATTGATGGCCAACATTTTAAAGCTAGGTGCTTTATTTTGTGCACTATTATTATGATTGGGTCCAAAATATATTCCCAGAGATTCACTGCTCTTTTGCCTGGTCATACTCTATCATAGCTAATGGAGCTCTGTGGGACGCACTCCTGCCAAAATAAGAGCTTTGTGTTGTGAATGAGATATATTGAGCGTGCACCGGACTCAAATCCTTGCTGGCAGAGTAGTTAAAATGGTGCCAACCGCACCTCGTACTCTGCCTATAGAGTGATTCTCAGAGTTGTCTTTGGACCAGCAACACTGCCATCACCCAAGAACTGTCCATTAGCATTGCACGTCTCTAAGCTCTCCAAGCTTTACTGAATCTGAAGGCCTAGGGAGGAGGCCCCAGAGAGAGTTGTTTAACACACTCCAAATACCTGTGTAGCTCTGAGAACCACTGCTCTATTGAAGGTTTGGTGAGTAAATTGATTCATCCTGTACGCATGGAATTTTCTGAAGCTTACCATTTGTTTCTCTAAAGCACACGAACAAAAAGAAACAAAACCCTTCCAAGTGTGTTTGGTTGAGGACAGTAGTGAGGCTTAACTTCTCCCAGACCTTTCCTGCTGCTGACCACACTTAGCAAGACCTTTCAGGGAGAGACCACAGACTGCCTCTGCAGGGGTCAATTCATTTTTGAAGCTCAACTGGTTGCTTTAATAGTTGTGTAAATATGGTAAATAACAGGTAAAAAAAAAGAAATAATGTGTGTGATTGTCTTGCCCGTTTTCTTTGACTCCACAGAGCCATCATGGAACACAAGGAGCTTTTAAAGGTACCTTGGGATTGGCAAATAGGTAAGGATCTGCTCATTTAAGATGGGTTGGTTGGTTGCTTGGTTGGTGGGTTGGTTGGTTTTTGTTGTTTTGTGTTGTTTGGGATTTCTTTTTTTTAATCTGAGACATTTTTTTTTTGAAAAGTTGTGCGGCTAGGGAATGGATGGGATAGACTAGGAGGGGATTTCGACTGACAAAAGGAGATGAAATTACCTTGCCTGGTTGGAAGTTCTTCACACAAGAAGACTGGATTTCCTAAATCTTCTCCATGCCCTGCTTCTGCTTCTGCCAGTTAGCACGGTCAAGGTGTTTTATGGAACGTACAGAAGTGTGTTATTAGGTTAAAGACAAACCAGAAAAGAAAGGCCCTAGGCAGTAGTGGTGCAGAAATGAGAGCAATTTGCTCCAGACAAGAAATACAGAATTGATGTGATCATTAAAAAGCAGCACTTTGGTAAAGGGAGAAAACGGCGCTTCAGCGCTTAACAAAAGACATGAGAAGACACAAAATAGTAAGCATTCTAAGCTCTTTGGAACCTTTTCAGAAGGGAGCACTTAGACTTAAGAAGTTATTAATTGATCTCTAGCTGGCCTTAGAGAGACTGGACAGGCATGTAACTACTCAGTAGACATCCAGGACAGCTTAGATTTCACCTGTTTCTAAAGTCACTTTCTTTTAAAGAATTTTAGAGTATGGATTACCAGATACTTGATGATATTCTTATCACCTAGGAGGCAAGATCTAGGAGAAAGCGTTTCCTCACTTTACTCAGAAATTCTGTCGAAAGGCAAAGGATCCCAGCAGTCAAATGAGTTGAGTTCAGGCCAAGTGAGGCAGTGCTTAGAAAACATGAGCAGCCATGGGTGTAAATCAGGGTTGGGGGTGTATAGGTGGTACCCTTCCACCTCCAATAGGAGTATCTTTGATAGAAGTGACTGCTTCAGCATATTTTCCTTCCATTGACAAAAAGATCCTTGACATATTCCCTCGCACCACTGTATCCACCCCAAGCCCATACGCAAGCAGAAAGAACTGTTTTTCTACCAACATTCTGCCCTCTGGTGGCTGAATGAGGGAAGGAAGGTTGTATGATCTATGATGGATGGGTTATCTCAGTGGCTTCAGACAAGGGCTAACCAACCCTTATGTTTGTTCCAGACTCCTCCATTTGTTTGATTCTCGAGGATGGGACAGGAAATGCTATAATTAAATGAAAATCAATAGAGAGGAGGGAGGGAGGAAGAGAAGAGATGGGGCAGCTGGGAAAGAAACCATCTGCAGGGGCCAGAAGCATGTGCCTTTGTGACTCTTGAAGTCCGGACTCGTGTGACTCAGGCTTCGCAGCACTTCACATACAGTGGTCAGGGAGGATAAATTAAATTCAATATTAACGGTAATGGCAGTAATCAAAAGGAATTCATCCTCTAATTATGTAGATGTCATGTACATGTCCGCTGAGACTTTGTCATAATTCAGCGTTAGTTAAATGTGCCATTACTTCGTAGCTTTATCCTAAGCTCTCAGATTGCCATTAAGACATCCGTCCTCTGCAGCCCAGGATGAAGAAGACTGTGCAAAAGGATCATATCACAGGGGCATCCAATTAATTGCTGGTTAGAAACAAGGTTAAAATGGCCTAGATATAGGATCCTTTTCTCCTTTCTGAAGCACCTGTGTGTCTGGATTGGAGATTTATACCCTAGCCACCTTTGTTCCTGTGATCAACTACAGGGATTGGCTGTCTAGCTCAGATATAGGCATGTGACGTCCAGGACATTGCTGATCAGTGAATGAGCAAGTGAATGAGGAGGTGGCTTTCTGCTGCCATTATAAAAGCAAAGGGGAGCAGTAGAGAGCATAGCGGAGGCGGAAGACCATGTTACACTGTCTTCTGCGGAACTGAGAAATGACAGAGAAGTCACTGAAGATCATGGACCAAAGAAACTTCAGGAGTTCAGCCAAGGCCTGACAATCAGTTCCCAGTAAAGCATACACATACACATACATCACACACACACACACACACACACACACACACACACACACACATACACACACACACACACACACACACACATACACACACACACACACACACACAGAGAGAGAGAGAGAGAGAGAGAGAGAGAGAGAGAGAGAGAGAGAGAAGGGAGAATAGATTCCAAGACTATCTTCATTTACCATTATCTGTCAAAGATTTCCCCCTAATCCCTTTCTATCTACAACTCTAATATACCTCATAGAATCTTTGGGTCATCTCCTATGTTATCAATGCAGAGAGTATTTTTTTCCCCTATAGGATAAGTAGGAAAAGAAATGCTTTATGTTTTCTGGACATGAAGATTATTTCTAATGGATTAATTACTATATGAACTGATTTCAAGGTGGAGTGACTAAAAGCAAGACAATTGTTTTCATCCCTTTGTTTTACTCTACTTAGCAGGAAGACTGCTTGTGATTATTTAATCAGTAAACTCAAGTAAAACATAGGTCTTCATACAGCTGAGCTGTCCTCCCGACCAGGAGTGTTAGCTCACAACCAGAAATCTACTAAACAACTTAAATATACCCTTTATCTCATGCTCCAGCATGTGTTCATGGGTATATGAGCAAACGTGATCTGCTGTGGAAGTCAACTATGGAGGAAAGAGCTTGCCGGGGGCCAATAGACATAGATTTGGCTTACATGGAGGTACCTTTTCACTTCCGATATGGCTGATGACTTTTTTGTTACCTTACCTGCCAATGGGATCATGTGGTCCCAGAGCAGGGAGGTCCTGCTGGGAAGGTGGCTCAGTAGGTAAGGTGATGGCTGAAAGAAGTCTGAGGACCTGAGGTCTGAGCCCCAGAACTCAGGTAAAAAGCCAGGCATGGTGGAGGGCATCTGTAAACCCAGCATCCTGGAAGGCAGAGGCAGGTAGATCCCTGGGTCTTGCTGCCCAGCTAGTCTACCTAAATTTGGTAACCTCTAAGTTCTTCAAGACTTCCTGTCTCAAAAAGAAAAAAATTGGAAAGCAATGGAGAAGACACTTGATGTTGGTCCTTGATCTACACATGCATACACACACACACACAAACACACACACACACACACACACAAACACACACACACACACACACATTCACACACTCACATAGACATAGAGAGAAACAGAGACACAGACAGGCAGGCAGGCAGGCAGACAGACAAGTATACACATACAACAGAATGTATGATGGTAAGACTTATGCCTGGGTTTCTGAGGTGGGCTCACTAGGTTTTCAGTTGCATGTGATAAAACTAATTTGCATTGTCTTAGCATGTCCAGATAGCCCAGTACTCTTTATAGGTTTGTCCGAATACGTATGTTCGAAGATATTATTTTATCTTGCTATTACTAATAAAATGTCTTAGTCTAGTGCATACAAAGGAAAGACAGAACACTAGTAGGACCTTAAAGGAAAAGAGGAAATAAAATCTATGTGGCACACACACACACATACACACACACACACACACACACACACACACACACACTATAGGCACATATGTATACACATACACAAAATGAATTAGTCATTTGTCAAGCAGGATATCCCTTCTCTCTTCATCTTCAGAATATCTCAGCAATAGACACTGGTAGCAAGCACTCAGAGTTCAGTCAGACTGCCCAGTCAGGGCAGGCTCCTTGGCCTGTTTCTCACAGACTGATGTCTTCCCCCCCTCCTGCTCTGCACATAAAATGATCCTCCTGAGGCTAGGCACATTTGTTAAGAGAGAGGCAATAGAGAGCTGAGAGGGAGAGAAGGAAGAAAGCAGGCATCTGTCCTTATTCTATACTACTCTTGGACAGGACTCCAGAAACGGTTGTCTACTTGTGATCAACCTCTATGGTACTCCCCTAATTTCTGACCTTAGGCAATATGACTTCTGCCTTTAGTTTTCCACGTCATGTGGTGTGATTCATAGCTATTGCACCTCTCCAGATGCCTCTCTATCCCTGTTTTCCTTGTCACTGTCATTATTGAAATACATTTGTATCATGCACAACACCCTCTGCTCAATCTGGTATAGGCTGTGTTCCTTGGCCAACATACTCAATGAGCTCATCTCCTGCTTGTCTGACAACAGTAGTAACAGCAATGGCCTCACTTTGCTTTTGAGATTAGATAATGTATGTACACATAGTAAAGACCCCATCAGGATTAGCCAGTAGTGTTTTTTTTTCAGTTTCTCCACCTTAAATCTCATCCCTGCATGAGAACAGGAGAAACCAAACTCTAAACTCAGTAAGAAAATACATTGCAGACAAGAAATGGTTATGCACACAACTCTTTTTTACAAATGTACTTAATGTAACCATGTAGTTGCTAGCCAAAAATATTTCATTTGTCTGATCACATCTACTGATTGAAAACTCTCCACAGACAACAAAATTGGGTCTTGAGGTGACTCACTGATGTCCATTAAGGACCTAATGTCTATGTCAGAGCAGCAGATGGACAAGATGTGGTAGTCCATCACCCCAGCTCTGCCTCATCATGTGCTTTATGGCTGTACCTCACTCCCAAAATAGGGTATCCATCCACACAAGCACTAGCCAGCTTAGTAGAAGAACTATAACGGCAGTATGTGTGTCACTCTGCCACCGCATCTAATTCAGCAACTTTGTGAAATATACTTAAGAATGTTTCAACTGGAACCACCCTGAGTTGGCCCAATTGCTAGTGCGAAGGCCTACCGTATAGCTGTCTTCCTACTCTGCTCAGCTCAAAGCTTTGGTTTCAAAGCCGTGTCTCTTCTCTCAGCATGCTCACGATGCATCCAGAACTCCACTAGACAGATCCGCATGAATGACAAAGACCTTTCTGAACAACGCGCGTTCAAACAGTCCTTGACATCCGCTAAAAACCCCAGTCCTCTCATTGTTCTCATTATCGCAGAAAATGGCACTGGAATCCACGCATTTGCTCCAGTAGAAAGCCAGTCACCACCTTGATGTCTTCCTTTCCCTCACCACTACCTTCAAGCCGTCAATAAGTTGGCTCAGTAGTTACAGACCCAGTCACTTTCCTTTACTCCCCAAGTGAGCCACCAGCTTTTCTTGCTGGACAGAGATGCTATTCTTCTCACAGCTCTCTTCTTATCCCTTCCTCATTCCATTCCTCCTCCAAAGAGTAGCCAAAATCATCTTTTCTCAGGCCTCTCGGGGGACAGGATGAGGAAGTTTGACAGAACTTACCACATGTCATCGCAGGGTAGGTGTCCAGCCATAGAGCAGCCCAGGTAACACCTCTGGGGGGGGGGTGGTCAGGGAACACAGTCTGAGGTCCTGGGAACTGCTGGAGCTGGCTTGGGGGGTTCCCAGACCTGCAGGGAGTCCAGGGCTTTCTGGTTCTCCAGGCTCTTGGGCATGCAGGCACTTCTGGAAGCCTCAGAAGACCTGAGGATGAAATGGGGGGGGGGGGCCCTGCGGGCAAGATCTTGCCCTGGGCTGAGGGAGAGCAAAGAGGGGAGCTGACTGAATCCTGTGGGGATGAGTCCTTGGCTTGATCAGCAGGCAGCTGGCTTGGCTTGGTGGTCATGGCTGGGAGCACAGAGAGGCCTTGTACAGAGATTAGGCACAGCTCTATAGATGAAGGCCTGCTCCATGGCTCCCCACAGTGGAGCTCTGTGAAAAGAGACAGTCTGTGGTTTTAAGGCATTTATTGTCATGGCGGAAAGTGGATGAGCGGAAACCATACCCCACTTCTCAGGGTGGGCCTGAGGTTAAATACCTTTTACAGGGAGGAGTGTCTTGGAAGGAAAGATTAATTGGCTGCACCCTTCAGACCTTTAAGTACATTATTAAAATGGAAATCTGTCTTGAGCTTACATGACCTGTGGTCAGGTCCTCTGCCGGTGGAGGGGCTTGCCTTATGTGATAGATGGCCACACATCTATGGAGGGCTTGTGTCAGGAGCCTAGTGTCCAGGAACCAGGTAAAACGCCTACCATCCCTTTAGGTTTACCAGGGTTTCTAACCTTACTCAACCAGGAACCAGGCTGCCTTTCACGGTCCTACATCCTACTGCAATTACAAATTTCTTTTTAAGATATACAGTGCTCAGTGTGGTCCTCTTCTAGAGAAACCAGACTCCCCAGTTCCTCTAACTCATCCCTGTTATTCAGTCATCCTGGCTTCTGGAAGCCACCAGAATAAGCACAACTTTACCCTACTTGAGAATCTTTTCAGGTGACTATGTCTCTGCCTAAAATATTTCTATGCCTCCTCTAATCTCTTGCTGAGGTTCCTGGGAACTGCTGGAGCTTGCTTGGGGGGTTCCTGGACCAGCAGGGAGTCCTTCCCATTCAAAGTAAATGCCACTTTGGCAAGGCAGACTTATATGAGCATCCTTCCTAAAACAAACCCTGGCCATTCTCTTATAAGAAACCTTACCATGAGCAGCTCAGAGCTTTTTGTCTATCCCTCATTTTGCCAGATGCCTAGACGAAAGCATTGGCATGCTAGATTCCCAAGGAAGACTTCATTGAAAAACAAAGTGACTACAAAGCATTAGAACTCACCAGTCTGCCCCAGCATATGATTTACCAGATAATAAGATGGAAAGTTTGGATTCTAGAACTTGTGAACACAGTCATCCTATGATCTAAATCAACAGTGCCCAAGACAGTGAGGCAGGCAGGCAGGTAGACAGACAGACAGACAGACAGAGAGAGAGACAATCTGACAGTAGAGAGGCAGGCAGGCAGACAGGTAGAGCAAGGGAGGGAAGGAGAGAGGGAGAAAAGGAGAGAGGGAGGGAGAGAAAGAAGAAAGAAATGAAGAAGAAGGAAGGAAGGGAGGAAGGATGGAAGGAAGGATGGAAGGAAGGAAGGAAGGCAGGCAGGCAAGTTTTGGTGTATCTGCACTGTATTCTACGCAAATTTGATTATCTTCAGTAGAATTATTTAAGGGTAGGTCTCGCTCCCTGTCTTTTAACGCCAGACTTCTTAAGGAATACTGAATTGATTCTCAAATCTTTTATGTGTTAGTCATAGGTTATCTAGTATTTGTTAATTTTTTTGTAAGTTGGCTAACTAGAAAATGAATTATAAGTGGCATGAAATCCAAGTATAAGGAAATTGATTACTTTTATGGAATTAAAAGTTTTTGTGGGGAGTTGCATGCTTCCTACTAGTATTTTAGCAGATATATACATGTAATGAGATATACTAGCTTAAGTGAACTCAGAAAATAGGGGTAACATCTCTCTCAGTATGAAGGGCATGTCCACCACACTAGAGGGGGCTGTTGTACTATGTGCTTAATACTCACCATGATTTTTATGAGTATCTGATGTAGCTTTCCTTAAATTTAGGATTAGAAACATAGAATAAGCCCTGTACTCCTTAGTGTATCATAAAAACAAAACAAATTCATTTCTGGAGGAATCGCTGGTCTTCTTAATCAGAGGCACCGGACACCCAATAATAACCAAGTTCCCTTGAATTCACAGGATTCAAAAGAAGTGAGGTATCTATATCCTACCCCAGATGCAGTTGATCCAAGATTCCATTAGAAATATTATTTATGAATTGTATTGTGTCTTTATACGTTCAAGGCAGAGCAATGAGTATTACTTTTGTGCATGTGTACCACATAAATACCTGGAAAGTGATAGACTCTATAATTACTTCTAAAACCCTGTTTTATGTCATCTAAAACTCCATGCTCCTGGTCAGGATTAACAATGGTGTGTCAAGAGGTCACAGTAGCCTAGGAAACGTGACAGAAGAATGGCACTCAATTTGGGAGAGGCAAACCAAATTAAGTCATTTTAGAGAAACTAACAGATTTCCTGTGTCCAAAGCAATCACACTGTCTGCCCAAAGACATGGTTAAGACATGGGAGTTCAAGTCCAGGTTGTCTCAGTGAAACACTTGTGTAGATAACCATTTGTAGCAGTACATGATATATTTCTATTTATATATTTTAATATTTAATATAATATAAAATACATCTTGCAAGTATAAACTAAGAGAATAAAAATGTTTTGAAATACATAGGCAGGCCACAAGAGATGGCTCTGAAACTGAGGGAGCTTTGCAGTTCTTGCAGAGGGCTTGCATGTGGTTCTTCCCACCCATAGTGGGGGGGGGGGGCTCACAATGGCTTTCACCTCCAGACCTAGGGCATCTGATACTTCCTTTTGGTTGCCACGGGTGTGCGCCTGTGTGTGCTCACACACACACACACACACACACACACACACACACACACACACACACACAGAGTGAGAAAGAGAGAGAGAGAGAGAGAGAGAGAGAGAGAGAGAGAGAGAAGCAGGGAGAAGAAAGGGAGAAAGAGGAGAGACAGAGAGACAGAGGCAGAGTTAACAAGAAGTATCCTTTCTCAGCTACACAGGAAGAAGCATACTGTGCGTTTTCCAAGCACAAGTTTTAAGTTCCCACTTATGTTTTATCTATGTACCAGCCAATAGTAAACACCATTTAACACAGTGAAAGAAAAGAAAGTACCTTTCGTGAGTCTTGGGTGATGCACCCCTACCCCTTATCCTCAAAGCCCAGATGCTCAAGATGCTTCAACGAGGCCCTGACTCCGCCTTCTTCTTACCCCCCAGGGCTGCTCTATGTTGGCTTTAGTGCCTGCATGTTCGGTCTCTACAGCTTTATGCCGGTCGTCATAAAGAAAACGAGTGCCACCTCGGTCAACCTTTCTCTGCTCACAGCAGATCTGTACAGCCTGTTCTGTGGACTGTTTCTCTTCCACTACAAGGTACGTTGAATCGGGGTTTCTCTGTACCAATAGCAGTTTGGGAATATCGAGTACTGGTGGGAGTGTTATGGGATTTAGTGTGGGGGAGGGTCTTGACTTTATGTGGTGAGTGGGAATTCAGCTCTAGGTGGATATCCACCATTTGCATATTCATATTTCAACACAAAATAAAGGCAGCCCTTTGTCCTGAGAGACCAGTGATTAGGGACCATTGCCAACAATAGGTCAGCAAAAGCTATGGGGAGATAAGATCTTTAATAGTGGGGGTCGGATACTCAAGGCACAATTAGCAAATCAAAAGATTCCCAAGAAGAAGGAAGGAAAAGACCCTGGTCCTGAAAAGACTGAATCCGGTTTTGTAGGAGAGTATCAGAACAGAGAAATGGGGTGGGGAGTGATTGGGGAACAGGTGGAGAGAAGAGGACTTATGGGACATATGGTGAGGGGGGGAACTGGGAAAGGGGAAAGCCTTTGGAATGTAAACAAAGAATATAGAAAATAAAAAAAAATATGGGGGGATGGTTCAATAGAGAAGATGCTTTCCAATCTGAGATTAGAAAGTTATATCCAGTTCCTGAACTGCAGCTACAAAACATATTTTACCAAAGCCCTTGGTAGATTATGTTCTCTTTGAGGAAGTGACATAATCCTGGAAGTTCTGACTCGCAGATGTTCTATAACAAACATGAATGGAAAAGGCCATTGTGTCTCCTCAAGGAAGTTTCTTAACTAAATTACTATGGTTTGGTAGAAAAAAAGAAACGACTTGTGCCAAGCAGTTGCACTCAATATATCAGCCCTGGAAGAAAGAAGAGATGATCCCTCTAAAGATTGCTGTCTCTTCAAAGGCGAGACTGCACAGGTTACTCTCCTGTTATCATAAAACACACTGACAAAAAACTACTTGGGGGGGGGGAAGGGATGGTTTATTTCAGCTCACAGTTCAGAGGGCAAACCCAGTCCATGCATTTGAGGGAGGGCTGGCCTGGCATCCAGGAAGTGCAATGACCACATTCCAGGGCACACAGATGACGGAATGAAACAGGAGCCAGTCTAGTACACCCTCAAAGCCCTCCCCCATAATATACATTCTTCAGCAAGGCAATTTCTTCCCACCCCAGTCCTTCCATAAGCTAACCAAACAGCACCATCTATAGATCCAATCCTCAGATACATGTGCCTGGGGGGGGGGCATTTCTCATTCAAAAATACAGAAAAGACTCTACATGCATCTTCACAGGGGCAGGCATGACTAATCGAATATGGCGTGCCAAGGTCCACTGTTATTCCTCTTCACGCCACACTTGCTGCATTCGTTAACAACCAGGGTTGGCCTATGAGAAGAAAGCCACTTTGGTGTTCTTTCAGTAGTTGTGTGAGGTCAGGATCGGTGGGGAATAAAACACAGTATAGCCATGGGCAGAATGTCCAAGCACATATTGTCCAAAGTAGGACACCCAGAAGAAGAAAGGGCAGCAAATGAAAAGCCTATGCCCTGCCGGTGAAGAACCTCCCTCAGTCAGTATTACCAGTACTGGGTGTTGGGGCATGTTAGCAAATGGAACTCCTTCAACCACATGAAACTGGGCTTGGGTTCGGGCACGTGGGCTCTTGTAGAAATGATAAGCTGAGAAGTGTCGGTACTTGACATGAGGAGAGGCAAAGCCAAAGTGAACGATCAGAATTCTTGCAGAAAGAACAGAACAGTGAGAGGGGAAACACAGGCCCAGCCAGTAGACGGGAGCGTGTGGGTTAATGGGGGAGGGGGGGTTGAGGCAGTGGGGGGTGACCCATGTCCTGCCAGATTCAGGACACTGTGTGGACAGACACAGGGAGTTGGACTGCACGCCCCCTGGCTGCTGGGTGGACATCTGGCTATGAGAAGCCACGAGATGTCAGTTAGCAGGAGTGAGGAAGGCGCAGTCTCGAGGTTCTCAGTCTTCGACACACCAGACTCCCACTGGATATCTTGGAAGAGCTGAGAACCAGGTGGGGGTCCTGAGGACCTGAGCTCTGGCCTGGGACTGAAGGAAAAGGGGTGGGGGTGGGGGAGAGCTCTGGATGGGTCCCACGGGATGAGAGTGTCTTGGCTTGGTTGGATGGCTTGGGTTGGTGGGAGCCATGGCTGTGAACACTGGGAGGTCTTCCAGCGGGAGACCATGAGAAGCTCTTTAGGGGAAAACCTGCCCCATTGTTTCAGCATGGTGGGTCCAGATGAGAAGAGGCAGTCCATGGTTTTTGAGCATTTATTGTAGAGAAGTAGAGAGAGAGGAAAAAAGTAGAGGCTGGCCATGGCCACATGGCCGGCCACATGAAGAGAGGAGGAAGGGAATGCGGGGGGGGGGGGAGGAAGGGGACTAGAGAGAAGAGAGTAAAAGAAAAGAGTAAGAGAAAGGAGGAGGGGCCAAGCATCCCCTTTTATAGTGGGCCAGGCCTACCTGGCTTTTGCCAGGTAACCATAAGGAGAATGCCAGATGACTGTGGCGGTTGAGTCCAGACAGAAGACCAGGGGCTTGGGGTGTTGCTCTACATGACTGATGGCCACGGGATTATGGAGTTGAGGGCCTCGTGTCAAAATCCTAGTGTCTGGGAGCATGACCAACAGGTCTGTCCCTTGTAGAATTCATCTACTGGGTCTCCTGGAAGTCAAGCCTTGCTCAACCAGAACACAGACTGCCTTTTGAGGTTTCACAGGAGGGGGTGCTGGAAACAGATGTGAGAGACTATGCAAGCAAGTAGGAGAGATGCTATACTATACGCTTCCCCAAATGCAACTGACAAATTTAAAATTTTTTTTAAGGCACAGAACATGGTTATTTTATTTTATTTTTTATGGGTTATTTTATTTATTTACATTTCAAATGTTATTGCACTTCCCAGTTTCCCCTCCACAAGTCCCCCATCCTCTCCTCCCTCCCTCTGCCTCTATAATAGTGCTCTCCCACCCGCTCACCCACTCCTGCCTCAGTGGCCTAGTGTTCCCCTAGCCTGGGTTTTCAAGCCTCCACAGGACCAAGGGTCTCCCCTCACAGTGATGCCAGATGAGACAAACCTCGATATTCATAAGAGAAATGGATCAAAAGTTCTCTTTGTTGGATCTTTGTGTGGTTTTGGTATCAGCGTAATTGTGCCTTCATAGAATGAGTTGGGTAGTGTTCCTTTTATTTCTATTTTGTGGAATAGTTTAAAGAGTATTAGTGTTAGGTCTTCTTTGAAGGTCTGATAGAATTCTGCACTAAAACCATCTGGTCCTGTGCTTTTTTTGGTTGGAAGACTTTCAATGACTACTTCTATTTCTTTAGGGGTTATGCGACTATTTAGATGATCTATTTGATCCTGATTTAATTTTGGTTATTTGGTATCTGTCTAGGAATTTGTCCATTTCCTCCAGATTCTCCATTTGTGTTGAGTATAGGTTTTTGTAGTAGGATCTGATGATTTTTTGAATTTCCTCAGTTTCTGTTGTTATATCCCCCTTTTCATTTCTAATTTTGTTAATTTGGATACTGTCTCTGTGCCCTCTGATTAGTCCGCCTAAGGGTTTATCTATCTTGTTGATTTTCTCAAAGAACCAGCTCCTGATTTTGTTGATTCTTTGTATGGTTCGCTTTGTTTCCACTTGATTGATTTCAGCCCTGAGTTTGATGATTTCCTGTCTTCTCCTCTTGGGTGAATTAGTTTCTTTTTGTTCCAGGCTTTCAAGTGTGCAATTAAGCTACTAGTGTATGCTCCCTCCGGTTTCTTTTTGGAGGCACTCAGGGCTATGAGTTTTCCTCTTAGCACTGCTTTCATTGTGTCCCATAAATTTGGGTTTGTTGTGCCTTCATTTTCATTAAATTCTAAAAAGTCTTTGATTTCTTTCTATATTTCTTCCTTGACCAAGGTATCATTGAGTAGAGTATTACTCAGTTTCCATGTGTATGTGGGCTTTCTGTTGTTTTTGTTGTTATTGATGATCACTCGTACTCCTTAGTGATCTGATAGGAGACATGGGATAAGTTCAATCTTCTTCTATCTGTTGAGGTCTGTCTTGTGACCAATTATATGGTCGATTTTGGAGAAGGCACCATGAGGTGCTGAGAAAAAGGTATATTCTTTTACTTTAGGATGAAATGTTGCATATATATCTGTTAAATCCAACTGGTCCAAAGTTTCAATTAGTTTTACTGTGTCCCTGTTTAGTTTTTGTTTTCCTGATCGGTCCATTGAGGAGAGTGGAGAGTTGAAGTCACCTACAATTATTGTGTTAGGTGTGATGTGTGCTTTAAGCTTTAGTAAAGTTTCTTTTATAAATGAGGGTACCCTTGCATTTGGAGCATAGATGTTCAGAATTGAGGGTTCTTCTTGGATTTTTCCTTTGACCAGTAAGAAGTGTCCTTCTGTGTCTCTTTTGATGACTTTAGGTTGAAAGTCAATTTTATCTGATATTAGAATAGCTACTCCAGCTTGTTTCCTGACACCATTTGCTTGTAAAATTGTTTTCCAGTCTTTTACTTTGAGGTAGTGCTTGTTTTTGGCACTGAGGTGTATTTCCTGTGTGCAGCAAAATGTAGGGTCCTGTTTATGTATCTAGTCTGTTAGTCTATGTCTTTTTATTGGGGAATTGAGTCAATTGAAGGTAAGAGATAATAAAGAATAGTGATTATTTCTTCCTGTTATTTTTTATGTTATTTTTATGTTTGAGTGGTTATCTTCTTTTGGGTTTGATGAAAGAAGGTTACTATCTTGCTTTTTCCAGGGTGTAGTTTCCCTCCTTGTATTGGTATTTTCCACCTATTATACTTTGTAGGGCTGGATTTGTGGAAAGATATTGTGTAAATTTGGTTTTATCATGGAATATCTTGGATTAAGAGTTTTGCTGGGTATAGTAGTCTTGGCTAGCATTTGTGTTCTCTTAGAGTCTGCATGAGATCTGCACAGAATCTTCTAGCTTTCATGGTCTCTGGTGAGAAGTCTGGTGTAATTCTGATAGGTCTTCCTTTATATGTTACTTGACCTTTTTATCTTACTGCCTTTAAAATTCTTTCTTTGTTTAGTACATTTGGGGTTTTGATTATTGTATGATGAGAGGTATTTCTGTTCTGGTCCAGTCTGTTTGTAGTTCTGTATGCTTCATGTATATTCATAGGCATCTCTCTCTTTAGGTTAGGGAAGTTTTCTTCCATAATTTTGTTGAAGATATTTGCTGGCCCTTTAAGGTGTAGATCTTCACTCTCATCTATACCTATAATCCTTAGGTTTGGTCTTCTCATTGTGTCCTGGATTTCCTGGATGTTTTGGATTACAAGCTTTTTGCATTTTGCATTTTCTTTGACTGTTGAGTCAATGGTTTCTATTGTATCTTTGGCATCTGAGATTCTTTTATCTCTTGTATTCTGTTGTTGATATTTTCATCTATGATCCCTGATTTCTTCCCAATATTTTCTATCTCCAAGGTTGTCTCCCTTTGTGATTTCTTAGTTGTTTCTACTTCTGCTTTTAGATCCTGGATAGCTTTGCTCAGTTCCTTCACTTGTTTATTTGTGTTTTCCAGTAATTCTTTAAGAGATTTTTGTGTTTCCTCTTTCATGACTTCTGCCTGTTTACCCAAGTTCTCCTGTATTTCTTTAAGTGATTTTTGCATTTCCTCTTTATTGGCTTCTATCTGTTGACCCATATTTTCCTGAATTTCTTTAAATGATTTTTGTGTTTCCCTTGTAAAGGCTTCTACCTCTTGATTCATATTCTCCTGTATTTCTTTAAGAGATTTATTTATGTCCTTCTTGTGTTCCTCTAACAGCATCATAACCAGTGATTTTTAAATCCAGTTCTTATTTTTCTGGTGTATTGGGGTATCCAGGACTTGATGTTGTCAGAGAATTGGGTTCGGATGTTGCCATATTGCCTTGATTTCTGTTAGTAACGTTCCTATGTTTGCCTTTTGCCATCTGGTTATCTCTGGTGTTAGTTGGCCCTGTTGTCACTGTCTGGTGCTTGAACCTCCTATAAGCCTGTAAGGCTATTTCTGCTCCTCTGGATGATTGGGTTTTCCCTGGACAGATTACTGATTGCCCTACTCTTGGGTGTTGTTGGAACCCTGGTGTACCTTGCCCTAAGCAATGTTATACTGGGGGGGGGGCGGTTCTCTGTGTTCCAGGTGTTGCCTGTCTGGTCTGTCCAGGAGCTAAGATAGCGGAGGCTGGGGGAACCCCTTCCAGGTGCTGATCACTCTGCAGGGCAAACAACCCATGACAGGGCTGGCACACAGATGACTCGCAGACCTTCCCCAGTCTTAGGTGCAGGTAGAAGCCAGGCGGGCTGTGTCCTAAGCGATGTTAAACTCGGGATATCTCTGTTTACCTGCTTTTGCCTGTCCTGTCCATCTGGGAGCAAAGAAAAGCATCTGGGACTTTCTAGTGACTACTCCCAGTTCCCACTCCCCCACCACTACACACCTACTTTCAAATTCCTGACACTCCCATATCCGAACTGGCCCACCATTTTCCTCCCCCTCCTCTCTCCCTGCTAGGTACCTCTCTCCCTCTCCTTTCTAGAGAATATTTTCTCCCCCCTACTGTAGCATCTACACTTATGTGTGATCTTTCTTCTCAGGTTTCATATGGTCTGTGAATTGTATAGTGGGTATTCCAAGCTTCTTTTTGGCTAATATCCACTTATCAGTGAGTGCATACCTTGTGTGTTCTTTTGTGACTGGGTTAAAACACTTAGGATCATATTTTCAAGTTCCATCTATTTGTCTGCAAATTTCATAAAAATCATTGTTTTTTAATAGCTGAGTAGTATTCCATTGTGCAAATGTACCATATTTTCTGTATCCATTCCTCTGTTGGGGGACATCTGGGTTCTTTCCAGCTTCTGACTATTATAAATAAGGCTGCTATGAACATAGTAGAGCATGTGTCCTTGTTATATGTTAGAGCATCTTTTGGGTATATGCCCAGGAGTGGCATAGCTGGGTCCTCAGAAAGTACTAATTCCAATTTTATGATGAACCACCAGACTGATTTCCAGAGTGGTTGTACCAGCTTAAAACCCCACCAGCAATGGAGGAGTGTTCTCCTTTCTTCATATCCAAACCAGGATCTGCTGTCACCTGACTCTTTGATCTTAGCCATTCTGACTCGTGTGAGGTGAAATGTCAGGGTTGTTTTGATTTGTATTTCCCTGATGACTAAGGATGATGAACATTTCTTTAAGTGCTTCTCAGCCATTTGAGATTCCCAAGTTAAAAGTTCTCAGTTTAACTCTGTACCCCCATTTTAATAGGTTTATTTAGTTCTCTGAGTCTAACTTCCTAGAGTTCTTTGTATATTTTGGATATTAACCCTCTATCTCTATCAGATGTAGGGTTGCAAATTCTCTTTTCCCAATTTGTAGTTTGCTGTTTTGTCCTATTGACAGTGTCTTTTGCCTTACAGAAACTTTGCAGTTTTATGAAGTCCCATTTGTCAATTCTTGATCTTAGAACATAATAAACCATTGGTATTCTGTTCAGGAAATTTCCTTTGTACCAATGTGTTTGAGTCTTTTTCCTACTTTCTCTTCTATTAGATTCAGTGTATCTAGTTTTATGCAGAGGTCCTTGATCCACTTAGACTTGACCTTTGTACAGGGAGATGAGAATGGGTCAGTTTGCATTCTTCCCCATGTTGAATGGTCTTTTCCCCACTGGATGTTTTTAGCTCCTTTGTCCAAAATCAAGTGTGTGGGTTCATTTCTGGGTCTTTAATTCTATTCCATTGATCTACTGGTCTGTCTCTGTACCAATACTATGTGGTTTTTATCACTATTGCTCTGTAGTATAGCTTGAGGTCAGGGATAGCTATTCCCTGAGAAGTTCTTTTATTTTTGACAATGTTTTTTGATATCCTGGGGTGGTTGTTGTTGTTGTTGTTGTTGTTGTTGTTGTTATTCCAGATAAATTTGAGATTTGCTCTTTCTATTTCTGTGAAGAAATGAGTTGGAATTTTGATGGGGATTCAATGGAATCTGTAGATTGCTTTAGGTAAGAAGGCCATTTCTACTATGCTAATCCTGCCAATCTATGAGCATGGGAGATCTTTCCATCTTCTGAGGGCTTCTTCAAATTCTTTCATCAGAGACTTGAAGTTCTTTTCATACAGATCTTTCACTTGCTTCGTTAGAGTCACACCAAGGTATTTCATATTATTTGTGACTATTGTAAAGTGTGTTGTTTCCCTAATTTCTTTCTCAGGCTGTTTATACTTTGAGTAGAGGAAAGCTACTGATTTGTTTGAGTTAATTTTGCATCTAGCCACTGTGCTGAAGTTGTTTATCATCTGTATGAGTTCTCTTGTGGATTTTTTTGGGGTCCCTTGTGTATACTATCATGTCAACCACAAATAATGATATCTTGACTTCCTCCTTTCCAATTTGTATCCCTTTCACCTCCTTTTGTTGCCTCGTTTGCTCAGGCTAGAACTTCAAGTACTATATTGAAGAGATAAGGGGAGAGTGGGCAGTCTTGTCTTGTCCCTGATTTTAGTGGGATTGCTTCAAGTTTCTTTCCATTTAGTTTGATGTTGGCTATTGACTTGCTGTATATTGCTTTTATTATATTTACATATGGACCTTGGATTCCTATTTTCTTTAAAGCTTTTAGCATGAAAGGGTGTTGTATTTTGTCAAAGGCTTTTTACCATCTAATAAGATTGTTATGTGATTGTGAGTTTATTTATATAGTGGATTACGTTGATAGATTTCCATATATTTAAATATCCCTGTAGCTTTGGAATGAAGCCTACTTGATCATGGTGAATGATCTTTCTTATTTTTCTGGTGTGTTCTTGGATTTGGTTTGCAAGAATTTTATTGAATATTTTTGCATCAATATTCATAATTGAAATTGGTCTGAAGTTTTCTTTCTTTGTTGGGTCTTCATGTAGCTTAGGTATTAGTGTAATTGGGGCTTCATACAATGTATTAAGTAGTGTTCCTTCTCTTTCTATTTTATGAAATACTTTGAGAAGTACTGGTATTAGATCTGCTTTGATATTCTGATAGAATTCTGCACTAAAACCATCTTGGTCTTGGGAATTTTTGGTTAGGAGACTTTTTATCACTGCTTCTATTTCCTTAGGGGTCATGAGACAATTTAGATGGTTTATCTTATTCTGATTTAACTTTGATACTTGGTATCTGTATAGAAAATCATCCATTTCACCTAGATTTTCTAGTTTTGTTGAGTATAAGCTTTTGTAGTCAGATCTGATGGCTTTTATAATTTCTTCAGTTTCTGTTATTAAGTCTCCATTTTCATTTCTAATTTTGTTAATTTGGATACTGTCTCTGTGCCCTCTGGTTATTCTGGTTAAGGGTTTATAGATCTTGTTGATTTCTCAGAGAACCATTTCCTGGTTTTGTTGATTCTTTTTATAGTTCTTTTTGTTCCTGCTTGGTTGATTTTAGCCCTGAGTTTGATTATTTCCTGCTGTCTACTCCTTTTGGGTGTATTTGCTTCTTTTTTATCTAGAGCTTTTAAATGTGCTGTTAAGCTGCTAGTCTATGCTTTCTCCATTTTTTTTATAGAACCACTCAGAGCTATAGGTTTTCCTCTTAGCACTGCTTTCATTCTGTTCAATAAGTTGGGGTATGTTGTACATTCATATTCATTATATTATAAAAAGTCTTTAATTTCTTTCTTTATTTCTTCCCTGACCATGTTATCATTGAGTAGATAGTTATTCAGCTTCAATGTGTATGTCAGCTTCCTGTTGTTTTTCTTGTTGTTGAAGACCAGACTTATTCCATGGTGATCAGATAGGATATATGGGATTATTTCAATCTTCTTATATCTGTTGAGGCTTGTTCTTTTGTCCAATTATAGAGTCAACTTTGTAGAAGGTACTGTGAGGTGCTGAGAAGAAGGTATATGGTTTTTTGTTTGTTTGTTTGTTTGTTTTAGGGTGAAATGTTCTGTAGATATCTATTAAGTACCTTTGGTTCATAACTTCTGTTAGTTTCACTGTGTCTCTGTTTAGTTTCTGTTTCTATGATCTGTCCATTGGTTAGAGTAGGGTTTTAAAGTCTTTTACTATTATTGTATGAGGTTCAATGTGGGCTTTGACCTTCAGTAATGTTTCTTTTATATATGTAGGTGCCCCTGCATTTGGCACATAGATATTCAGAATTAAGTTTCTCTTGGTGGATTTTTCCTTTGATGAGTCTGTACTGTCCTTACCCATCTTTTTTGATAACTTTTGGTTGAAAGTCTATTTTATTGGATACTAGAATTGCTACTCCAGCTTGTCTCTTGGAAGTATTTGCCTGGAAATTTTTTCCAGCCTTTTTCTTTGATGTAATGTCTGTCTTTGTCACTGAGATGTGTTTCCAGCAAAATGTTGGGTCCTGTTTTCATTTCCAGCCTGCTAGTCTATGTCTTTTCATTGGGGAATTGAGTCCCTTGATGCTGAGAGATATTAAGGATCAATGATTGTTACATCTTGTTATTTTTGTTGTTAGATGTGGAATTATGCTTATGCTATTCTCTCTTTTGGGTTTGTTGAAATAAGATACTTTCCTGCCTTTTCTTGGGTGTAGTTTCCTTCCTTGTGTTGGAGTTTTCCTTCTATTATCCTCTGTAGTGCTGGATTGATGGAAAGATATTGTTTAATTTGTTTTTTCATGGAATATCTTGGTTTCTCCTTCTTTGGTAATTTGAGAGTTTTACTGGATGTAATAGCCTAGGCTGGCATTTTTGTTCTTAGTATCTGTATGACATTTGTCCAAGGTCTTCTGGCTTTTATAGTCTCTGTTGAGCAGTCTGGTTTAATTCTGATGGATCTCCCTTTATATGTTATTTGACATTTTTCTCTCACTGCTTTCAATGTTCTTTCTTTATTCTATGCATTTGGTGTTTTAATTATTATATGACAGGAGGAATTTCTTTTATGGTCTCATCTGTTTGGTGATCTGTAGGCTTCTTGTATGTTTCTGGACATCTCTTTCTGTAAGTTAGGGTAGTTTTCTTCCATGATTTTGTTGAAGATGTTAGTTAGCCCTTTGAGTTTGGAATATTCACTCTCTTCTATACCTATTATCCTTCAGTTTGGTCTTCTCATTGTGTCCTAAATTTCTTGGATGTTTTGAGCTTGGAGCTTTTTGCTTTTTGTATATTCTTTGATTGTTGTGTAGTGTCTTCTGGGTTATCTTTACACCTGAGATTATCTCTTCAATCTCTTGTATTCTTGCATTTGTGACTCCTTATCTCTTTCTTAGGTTTTCAATTTCCAGGGTTGTCTCTCCTTGTGTTTTCCTTAATGTTTCTATTTCCATTTTTATATCCTGGATAGTTTTGTTCAATTCCTTCATGTGTTTGATTGTTTTTTTCCTGTTATTTCTTTAAGAGATATATTTGTTTTCTCTTTAAGGGCTTTTACCTGTTTACCTGTGTTCTTCTATATTTCTTTAAGTATGTTATTTATGTTCTTTATAAAATTCCTCTATCATATTCATGAGATGGCATTTTAGGTCTGAATCTTGCTTTTCAGGTGTGTTAGGATCTCCAGGGCTTGATATGGTTGGAGAACTGGGTTCTGATGTCAAGTAGCATTGGTTTCTGTTGCTTATGTTCTTACCCTTGCCTCTCACCATCTGGTTTTCTCTAGCACTAACTGCCCTTGTTGTCTTTGACTGGAACCTGTCCCTTTGTGATCCTGGTTGTATCAGAACTCCTCAGAGTCCAGATATCTCTGAGATCCTGTGATTCTGGGATCCTATGATTCTGAGATCCTAGATATGTCAGAGCTTTTGGGCATCAAACTTCCTCTTGGATCCTGAAATCCTAGTGTGACCAAGCTCCTGAGATCCTGTTGTGTTAGAGCTCCTGGACATCAAGCTTTCTGGGGGTGTTGCAGAAATGTGTGGGGAGTCAGAGCACTGGGTCTACACAGGAGACAGATACAAGCCGGAAGGAACCTATGCCTTTGGCTGGTTGGGAGTTCATGTTTCCCTGGTTCCTGTGGGGTTCCTAGTTATGACAGGTGTTGGGAAAGATGTTGTGGCCTCAACAGTGATCTTGAGTGTGTCAGAGATCCAGTGATCCTGTGTGCGTCCATTCCCCTAGGATCCAAGCTGCCTCTGTGCTCCTGTGATCCTAGGCATTTCAGAGTACCTGGGAGTCAGGCTCCCTCTGGGTGTTGTAGGACCGCCTGTGGAGCCAGAGCCCCAGGTCTGCTTCTGGTTGCTGGTTCAAACTGGAAGGAACCTATACCACTGGCTGGGCAGGATTCCTGTGACCCTGGGTCCTGGGGGGTCCCAGTTTTACTCTGGGTGGTTGGGCAGATATTGTGGCCTCACCTGTGATCCTGGGTGTTTCAGAGTACCTGGGAGTAGGGCTTCCTCTGGGTATTGTAGGAGAGGGTACAGAGCCAGCGCCCCAGGTCTGCTTTGGGTGCAGGTTCAAACCAGAAGGGAAACATGATTATTTTAATACATATGTTTTGTGAAAGGCTTACCACACTCAAGCTAATTAACATACCCATTGCCAGTTCTCTCTCTCTCTCTCTCTCTCTCTCTCTCTCTCTCTGTGTGTGTGTGTGTGTGTGTGTCTTTCTCTCTCTCTCCATCTATCTTTCTCTCATTAAGACTTCACCTTCTTCAAATTTCAAGAAAACTCTACCATTACTTACAGTCATCTTGGTGGGCCCTTGTGTCCAGAGCTTACTCGTAACTGAAAGTTCCTATTCTTTGACTAACATTCTCTTAGTTCTCTGTGTGCTTCTAATTTGCATGGGGCCTTTTGTCCAACCAATATAGGGTCAAATTGACAGCTAAAAGAAATTTCCCAGGGCTGGGCAATGTTTATTCTTGGAGCTCATTTTGTCTGAATCCTGCAATTTCTTTGTTTTGAGCTCGCCCAAGTCCTCACATGGGTAAAATCATGTTCCTTTGGGATTGTCCCAGGCCATGGTGTTGGGAGAGCCATGTTTCCTCCAAACCCCAATTATTTTTCTAGAGCCCAGGAGACCACTTGACCATGCTCTCATCACTAGAGCAGAGTGGCCAACTTTCTCCACTACACTTAAGAACCCCAGTATTGTCTACTCTGTAACATGAGCTCAGTTCTTATCAGTTAACCTTGTAATTAATCCTCTAACTATGAATTATGTAACAGTTCCACTGGCTCCTAAAGTACAGGGATCTCTTGATCATCTCTTTGGGAAGGATGACTAAAGCTACTGCTCTAAGTAATGACCAAGGTCAAGTTTTAGACAGTACAGGTCCATTCCAGCTACCAGAATCCCTCAACAGTGTTCTTGAAAGTCTTTTCTCAGCCTACCAAGCTGCTTCTAGAATGCAGTCCCACTGGCCAGCTACCAAAACCTCAAAATCATAATCTGAGACATTACTAGGGAGATTTACCTGGATAACTGACTGCTCATGAGTCTAGTGTTCTCTGAATCCAAGCAATTGAAAGCAGAATCAAAGCAAAAATGTTAGTGAATTTTATAAAGGTTAAAAATTGTTATAGCGCCGGGTGGTGGTGGTGCATGCCTTTAATCTCAGCACTTGGGAGGCAGAGGCAGGTAGATTTCTGAGTTCGAGGCCAGCCTGGTCTACAGAGTGAGTTCCAGGACAGCCAGGGCTACACAGAGAAACCCTGTCTTGAAAAACCAAAAACAACAAAATAGTTATAGCAATAAAGTTAAAATTAATAAAGCATATATTAATATATGTATGTTCTATGGACATATTAGGAAAAAGTGCTTATATCTTATATATGTATTTTAGAAAAATAGATTTAAGTTTCTTGCCTGTTTTTATTTCATTTATTTACTTATTTATGTATTATTTATTTGTTTTGAAGCAAGTCTTCACATAGCCAGGCTGGCCTTCAAGTTACTTTGTAGTTGAACATAATTTTAAACTTCTGATCCTCCTGTCTCTACCTCCCACATGCTAGGACTGCATGTGGGTGTCACCATGACCTGTGCTGGGTGGCAAACCCAGGCCTTCCTTCATGTGTACAAGGCAAGAAAACCCTGTACCAATGGAGCCATCTCCCAAGACCCTGTACATCTCGTATCATTTCTGCTCTCATTACTGAATGGTGATAGTTCCTGGAGTATTCTGGATACCAGACCTTTGTCAGATGTATGACTTTACAAGTATTTCTCCATTTTGGTGGTTATCTTTTTGCTCTCTTTCCAATAGCATTTGAATAACAGAAGTTTTTTAAATATACTTTTGATGACACTAGGTTTGTCTATTGGCAAAGAGGCTCATCTAATTGTGGAAGAGATAAAGTAATCCCACTACTTTGAGTCTTGGAGTCTTTGAAGACTTTCTGTCTATGGGCTCCTTCCCTGAGGGTACTAGTAATAGCTTTAAATGCCTTCGTTCTTTCTGCTTTAAAGGAATAGTTGAGAGCCACAACTAAGGAAAGGAACATTTAATTCAGGTGAGGATTTTGTAACAATAAAAAGTGGACACAGCAAGAAGACCTACAGAGTCAACTAACCAGGGCCCATGGGGCCTCACAGAGACTGGACCACCAACCAAAGAGTATGCAGGGGCTAGACCTAGACCCCTACACATTTGCAGCAGATGTGAAGCTTGGTCTTCATGTGGGTCCCCTTAGCAGTGGATGGTTAGAATGGGGCTGTCTCCATTTCTGTTCCTTGGCTTTGGATCCCCTTCCCTTCCCTGGACTGCCTAATTGAGCCTCAATGGTAGAGGATGTGTCTACTTCTGTAGGGTGGGATAGTACCAAAGGGGAGAAGGAGGCAATGTGAGGTGAGATTTTTTAAGGATGGGACTGTGAGAAAAGGTGAGGGTTGTGATCAGGCTATAAAGTGAATTTTAAAAATTTAATTATTGAGAAAAAAATGTGGTTACAAGCCAGTAGTTCTCAACTATGGCTTCCTTGGAAAGAGTTTTCAGAATCCTGATGTAATCTCTAGTCTCACTGATCCAGGCATTGTATGCATCTGATGCTTCAAAACCTGTCAGTGCCTTCCACTGTTTACCTGTCATTAAGGCCCAGGTTCAGACTTACTACATGTGGTCACAAGAAAACAGAGCTATGGCCAAGTGGTACCAATAAAATGATTACTGCTAAATAGGAACACTGCCAGAAAGAAAAGCTTACAAATGGGGAACTGACTATCCTAGGAATCAGTTTCCATCAATGGCAGAGTCAGGACATACATATAAGTGAAGGAGTGTTGAGGGCCTCCTGCTTCAGTGCTGGGGATTATATCAATGACCTCTGAGATCTCATTAGGTTTTGCTACAGCCTGCACTTAAGACTTTATCCTCTCACTTCTTCACGATGTGTTTATACCACCTTCTGGTATGGTCATAAATGTCCGTAAATTGAGAGGAAAGGCGACTTTCTCACAGATGTTGCTTACCCATGCAGAACTAAATGACTAAATGAAGCTCTCCTGCCCAACATTCATTATTCGCTGTTTCTTACTTTATATCCTCAGGAAAAAAAATCATTCTTTCTCCTGCCCATTAGCCTGCAGCAGCATCTCTGTCTTGGTGCTGACTGGACAGTAAAGCCTTTCGTTCTGGAAAGCAAGTGTCTTGATTTTAAATGAGACGATCTGGATGGAATGGGGCTCATGCAATCTCTGCATTTACGACGTTGGAAAGTGGCTCTGTGCCTCTCTTCTTTATTTCCCCAACAGCATTATTGAATCCAGAGTAGTAAATCTGTAGCAAGTCATGGAAAGGCTAGGAAAAGACCCTTACTCAGCCTCAGAAGCCCTTAAAACCAGACCCAGGAAGAGACTGACATAGAAACTTTTCAACTGGATAATTTTGGCTTCTCAAAGTCAGAGCTTCATATTGCAGACTCTGTATGTGTTGTGTAAACACGATACTTTACAAATTGAAAATTGCTGCTTCAATAACTCACACAAACCCAATGGCTTACCAAGAGTGTAACATCTTCTAGTCCTGAAAGTCAACAGGCTCACTGAAATACAATCACATTTGGGTATCTCTGTTGCTTCTTGTGGGGGGCCTCTGGTGAAAAGCCCCATTTCCTCTCCAGCTTCTAAAGACTGCCTGTGTTCTCCCTGTCTTCTGGACTCTTCCTTAGCTTCCAAGTCAGGATATAGTTATCTTCGAATCTGACTATTAGTTAGTTAGTTAGTTAGTTAGTTAGTTAGCTAGCTAGCTAGCTAATTAGAAACCTTTGGATTATACTAAATTTATCCATTAACCCAAGACAATCTCTCTGTCAAAAAATCCTTAATTTAATGCTATCTGCAGAGTCCCTTTTGTCATGCTAAGTAACACATTCATGGATTTCAGGAGTTGGGACACATTGTTGGGGGCATATTGTTTTGGCTACCACAGAGGAACTATTAATAGTCCCAGGAGACAAACAGAATAACCTGATCATCCAGTAGGGTTAGCTGAGGTATGGTGATGCCCTCCCTGTTCAGAAACCATGTCTGGACAATGAAGGCACACATCCCACCTCTGACACCTTTCACTCCTATGGGAGAATTCCTCAACCAATTTTATAAGGCTGTTTCCAGAGCCCTGATAATGTGGACTTTTAATTATGGAATCAATAATTCATGTGGAGAAACAATAGAATGGAATTAAAGATGTCTTCAGTCTCCACTGGGTAAAGTATGGATTAGAACAGTTCAACCTTAAGAAGTGACAAAGAATCAGAGGAATCTTTATGGAAAGTGTGGCTTGCACTGACTTTTAAAATTCTTTGGAGTAGATTCTTATTCTCTCTAGACTTCAAGATGAGGTTTGCCATATGTAGTTTCTCAGAAGATTAAATCGGAAGACATTACTGTTTAGCAGTGACCAGAGACCATAAGCTTCTCCCATTAAATGTATAACTCAGGCTCAGTAATCCCTGCCTCATTCTATTAATTTTTACTATGGGTTTTAAAGTTGTATAACTAGATGTGGCTCTAAACAATTTGCTATGCGTTCTTGCTAACTTAGCTCACGTTTTAAAAACCAAACCTGGGTTCTTGCACGTAAAAATATAGACATATTGCATCAGTCATTTTTAATGGAATTCTTTGATTCCTTTCTTAAATATATTTTCAGGAGTAAACCAGTAACAAAGAAGTTGAAGGTTATTTAAATAAAATGATATGCTGTTGTGTGCAGAAAAATCTTCAGCAAAACAGTGGTCAAGATTGAATGTGGGGAATACTTCTATCTGGCATTTAAACTAGAAAACAAGTTCCATCATTTTCTTTAATCAGTCAAGATTTATTAATATTGCCCTAGGCCTGCAGAATGTAGAGGAATTTGCATTTAGAGGAATTTCCTAAGAAGGTACCAACTTCCCAGTTTCGATAACATACCCTAGAAATCAATAGAGAAAAATTAGTACCATAAATGTCTAGTTCCCCTCAAGCACTCCACTTAGGTCATCAGGTTATATGGCTCTTCACAGAGAACATCAGGGAGTGACAAGTGACCCTGTTTGAAGAGCAGTACCCTAGAATTATAAGGTCTCCATAAATCTTTATTTGTGCACTAAATGTGTTTACCATCCAAATATTCACTAGTAAACAGACAAAAAAAAAAAAAAGCTTTTAAGATGATGTATCCAAGAAAGTGACTTCAACTGTTCTATGTAATGTGATTAGGGTCCACGTTGTAGAATTTCTTCTGTTCTCATTAAAAAGCATTCAGGATATTTTTATCTAATCCTTATATGAGATCACTTATCTTACGGTCTCCAGGAGTTATAAAGCAATCAGAAAATGTTCTCAATAACTGCCTATGCTGATACCCAGGGTTAGATCCCTCAAGGTCATGGACAGAGCTCTGAGAAAGTTGACTCTCCCTTCTGCTACTAGTGTTACAGCCCACATGTCAGCTTCCCATTCTGTTTTACTGTTATTGTAAGAGATTTGGCGTGCAAAATTTAATAACGCTGAACATGATTCATTTTAATGACATATTATCACACTTTACACTCTGACACAACTTCATCCCACAAATATTTATCCTGTGCCTGCTCTGTGCAGGCACTGCTTTGTCATTTGCCTTCTTGTTACACAGCAGACAGGAGCGCTAAAACTCACAGGAAGATTAATGCAAAAGATGAGATTCCAAACCCCAGAAACTTAAACAGACCAGCAATTTCAAATGTTCTTGGCAGCCGAGAACCCACGTCAGAGAGTTTGCAGTAATGGGACCTTTTCATTAAGAGTGGAATTTTTCATTAGATATCAGTGAGAATCCCTGAGCTGTACAGCTCTTGTTGATCCTCTGTGGCAGGGAATAATTTCAATAATGTGCTTTTACTTTTAAAAGCCAGGGCAAGTGGCCTCTTCCCATGACAACTGGCAAGCATGAGGATAACTCTTCGAATCATATTTATAAAAATACCCTCAAGAGCATTCCATTCTATTTGTTTTGGTAAATCAAAAAGGAAGAAAAAGAGAGGATAGGACGTAAAAGGATTTTAAGCTAATCGTAACCAAATGTAAACTGAGAATGTGAGATTTAAAGATTAAGATTTTGCTTTTAATGATGGTTCTGGGTACTATAAGACCATGTCAGATGAGTACAAAGTGGGAAAAAAAATTATATCTGAGGCCAAACGCAATGCAAATGGATCATCAAAGTGATAGAGTGGACATTGTAACTTGCTTTTCCGTGCCCGGCAGTCCCCAGCACAGCCTGTTCTTAGACTTGGTTCTGTGGGATGAGTTGAGTGTCGTTGGCATTAAGCATTGGCTTTCGCATGCAGCCTGTCAGGTGCCCAGGCTTCATTGATCACAACTCATCCTCTAGTGCAAGGATCAAACATCATGACTTTTGAGCCACACACCTGCTCTTCTAAATAAAGTCCTACAGAGGCACAGGTCTGGCTTCTTTATATACCAACCATGTTGCTCTGTGTGCAAGAGCCGTGTTGATTTTATTTCCCAGCTAGGGGCTAGAAAATCCCTCAGTGGTTAAGAGCACTGACTGATCTTCCAGAGGACCCAGTTTAATAATCCACAGCATTCCATATGACATCTCTTAACTGCCTGTAACCCCTGTCCCAGGGGATTTAATGATGGCTTCTCACTTCCAGGGACCCTGCATCCATGTGGTTCATAAATAGATATACAGGCAAAATATCCATAGACTCAAAATAATAAAATGAAAACTATTTTGTAGGTATGAGAAGTTTATTGACAGCTGAGCTGGGCCTTCTGTGTGTGTCTCTTGTACGATAGACTGGTGACATATATAGCCGTGCAACCCATAAGTGTCTATAACCTCCTCCCGATTCTCTTGGTCAGAACTCATCCCCGTAGCCATATGGAAGATGAAAAATGTAGTCAATCCATTTATGTAATAAGAAAAGAAAATAAGTTTAGTGAACAAACATCCATTTTCTACCACATTAAAGTTTTCTATTTACTGACTACTGTGGAAGGAATAGAAAAGTTGGGGACAAATTGTAAAGCATTCCCACAATGACAGACAGAGGTCAAAGTTCCTTCTATGTGAGTCTATTATAAACTCCATACCATAGAGATATTTCGATCTCATCACACCACAACAAACTGTGAGGGAAAACAGTCAGGTCAGAGGTATTATAGATGGAATCAAATAAAAGCTTGCATTTAGATTACATATAGCAGACAATAAATAAACAGCTAGTTGTCCCCTGAGAGGATACAGGAAGTGTGCTTGTCACCAAAGTGTATCTACCCCACGTACTGAGATGCCTTAAGTCTCACAGAGAACCTGTAAATGTATCAGCATAAGTAACTCCCAAATGCTGGCGTTAAAGGTGTGTACCACTACATTTGCCAAAATATTTTCAAATGTGATAATATACTAATATATGTACCATGACATCTCAACAGAGATCTAATAAAGGTTGCCATTTCAAAGCAGTAATGAGAAGAAGCAATAACTGATATTTCACCTTCATACTGGTGAAAATCTCAAATACTGCTAAGAATGCGGTAACATGTGGCTTATATTAATGTTTCAGTAAATGATAAATGTTAGTTTGAGGACAGTGACAATAATCCAGGTCACAAACCTCTCTGCATTGGAGCAAAGATCTCTGGGTAAGAGTCCCTGTCACTGGGCATGGTGACAGGTGGCTGTAAACCCCGTACTTCAGAAGTAGAAGGAAGAGAAGTGTAGAGTTTGAGATTAGCAGAGTGACAGGAGATTCTCTTTCAAAGCATACAGAGAACTTCGTGATTTTTTGCTGTTACAACAGCCTTGAGCAGAAGTTATTTCTCCTAGTATTAGCTTCCCCATTAGAAAAATTAGCTGTTTCATTTCATAAGAATAATTGTGAGGAGTTAATAAAATAGTACAATCCTTTAGCACCAGGACCCAATCATTTCCCCTGCAAAAATGTGTTCTCAATAAAGACTATAAAATGTAAAACCCATACAGAGGCCGTTACAGAGTTCCTTGTATTCTAACCATGCAGGCCTCTTTTCAAAGCTATTTGACATTATTTTCATCCCACTTTGGAATACATAGAGTGTCTGCCCTATATTTGCTTTCTTGGTGGCGTCTAAGGCGTGTCGCTTTGTAATAAGGATGGAGAGGGATGTCTTGAACTTAATCATGTATGGGTTTCCTTTTCTGCCAAGGAATGAAGAGCCAGTGTGATTCAGTCACCCTAAGCTAAGATGAGAGGGAAGAAATATTAAAGTTGTATCTTACACCAAATAATGAACTGTTTGGGAAGTCAGGGCACGCAGAGACAGGCAGAGCATTCTAAACTGCTTTCATACTTGTAGTGCAATCCAGAAGCTGTGATATCAAGTAATAATCACATGCACACATTAAAAAAGGGGACCATTATCCACATAGGCTAATTCTGTAGTAAAGGTCCTTTTTTACATACATTGTCATTCCCATATCTATCAGAGAGAGACAGAGACAGAGACAGGCATAGAAACAAGAAAAACCAGATGAATGGTTATGTGTATATTGTTCATAGATGTCTAATTTAAGAGATACCTATAGATTCTCAGAGAAAAATGACTAGTTCATAGTAGTAGAACATGCAATTCCACTTGAATTTTAGTCTTAAGAAATCAAGTAATTCTATCTTTATAATAGTTCTAAAGCTTAATTTAAAAGGCAACAATTCTACCAGCGTTATTCAATATCTCACATTAATGCAGCACTCCAGAGATTTCAAAGATTTTGCAGTGCTATGCAAGTCAATAATTATGGCCCTGTAAGATTTTATTGACATAATCCAAGCTTCTGCACCTAGAGCTGATTCCCAGAGCCTGTACATGACTATATTCGTTCCTTGACAGCTTCATGCCAAAAAATTTTTTTTCTCATAAATTACTCATCCATTTATTTCATTTCTCTGGTCCTTCCTGCTATTATCAGACACAGGAGAGCAAGGGAAGACGGGATCCCAGAGCAGCTGGAGGAAGAAAGCTATGTGTCCGTTTGTTAAGGGCTCCTCTCCTCCAACCATCATCATGATATCTCTTAGTCTCAGTGCACTTCTATGCGTTGAGGAAGAATGGCTTCCATAGTCATCAATAATTCATTCAGATGTTAAATGAAAGCTGAAGCCTCTCACTGTTCAGTAGCAGTGTGTATTGTGCCTACAAGCTTAAGCATAAAACGTGAATAGAAATGACTGAAAACCAGCCCACTACGCAGGTATATGCCAAGTAGATGAAGGAGAACAGACTTTAGCCACGGGTCAGGGTCTCCCGGCATGATGTCATCTGTCACCACTAAACCTTCCAGTATGTGGCATTTCTGCAGCGTCAGGACACTTAAACAGTTTTCTGTTCTCCTCTGAGGCAGTATCCAGGAAATATTTTAGAAGCAGCCGACAGCAGTTTTGTTTACTAAAATCTGCATGCCTACTTTAGCAATCTGTGCTGTTCTCCTTTGACTGTTATCTTCCTAGAACATTTTCAAGCACGGGAAGGTTATTTTAATTAAATAATGCGTAAACTTTATGGAATAAATATAGGTAGAAATTATATCCTGAAGAATACATAGCTTGTACTAGTAATATGAAAGATAAGTTTAAACCCTGGATGATTTAAAAGAAAAAAAAGCATCTTGTATTGGAGAATAGAGAAACTGTGGAAAATGCACCGAAGAATCACACTTGGCCTTAAGAGGTTTAATCAGTAAAGTTCTTTCCTTGCAAGCATGAAGACTTGAGTTCAATCCAAAGAAGCTGTTATAGAGGCCAGACATGCTGGTATACACTTATAATCTCAGCACTAGCAAGCAGAGATGGGCAGAGAGACCTGGGGCTCACTGGCCGGCCAGCCTAGCCTACTAGGTGAGCTCTACACCAGTAAAAGACCAGTATTTTTGTCTCAAAAAATAAATGGGGATAGCTCCCGAATAATGATGCCTAAACTTTTCCTCTGGTTCCCAAGAACACACACTTGTGCTTGCATACACATACATGTATGAATACACAGATGCACACATCCAGAGACACACAAACACACAGAGACAATTATATTTCCCAGAAACAGACACTTTTGGTAACTGAGGTTCAATATTAACTTCTCTCTTTTTTATCTTCCACATTTCATCTGCCTTCCTTTAAAATGGACTCTCTTCTCCTGCCACCATGAGTTCCAACTGCATCCTCATGTCTTGATCTTTTTCTTTATCTTCCTCCCTTTCGTCTTCTACCAGCAATTAAAGTGATCCCTTTCAGTTACAAATTAGAATATGCTCACCTTCCAAGTGATAGTGATACTTCTTTCTCATTGCATTTTAAAGTAAAACATAGATTCTTGGTTGACTTCTAAACATTGCCCCTGTCTATGGCTCCAACATCCACCAGAAATTATCCCATGCTTTATAGTCTTTTCTCTTTGAAAAGAGGAGATAATAATAACTTCCTTATGGGTCATTAAAGATGAGCATGAAGATAAAGTAAACACTTGTCTGAGAGTCACCATCAAGTATTAGACATGACCAACACTGTATGTCCTTAGGCTCTTGACCTATGTAGGTCCTGTGCTTCTTGAGAATTCTATTCTCAATGTCCCTCTTTCTGGGTGTTTCTCCTCCAGATCCTATCAGGGATACACCTCTGGTCCTTCTTAATACTTTCCTATATTACAAATCTATCACTAGAACTTACTGTCAGTCTTTGGAAACTAAAGTTATACTCACTCTGCTTATCATCATTGTTCAAGCATAAGACACAGTAGGAACTCAATTGTGTTTATTGAACAGATGAGTTGGTAGAGAGGATCCAGGATCTTAGCTCCCAGTTACTACTTAATAGTTGAATGAATGACTAATTACCAACCCTCTGCATTTCATACAGCCACTGAAATAGACTACCACAAATGTGGTGCCTTAAAAACAACAAAAACTTAATTTTCTAACAGTTTGGTTGCCAGGAGTCTAAATAGAATATTTTTGACCAAAGATTAGGTTCAAGTGAGCTACATGCTCTCCTAGGACTCTGGGTGACAATCTGTTCCCATCTAGCCTCTGTGGCTGTATTCTTCATCAGTGGATCATCATCTTTTCCATTCAGATGACTCAAACTATCATTCCAGAAGGGTTTGAGTCACCGGAATCCACATAGATAGGATTGTTGTAGTCTTTCATTGACTTTAATCACAGGATTAAAATGCTATCACAGGGACCTGTATCCCAGAAAATTTCCACCTTGCCTCTGTGTTTAGGTTTCACAGCAATCAAGAGTAATCTCTGAGCCAGTCAACTCCCTTCATTTCCTGTTCATTCAAAAACCAGGAGCACGAAGTGACCATGAGACAATTTCAATTTCTAGTTCAGTGTGATCATTGTCCTGTTTCCTGAGGAGAGCTTGTGCCAGGTCAAGTAATGAGTAGCAGCCCTTCTGTGTCTATCCCTTGATTCCACTGAAGTGGAACAGTGATCTTTGGGATGTGTGACCTGCCACACACATCTACAAAAAATAATAGACTTCAAAGGTTTTCACACACAGTCACCTTCTAAATGACTCCAGCCCTTGGTGCATCTTTTGTTGTTCTAAGAGAGAGATGTATCCTGATACAAGAACTCCAGTGAAGTCAAGGGCTACTTAGCAGTCTCCCACACAAATGCAATCCTGTCTTGACTGTGGCATGTGATAACAAGGGTTCATGGGAAAGTTACAAAAAACGAGCCGTTGAGCAGCCTTGGTTTAAACTGAGCCTATAATTAAATACTCCCATGGAGTAAGCCCCTTGACTATTATAGTCTTTTTTACTGGACTCTAGGAAATGAAAATCTACATGAACAAGGCTTTCTGTCAATTCATTAAGCCAAGTAGAAATGTCTGTTTGTCATATAAAAGATAATGGCAGAAATCCATTTTTAGTTCTCTGTTGCTGCACTCATGTGTGAAATTGCACACAGGGGAGGACATTGGCCTGTAAAGGAACTTTATTGGGATGGGCTGCACAAACTATAATACCAAGTGAATTGGTCTTGCAAACCAAACGAAAGGCCTCATAAACCAAACAGGAGCTACAGTGAAGACAAAGGATTGCCATGGATGACAGTGTCAGACATCCAGAGAGGCTGACAACCTCAAGGCTGCTTTACCCCTTTCCAACGGCTTTGATTCCTAGAGAAGGAATCATTTTCTGAATAGCAAATCTTAATAACGCCTTGGTTTTCCGATTTGGCTAGACAACCCATTTGGCATTCTAGCTCAGGCCCTTTCTTTTCTGCCCTGATTCCATTAGTGTGAATTTCAGGATTGACTTACCCAGTGAAAGAATATTGGAGGGCATTAGGAGGAAGTATTTGTACTCTCTAGAAACATCTGATTTCGGTGACCGTCAGTAGATGGTAAGCAATGCTCGCGTTTGGTATCTTTCAAGGTATTTATAGAAGAAAGGAGTATTGCAATATCTAGTAAGAGTTAGAGCTTTTGTTTTCCTAACAAAAGGTAAGACAAAGGAAAGAGGAAATGTAAGGTGAGACAACAGGATACAACTTGGGGAGTTGGAAAATATTTGGGAAAGGCTTGTCTAACATCAGGTCATCTATTTCCATTTAGGAAACCCAGAAGTCAATGTTATATATTTTAGTAGGCCTAATAATAACAGTTTTTTCAGTTTACATGCAGTAGCACAATTAGGCAGTCCCATACCAATATGTCTGTGTTTGTATTTCTCTGGAGCCAGGTCTGTCTGGTTTCCTTGGCTCAAATAGCAATTGGCACAGACCTGGGGTAGCGGATGAGGTCCAGGCAGAGCCTCTCATCAGAGCATCCTAATTAGGACACAGCTTCCAGCGTGCCCGGAACAGGCCACCAGACTTTCCCTGCTCTTACCCAACAACTGCTCTTTGAGGATAAACGTGTGATCCCAAGCCCACTGAGAGATGCATAGCAACAGGGTGGACTCCCGTTCCTGAGACATCTTCTCCCTCCAACCCGTGGACACACAATAAGTTGGGCTAATTTTCCTTTGAAGTAGACATTTTCCACAAAGCGTCCACCTTCAATAACTGTGGAATGTAGGGGCTCAACAGACTAAAGATTCCTATTTAGCTGGTCTTCACAGAAACAGCCTTACATTCAACTAACGCCGTCGTGTTTGCCATTAGCATTTTGTTTTATTTAGTCAATAAAATGTGTTATAGAAAATTTTAATTCCAATCCAGGGTTTCTACTGCACCTTTGACCATTTAGTTCCTGGACAAGAGACACATACAACCTTTATATTTATAATAAGCTTTAATCAGCACAAGAGCTGGGCAGATGTCTATATTCTATGCTATTATGTCTATTTCCCAGCCAATAATCCTATTATATAATTTGCCATGTTTCCTCTGGGCTGCTCTTAATTGAAATTAGCCAACACTCATGGCCATATTTTAAGATTCTTATCCCATGGTGCCTTCTTCCTCCATTCATATTCTTCTCCCCCTCATGGTTCTCTCCCAACCTGGGATCCCTAAACCCTGCCTATCTCTCTCTTCTGTCCAGCTATTGGCTGTCAGCATCTTTATTCACCAATCAGAAATAACTTGGAGGCAAGCTCACATAGCGTCACTTGGGTCTGCTTGCGGATTCTCTAGTCTCTGGGGCAACCAGGTCTTGGGGGCCACATTTAGCATTATGATATATAGCAAAAGAGCAATCCTCAATAGAAATGTCATTATTCACTGGCTAGGATGGGGACTCTCTTGTGCTCAGGGCTGCTGTCTTTCTATTTGTGTAGGTGAATGTCTAATGAACTTGTGGGTGATTTAACTTGCATGTCTAATGTAAAAAAAAAAAAGTGAAAATTTGGTCTGTCCTTAATGGTGTGCTGAATGCCACATTACATAAGGCTCAATCATATGTCAATGCTCTATATCTGGAATTAATGCCTCACTGAAGAGGCATTATAATCAGCCTTGCTGGCTACTCCATCGCAAGGACTTGCCTTGAGCAATATTTAGGTATTCTTGCCACACAATGTTTTCCAGAATCTTTTCCCAAAGACCCGTGAAGACAGGAACAGTGTCAAAAGATCAGAGGCACTAGCGCTGATACAGGACACATCCTTCCACTGCTCCTTCAAACTGTAAGACAGAGGAAATGTTGGGTGGCTGGCCTGCCACAGAACACTCAGTTTGCTAGGGGCCTCCATTAGCTAAAGTTAAAACCACCAAGTACACTCAGGCATCCCTGTTTCTTGGTGGAGTTTCTCCCTGAGATTCACCTTATCTGAAGTGCATAAAGCTCTCACCTCACTCAGGCGGTCCCAGGGTCAGTCCTGTTCTGCTTGCTTAGGGAACAGAAAGTACAATTCTGCCATTAGTAAGTTAGGTACACAGACCACATAGAAGTTTTGTTTGCCTGATTGACTTTTGAAACAAAGGCTCTGTAAATGTGGCATCCAGAACTATGAATTATCCCATTAAGTGCCTCATCAGAATGCTCATTATTATTTTTTAATAAGGCTAAAAAGACAGAAGAAAATGAAACATCATCCTTTGAAAAATAAGTTAAATGTTTCTGTCACCATTTATGATATCCAGTATTTATTCTGATTAATACCAATGTTTGCCAGGCTACTCCTTTCTGGGATAAATGAAAACTTTCTCTACTATGTATTAATGAAACCTCTTGGGTGACTTCCAAGATGATCCTGTTATATGGAATTATAAGCTATCCATCTTTTGAGAAAAAAAAATTAGAGTGAGTTCTACATGAATTAAGTAGAAATGAATTGGAAATGTGCTATGTGCTGTCATCCTGAAGCCATGCCCCCAGAAAATAGGCAGTTGTAGATTTATGGCCCAGTCTTATAGTTTCATGTCCTTATAAATGGTATAGCCACAACAGTGGCAATGAAACTAATATAAATTGCATGTCTGTGGCAAGGTGGCTGCCCCAACTGCTTTAAATGTTTTATCTAATCTGATCTTTGGACTGATTGTGCACAGTACAGGCATTGATTGATGTGGAAACTTGAACCTGAAGGTACAAGAAATCCAACAAGCATCACAGCAAGGAAGGCTTAGACCTAAGACTTGAATCTAGCTTGAGGGTTAGAAGGCGGTGGTAGCTACAAAGCCCCGTTGTTGACCTCCCTAGTTTCAGGTCTAGCAAGAGCAGTAAGTACCTAAGGCCACAAGACAGTCTTTGCTTGAAACAAAAACATATGAGCAGAGTAGCAAGAGGCATTCATAAAATATTCAAAATGATGATGAGGATGCTAGGAGCAAAGCCATCCAGTGTGCTCAGTGCCGGCTGAAGGATGTGGATTTCAGGATTTCAGGAGGTGAGTCTGGAGATGAACAGGCTTCCTGGGACCACGAGAGACAGCCCCGGGATGCACATCTTCTTTCCCCGATTTTTAAAAATTTGCAACTCAGAGAAGAAGGAACATTTATTTTCATTAAGGAACACCTAATTAATTATTTCAAGTTAATTAAGTGGATCTGCTCCAAGCCGAGTCTAGTATATAAATCCACATTCAGACGTGTTGCCATCTGGCCAGAATGGGAGACAGAAAAGGGATTGGAGAACAGAGCAAAGCGTTCTGTAGGAAGAGAATCAAAAAACAGCCTTTAGTCTTAGCTACCTTGGTCCTGCAGACAGAAAAAAACTGGAGAGAAAGTACACTATAGCAAGATGGTTAGGCACAAGGACATTTTTTCCCCTAGCTCATTTTCACAATTGCCCTTTCCAATGGTTGAACCAGCATCTCCTTAGCTCATTTACAACTACCATGTGACTTACCTTCAGGCTCTGGATAACTTTCCTGTCTTCTGCTCTTCTAGCTTCAGTGAATCTTTGCTTACCCACCTGCTACTTCTAAAAGAGTGGTTCTCAACCTTCCTAATGCTGCAACCCTTTAATACAGTTCCTCATGTCGTGGTAAATCCTCAACCATAAAACTATTTTTTGTTGCTACATCATGACTGTAATTTTCCTACTGTTATGAATAATAATCTAAATATCTAATATGCAGGATATGTGGCATGTGACCCCTGTGAAAGGGTCTTCACGTAGGAAATGGGTCATAAACCACAGCTTGAGAAAAGCTGTTCTAAAGTATGAGCTAAAAAAAAAAGGACAATGAAAATAAAATAGATCTCTATCAGAGATTTTCTATGCTGTTGTTTTAGTTACTGTTCTATTACTGTGATATGATACCATGGCCATGGCAACATATAGAAGAAAGCATTTATTTGGGATTTAGAGTTTTAGAGAGTGATTCCATGATCATCATGGTGGACAGGATGACAGCAAGCAGGAAGACATGGCACTGGAGCAGTGGCTGGGAACTCATACATCTTGAGACAACTTAGAAGCAGAACTAGCTGAGAATGTCATGAGCTTTTGAAACTTCAAAGCCTGGCCTTAGTGACACACTTCCTCCAAGAAAGCCACACCCCCTAATCCTTCACAAATTGGGAACCAGGTGTTCAAATATATGAGTCTATGAGGGGTATTCTCACTCAAACTACACAGTGACCAGGACTGGGCGTAGTTGGAGCCATCTGTAACTGTATTTTCACCCATCCTCTTTGTTTCCAAATTAATAACTCGGAGACTTCTTATATATGAATAAATGCCTAGGCTAATCCCTTGACTTGTTCCCCAACTAGCTCATAACTTAATCACCCATTTATCCTATTCTAACTCAGACCATGTAGCTGGTCTTCAGTTTCATGTGACCATCTCCATCATCATTGGAGTCCAATCTCCTTTCCTACATCCAGCTCTGTTCCAGAATCCTCCCTCTTTCTGCTAGAACTCCCACCTCCTATTTCCTCATTGGCTATAGGCATTTTTATTGATAAGTGAAGCTTCCACACAGCGAACAGGACGATCTCTCTATAAGTGAGCTGATGCAATTGACTGAAATAAGGTTTGGTGTGCCCTAATTGTATTGTATTGTTTTGATCTGTGTATACTTCTGCTTCTCCATGGCCTATTAAATCATTGATGGTAAGAGCTAGGCTTATTTTTATAGTTCTATTTCCTTGTTATGTAGTTGCATATTTTAGACATGGAAGGCATTGTAAGAAACCATAAAGGGGTAAGTGAGTCAAGAATAAAAGAGTGAGAAAAATTGGCAATACTTACTGTTTTTTTTTTTAAACCTTATTCTTCCCTGATACACTACCCAACGTATCTCCCAAAGAAACTCCAGGGTCACAACTTTTCAAAAGCATTCTTGACATTATAAACTTATACCAACCGCTCTTCCAACACACACACACACACACACACACACACACACACACACACACACAGCAAAACAACCAACCAACAACAAAATGAACCCCCCCCCAAAACTGTCAACCAAATGGCTTTTTACTGACTCTCTGTTCAAAGATAATCTTATCTTGCAGCCATAGTTACTGAGGTCAATAATAGTTCTCACTGGCGAGACAAATCACGTCTGCTTTGGATTCATTTGAACCAAGTGCCGGGCACTGCTGTCAGCGAGGCCTCTTCGCTGGTCACTTCATTATGCCTTGCAATGAAATATCTATATTTCTTCTAGGTTTAATGAGGCCACAGACAACCAACTCTTTACCGAGTGATGTTGGAGATTTTATCTTATTTTTTGCTTTGAATTTGATGTATTCTAACTTGTGCTTAACTAGCCTTCCCAAGCAATTCAGGTACTCAGATGGGCATTTTAGGGACAATTAGCTAAACGTTCCTCTCATTAGCCACAAGGCCTAGAGAAGAAAAAAAAAAAGACAAAGGGAATCAATAAGACAAAGCCAGTTTAGGAGAACATTCACTTTCTATCAAGAATATCAGCTACCTCATCAAGCTGCATGTTCCTGTGTTGGGCAGCTTCTCCAAGCCAGGACATCATTAACCTGCCAGTGGCTACACTTTGCTGCTAAATCACCTTGCTTTTGTGTTTCAGTTTTCAGGTCTTTACCTCCTGTCTTTCTTCACCATCCTCATCGGGCTGGTGCTGTATTCCTCCACCTCGACATACATAGCCCAGGATCCCCGAGTGTACAAGCAATTCCGTAATCCTTCGGGACCTGTCGTGGACTTACCCAGCACAGCTCAGGTAGAGCCTTCAGTCACCTACACCAGCCTGGGCCAGGAGACAGAAGAAGAGCCCCATGTACGTGTGGCCTAGGGGAAGACCTGCCCCGCCCACTGCGGATAACTCAGAGGCCATGTGTTTGCCCATCATCTCTGTATTGTACATAGAGAAAGGTATTTAGTAGGTGCAGTTGTACAGGTGGACCGCAAGGGAGCTAACCCTCCTTTCATCAAAGGAAGAAGCTGAAGACCACTAGAGACGCAGGCATCAATCCACCTGACTCAGAGAGAGGCTGTGATAGTGTGTATCCTGACCCAGCCCCCACCCCTCCCTCCATTGATTACTGTGAAAATTTTTGAATCAAAAAAAACAAGTATCACTGTTACTATGATCTTTATTATCAAATTGTTACTGTTATTACACTGACTTTCAGAAGGTTTTTTTATTCCTGATGGGAATTATTGCCAGACCCTCGCCTACTCAACATAAATCCCACTTTTCTATGGAAAGTCACTTTTTAAGAATCATACTTTTTGTTTGTTTGTTTGTTTGTTTGTTTTGCACAGACTATATAAGTGATGCATGCCACAGAAGCTTGCCCATCCTGGTGATCTTGTGGCTAATGGTTTCCTCTGTCACCTGTTAGATTGCCTGTTCAATGAGAATTTTGTGCTGTGACCCTTGTGGGGAGGGGAAACTGACGGTATAATTCTCTATTCTAGGAATAGATATAAAAAACAAACATTTTCGCCATTTTGTATTTCCTTTTCTGCTTAGTCCAGGCCACTGGCTTCCTCTTGGCCTAGGAGATTCATCTAGTCAAGCCCTGTAACTACAAGATAGGGACTGTCCCATTTTTGCGGCTTAAAAAAACCCTAGAAATATGCGTCATATGTTTTTAATTTCTTTTTCTGTCTTTTCTTATATTGCTCTCCTCAAAAAAATAGTTTTTCTTTTCTTTTTTTTTTTTCTTAATGATGTCATGGAAATTAATCAAAGCACTGGAAAAGCCATGGCCTCCACTCTCTTAGTTATATAGTACCTTTCCGGAAGTATGCCAACATGGAAATTATCTTTATTGTGGAGCCCCACTGTTTGTGTCACCTCTTTGAGTCAAGGTACTCGTATGGAGAAATCTCTGTTAGTAACTCATGCTCTGGTCACTTAGTGATAAAGACGTCACCATTGAAAAGTCTGGCAATTGGATCACACTCGATACCCACCTAATGGCAGAATATAAGGAAAAGCAACTCTACTCACAAAGAATGCTACAGCATCCCAACAAAGCTTAATACATCACTAGTTTAATTAGTTCTGTTGTCTTTAAGAATGTCTTCCCCACACCCAACCTGCTCCAAACACAGAAAATTAGGAAACACCATGGACCTTTATAATGTAGAAAAAATGTCATGTGTCAGTGTGGACCTTGGCTGACTTCAATACCACTCAAATGGATCCTTGATGGAGTTACGGGGCTTGTATAAATATTTATGTAATTTGGGGCAATTCGAGTCAACATATTTTAAGCAAACAAGCAAAACAAAACACTTGTGGGGGGGCGGGGTGTCTCATAAAGTAAGACCACATTGCAAAGTTGGACCCCAGGAAGTCCTAAACATGGCAGACAGAAGCTCTGAGACTGCCTCCTTGCCTGACTTCTTCTGTGAACAGTCACATGATCGATTTTGATAATTCTTATGATAACACATACACAAAATAAGTAATGTGCTTGAACACTGTGACTCAGTTTTCATTTTTCCCCCATTGGAAAATATGACTTTTCCTTCTAATGTATTATTTAGTCCTGACCTAAGAGGAAATAAAACTGTTTCTCTGGTATGCAAATTTCACCTCAGTTAAACACCTTTGGAAATAGGTTTTCTTTATTAAGGTGGGGTGGGCGGGGGCGAGAAAGGTTTGTGCTAAAGCTACATCTCACATAATAACCTTACCAGCATCTGCTCTCTGCTACCTTTTAAGCCAATTAAATACCTTTCTCTGAATATTTTGTCCATTCAGACCTAAAGACCTTTAATGACTGTGGTTTTATTTTTATGTTTACATTCCTTTGGTTTGCATAATTTACTTGATTTATTGCATTTTTAGTATTTATTTTAAGCCAAATGTCTTTGTCTTTTTGATTCATTTTTATGACACCAATTTGTAGACACTCTGTAAACTCTGACGAGAAGCAAGTAGCTGAAATTATTTCCAAGTCCGTTCAGTAGGCTGGGAATAGTTTTAAAGTTGCATTTTCAAAAAAGATCTGCAATTAATTGATGGCTGAAGATGGCCATCTGGACCATTTTATAGGATGTTTTAATTGACTCCATTGTATGGAAACCAAATGTGAATATCAGGTTGAGCTCATTGTATACTTTTTGTTATCTGATGTCTTTGTGACCAGACATTAGTGTACCTGTGTTGGTTTATCTCCATTCATAAAGCTGATAACATTGGCTCATCCAAGACTAGGAATTTAGGATTGACCCTTAAGGGAAAAAAAAAGACAAAAAAGTTGCAAAGAACAATGTTTTCGGGTCTGAAAGCATTGGTGTTTTGAGAGCGGGGGCGGGAAGTGGGAATAGGATAATATTAACTGTAGCGGTTTTAGTTTCTGAGATTCTGTAACCTCAGTAGACACACCAGCAAGAATTTCAGCAGTCTAATCTACCACTTTCTCACCTCAATCAAAGAGAGCAGTCCTCTGTATGAAGTTGGTGAGGAGCAAACCACAGCTCTCTTAAACCCTTCCAGATATGAGTGGTGGTTTTCACTCTCTCAATGGAGACTTGCACTGGGGATGGAGCTTGCCTCAGTCAGATCTCCTCACAGCTTAGAACACATATCCAGGTAGACCAAGAAATGGACAACTTCACACCACTGTGTCCCATGAAAATATTTCAATGTTTAGTTTAGGTATTGCTAACTTGTGCTATTAACCTTCTGACGAGCTTGTAGTATTGTTTGTTTGGCATTTATTTTTTGATTTGTAACCATTTAGTAGTCCCCGGCTAGCTATCAGTGCAGATTTTACCCCATGGGTAGGAGTCTATCTTCACACCACATAACAAAGCACACTAATCCTGACACCACAATGGAAAATATGAACCAAAATGTTAAAAGAAAGAAAGAGAGAAAGAAAGAAAGAAAGAAAGAAAGAAAGAAAGAAAGAAAGAAATTTTCACTGGGAAGCTGAACAAGTGATCTACCTTTTCTATTTGCATGTTCCCCCTGGACTGGCTGTGGATCTGTAACAACTGTACGATGTTTTCAAATAAAAATAAATGCTTTACGAAAGCACCACACTGCCGGCTCTCTCGTGTGTTTGTCTGCACTGTGACAGCCATGATGCCAGTTCCCTTGAGATGCTAGAAATAGCAAACACAGCAGAGAAACTAACGCAAGCCCAAATGAAAACTAGAGGGAAAATAGTTCCAAATTAGGAACCACAGAGTCTCTGATTTACAGTTTCCAAAAGTCAAATTAGACACATTGGTCATTTAATGTAGGATACTAAAGAAGGCTGCGGGGATACAACTTTCTTTTTTATAATTTATTTTTCTATTGGATATTTTATTTATTTACATTTCAAATGGTATCCCCTTTCCTGGTTTCCCCTCCAGAAACCCCCTATTCCACCCCCCTTCCCCTGATTCTATGAGGGTGCTCCCCCACTCACCCACCCACTCCCACCTCACCTCCCTGGTATTCCCCTACACTGGGGCATCGAACCTTCATAGGACCAAGGGCCTCTCCTCCCATTGATGCCTGACAAGGTCATTCTCTGCTACATATGCAGCTGGAGCCATGGGTCACTCCATATATACTCTTTGGTTGGTGGTTTTGTCCCTGGGAGCTCTGGGAGGGTCTGTTTGGTTGATATTGTTGTTCTTCCTATGGGGTTATAGGAACTCCTTCAGCTCTTTCAGTCCTTTCTCTAGCTCCTTAATTGGAGACCCTGTGCTCAGTCCAATGGTTGGCTGCAAGCATCTGCTTCTGTATTTGTCAGGCTCTGGCAGAGAGGCTCTCAGGAGACAGCTATATCAGGCTCCTGTCAGCAAGCACTTCTTGGCATCCACAGTAGTTTCTGGGTTTGATGACTGTATATGGGATCAATTCCCAGGTAGGGCTGTCTCTGGATGGCCTTTCCTTCAGTCTCAGCTCCACACATTGTCTCCATATTTCCTCCTGTATTTTGTTCCCCCTTCTAAGGACTAAGCATCCACACTTTGGTCTTCCTTCTTCTTGAGCTTGTCAGGGATACAACTTTCAAGTCCACAAGGACAACTTACGCAGGATAGTGGAAAGTTACCCCTGAGAAACAGTCTCTTATGAAAAAGAAAATTCTGGGCACAGTGCTCTAGGTATAACAGCAGACCTAACCATGAGCATTCTTCCTAACTAGGACATCTATGAGTCTAGAGTATCCAGATTCCTGCTCATAACTTACAAAGAACCTAACACCTCTCCCCCGAACAAACTGCTTTCAAATTTCTACCCATGAAGCATCCAGAGTAGACATTATATGTATTTACTTTGTACATCCTTGGCAGTTATGTTCACAATCAGTCACTTAAACATAAATAAATCAGGATGACTCTGTGTTTGACCTATATATTCATATTCATTCATTCATTCATTCATTCAATCATTCACTTTACATCCAGATTATAGCCCCCTCCAGATCTCCCTACCACAGTCCCTCTCCTTCTCCTCTGAGAGGGTGGAGGCCACCCTTCTGGGTATCCCCTACCCTGGCACCCCATCAAGTCTCTGTGGGGCTAGATGCATCCTTTCCTGCTGAGGCCAGACAAGGCAGCCCAGGTAGAAAAACGTATTTCACAGACAAGCAATAGCTTTAGGTATGACTCCTGCTCCAGTGGTTTGGAACCCACATGAAGACTGAGCTGCACATCTGCTTCATATGTGCTGGGGTGGGAGGATAGGTTCAGTTGGTGTATGATTTTTGGTTGGCGGTTCAGTCTCTGAGAGCCCCAATGTTCCACATTAGTTGACTCTGTTGGTCTTAGAATTTCAGGGAAGGGGTATGGAGCAGAGACTGTGGGAATGGCCAAGTAATAATTGAAGACCCATCCCATGGGCCAGCATGAATCCCCAATATACTATTCATGATACTCTGTTATGACTGCAGACAGGAGTCTAGCATGGCCATTCTCAGAGGGGCTCCACCCAGCAGCTGACTCAGATGGATGCAGAGACCCACAACGGAACAGTGGATGGAACTTGAGGACCTTGATGGAAGATTTGGGAAAAGAATTGATGGCCCTGAAGGGGATGGGAACTCCATTATATTTTAAAATTGATTTTTCCAGCAAAGTTGGCCAACTTCACACCAAGTGCTTTGTAAAATAACAAGTGCAAACCAACAGCAGGTAGTTAACATAAATAATTTGCTTCAAAAAAATGCTTGTTCTTATAAACCTTTCTCTGAAATACTAAATTTGTGGACAAATTCCAGTAGACAATTAACGTGTACGTTCTGTTACACCTGCTTCTCTAATGAGTTATCATTTGTTTAAGAGAAAGAACCTGGTTTCCTAAGTATTCAGGAGCTCATGCAAGAGAAAGACGAGCAAGCATTTGAATTTTATTACTGTCAGTAATAAGGAAAACAAAATAATTCTAAAATTCCCGAGACAGCTGTCATCGATTAGATTTTTCCCTATGTCCCACAAGAAAATCCATAGCAATATGGGATGTAATAACCAAACTAATATGTAAAAATCCAACTAAAATTTCAGTGCCCAGTAAAACACCTGACACATGGACGCTATTTGTACTTGTTATTTTATTATAATCTATCTTCAAAACCACAAAGAGAAAGCACAAACAGGAGTGATCTATTACAAAATGTCACCTGTTGTTCTTCTCTTCTTAGCTTTTTTTTTTTTTTTAATCTCATAAAATTCTCGTTCTTGGAAGTGAAAAAAAAATCATTATACCCACTCAAGTTCCTGCTTCTAGGGAACTTTTTTTTTTTAAATCACTTACAAAGGCCTTTGGGTTTGGGGCTGAGGTAGGAGACAACCAAATTCTTTCCTTTCAAGTAATATTTTACACTTATATGATACATTCTCAATTGTGCATATCCATCATATTTTTTATTATTCTTTTTTTGTTTTTGGTTGCTAGTCCCCACTTTCATTTCTTCAACTAGAGTGCTCACTAGGAGCCATCTACTAAGGATTTTAGCCCTTCATTCTCTATGGGATTAATACTTTTAATACTTTTTTTAAATCTATGCCACACCCAGGTGTCCTATGTTGTGACCTGAGAGAACAAGATATTGAGTGTCACGCCTCTTCAGACAACTAGCCACACCTCTGCTGTGACAACATCTTGATAAGCAAGGCCTACAAATGATCATGGGGAGCGGGTCTCCTGGAATAGGCTATAAAATTAACACCATCCATCTGGATGGATAAAGGGCTGGTGTAAACAAACAAACAAACGAAAAAGTCCATAGTGGGGAGAAAAACATGAAAAGGGAGCTTTTTCATTATCAGCAATAGAGCTAGGGCAATCCCACAAACTGAAATATAATTCCACAATAGGAAAGACAAATACTACTTTATATAGGGGAAAGCAGTCTTCCTGAACTCATTATCTCAAACTGATGATGGTACAAGTTAAAATGCATCACCTATAGATGTGGTATGTAAGAGTGAAAGTAGGCTGACTGCATGGTTCATTACATGGTCCATTAACCCTTTCAACACAAAGGGAGACATTGATCATTATACACAGACAACAGGTACGGCTCTACTCTGTGCCAATCAACCTGGAAATACAGTCACCCTGACTTGAAAGGCATAAACTACATGAGTAGTTAGTTCACCCCTAACCATGGATAGCTGGCAGGACAGCACACAGCCATGTCTTCCTGCCACTAGGTGGCACTGAGTCAGAATCCAAAGATAAGGCTGCCCACCTGCCTAGCATGGTTCCCAGTCTTGTGCAAGTACCCAGTCTTGTGGAAGTCTCCTATTAGTAATGGTAGTTGCTGAAAGTTCAGGAGAACAACAGTCATGTCTTACCTCTAAATAGACATCCATAACCACTATAAAACATCTTACTGCTGTTAAAGATAGCTCTCAATATTGATTCTAAAATCAAACCCTAGTTTCTGTACAGGGATCTTGGAGAGTACCTGCAGCCTGGGCACTATAACTATCTGTAGTCTGGAGTGGTGGGGGGAAAAAAAGAGGAGTCCCAGTTAGCAAAATCACAGACATCATCACCACTTTTTGTTACTCAAATGTGAGCTTATCAGAGGAGGCTTTTCTGGAGCCATTGAGAAGCAAAGTATAACAGAGACTGACACACCCATACTCGACAAGATGTGTAGAATGATGACTGAGTTTGCACATAAATAAATGTATGCTCCACATGGGAAAGAAATTGATTCCTAAAAGCCAAGATCTAGACAAAGAACCTAAGCCACTCTACACTTAACATTGTCTGAGCTACAAGCATAAATGTGCTCACTGGGATTTCAGGCTTGAGATCGAAGCATGGGGTGATCCAAGCTATTTGGTATAAGGGGATGGTTGTCTTCTTGCTTTCCTTGGTCATTTGTCTGTAGGCAGGAATTATTTCCACGGTACCTGAAGAGGTTCAATAAATTTTAAGTAATGGTAGTAATTGCAGTTTCACAGATGGCTGGCTACTTGCCAGTTTCCCAGCAAACTTAGTAAAAACAATAAAGCCATCTACTTGTTCGTAAAATGACTACTGTTCTAAATGAAATTACTAAGAGAGAGGAAATAGCCTAATCACTCGAATAATCAAACCAGTCTCATTATGGGGCTCCCTGGAAGCTTTTGTTTGGATTTTCCAATGTAGTTTATGGCATTAAATAGGATTTTAAAAGCTAAATAGGTCACACATGCGTACAGATGGTTGAGTGAATCACAAAACAGCTTCATGTAACCAGGATTTTGCCTGTCGGGCTCCTTTTTAATTAAAAGAGAGAACTGTCAAAGAGAGCAGACAGCTTAATGTAGGAAACTTGGCAGGCGCCGGGAAGAATGATGACAGTTTGATTCATATTCCTGACTTCTAACTATCATCTAAGTTCGCTCTTCATTGTAGTCTGAGCATAGACACAGAGTGAGAAAACTGGGGAAAACACTGGAGACAAAGCTGAGGGCAAACTTTCTGGTCCATTCCTGGCAGGAGCTTTTAATTAGAAGGGGAGATATTTACCCTTATAAGGAAGTTATAGCCTTATCACCAGGGGCAAAATTCTACAGATAACAGAACTGTATAGAGAGCCACACATTCCTCACCAGACACCTGGGTCTACAAGCTAGATGCTGAGCCTTCCCCACAAAGGAATCTGGCGATTCCTCAGAAAACTGGACATGATACTTCTGGAGGACCCAGCCATACCACTCCTGGGAATATACCCAGAAGATTCCCCAGCATGCAATAAGGATACATGCTCCACTATGTTCATAGCAGCCTTATTTATAATAGCCAGAAACTGGAAAGAACCCAGATGTCCCTCAACAGAGGAATGGATACAAAAAATGTGGTATATATACACAATGGAGTACTATTCAGCCATTAGAAACAATGAATTCATGAAATTCTTAGAGAAATGGATGGAGCTGGAGAACGTCATACTAAGTGAGGTAACCCAGTCTCAAAAGAATACCCATGGTATGCAGTCACTGATAAGTGGATATTAGCCTAGAATCTTGAAACACCAAAGACACAATTCACATACCAAAGGATGTCTGACAAGAAGAAAGGAGTGGACACTGGTGCTGGAAAGAATCAAAGAATCAGTGTAGGGGAATACAAGAACAGGGAAGAGGGAAGGGGTGGAAGAGGGAGCAGGGGGAGGGAAAAGGGCATGTGGGACCTTTGGGGGTGGGGAACCAGAAAAAGGGAAATGAATTGTAAATATAGAATATATCCAATTAAAAAAAAAGAAAAAAAAAAAGAAATGAAGACCATACACATAGGACAATAAAGTTTGACTTTCAAAACAATCTAAGTAAAAGCATCATTTAAAGCCAAATATTTTGCACCAATCTAGACAGTTCTGTTGATGACAGAAGAATTGGGACAAATAAACAATGCAGATCGTTTTCTGACTGACTTAGTTCCATTCACTTGTTCAGCCAATATGGTAAGACCAGTGCCATGAAAGTCACGTGGCCCCATTGAAGCAAGGTATATATAGTACTTGAGCTAAATCAGAACTTAGACTACCCTATAGTTCTTTCTGGTAATACTATTTGAACTTACTATGGAGAACCCAAAACTTCATTCTAGGTACAAGCTTGAAACCATCTTTCAGCTACTTGATTGTTGATTGAATCTTATTCAAATTGTAAGCACCATGTGATTGTGGGGCCAGAAAGTCATACAACTGAGAAAGCCAATCCAGAGCAAGAGTGAGGTCAAGATGTGTTCAGTTTCTGAAAATCTCATCCTGAGACCAGCAGGAGAAGGACTTGTCTTCTTCCTTGCTCTGGGTCTGCCTGTCTCAGAACATGTAGACTGTACAACACCCATCTCTGCCACCCTTGAGGAAGCCATGTAGCCTGGTGGCCAAATTACAGGGTTAGCTCTCTCCCTCTAAGGACATGCCCAGCAAGCACCTGGAATCCCTCCTCATGCAAATGAAATAGACCCAGCACCTGCACATCAGCTGATACTATATACTCACCCCAAAAACCCCTACCCATTCTCCAAGGTTTATGTAGTCCTTATTATTCCCAACAAAAGAGAAGTATTTCACTGAAAACTCTCAAAGAAGGCTGTTTCTCTTGGCACTCACTCTGGCCAAGATATTCCAGAACCCACTTCTCTGGATAAACTTTCTTCTTCCCATTCTATCCCATTGTGCATTGGTGCCTGGATACCCGGAAGGCAGAGCAGGACTTGGCTGGAACAATTGTTTTTACTAGAGAAGTAAAAGCAAATATTCTACCATTATGTTGTCTGTTTCTAGCAAATACTAACATCTTTCTTTGCAAAGAAAGCAATGGATCCCCGCAGCATCCAGCGGGTTAGAAGAAAATAAGTACCTGGAAACCTAGTCAAGCCCAACGCAACCAAAGATACGTGTGGGACTTGAGATGCCAGACTCAGTTGTAGAGGGAAAATTTCAGAACCTGTCAAATCTGACTTTTCCATATATGGCTCTAAGAGAATCCATCACATCATTTATAAAATGTAGCCCAGGATTCAGATGGCTGTGCACAGGGGGAGTTTCTGCTGGTCACTTTTCTGTCAGCTCAGGTGTAAGCCATAGGAGTGTGCCTTTTGATTTTAGAACCGTGCTGAGGTAACTCACCATGGCGGGAGTACATGACAGAGGAAACTCATTTACTTCCTGGTCATGGTCAAAAGGGAGAGTTCTGCTCCAGGAACACCCCCTTTGTCTGTAAGAACCTCCCACTAGACCTACCCTAAAATTTCTACCATGTGCTGGCAGTGCCAAGAAGAGAGAAAGCATTATTGCATGTGCCTTGAGGAAAAAAATTTCAGACTCAAGCTAGAGAAGATTCTCCTATCTCTCCTGGGTAATGTGGAGCTGAGGTAACAAACAAGGGAAAGAGTTCAGCAAATGGCCTCTCAGAGTTTCTCGCTTTTCGATGTTATTTTTCCATTGCTAATCTGGAACATACCAGCTCAAATTTCAGTCATTATACCTTAACTTTTTAAATTGATGTATTGTTGCTGTATGCTTTTGATGTGTATCAGGAAGAGGACACGTGAGCCACAGGTTGTGTGTGGAGGTCAGAGGACAACTATGTTTTCTCCTTCCACCTTTATATATAGTCAATGCCTATAGGCAATTGAATTTGGGGTTTTACAGGTTTAAATATCAAACACTTACTGACTGAGCCTTTACTTACTGAGAAACTTTAAAATCATTACAGATTATGTAGTTGTAACTATAATTATTGTCATTTATTCTATTGCACAGCTTTGGTCTAACTATTAGAAAATTGTATTATTTAATCCTCATGGCATGAGAGAGTCCTACGGTAAGAGCTATTTTATTGATGAGCTCGTGGAAGCATTGATGAGTTCCATAAAGTGGCCAAACTTACACATGCAGCATGTGATGAGGGCAAAACCCAAATCTAGGGCGTCTGACTTCAAACACACTTAAACACAAAACGATTCGTGGAAATTCAGAAAAGCGGCTACACCAACAAAATCTTTGAGGAACTATGTACAAGGATCCTGTTTTGTTTTGTTTTGTTTTTTCTCTTAATGTAGGAAAAGCATAAACTGCCCAAGTAGAAAATGATTCATATTAAGTCAGCGGCATACAAAACCTATGCTAACCACACCTATGGATCATCATTGATAAAAGAAAGGGTAACAGGTAAATCCCTCTCTTTGATAAACTAACAGAAACAGTGGATCATTGGTCAAGAGAAGAAACATCAACATGTCTGCTAGAAGGAAGGTATGGCCTGGGACAGTGTCCCCAAGTTCTCCTATGGGGTTCAATGACAGCCTGCAGAGGCTGATATCCTCCAACATGCCATGCTCCCTGCAATGACAATAATGGACTAAACCTCTGAAACTGTAAGCCACAATAAAATTGGTTTAATAGATAGATGTCTAAACTTTAAGGACTGGTTAAGGCTGCAGAACAGCAGTTCTTAACTCATATATATTTATATTATTACTCATAACCATAGCAGAATTAGAGCTATGAAGTAACAATGAAATCATTTTATGGTTGGGGGGTCACCATAACAAGGAGTCATAGCATTGGGGAGGTTGAGAACCACTGTTCTAGAAAAATAGTTAGTATTAAGGCACAATTCCTACCATGCAATGGATTTCAGATGGTAGCCTCATACTTGGGGGAGGTTTGGGGGTAGGAGATCTTATACTGGCTTTGAAACCCACACCAGCTAGGAATCATGTAAATGTTCTTGGCTTAGGTATATATCAATAGGCCAGAGAGATTTTCCCTAAATTCTTTTTTTTCTTTATTTTCTATATTCTTTGTTTACATTCCAAAGGCTTTCCCCTTTCCCAGTTTCCCCCCCCCACCATATGTCCCATAAGTCCTCTCCCCCCTAACTATTCCCCAATCACCCCCCCCCCATTTCTCTGTTCTGGTACTCTCCTACAAATCTGTATCCAGTCTTTTCAGGACCAGGGTCCTTTCCTTCCTTCTTCTTGGGAATCTTTTGATTTGCTAATTGTGTCTTGAGTATTCAGAGCTTTTGGGCTCATTAATATCCACTTTATTACTCAGCAGCCATTGAATTTTCAGCAAGAACTAAAGGCCTGTCAGGTGAGTCTTCAGAAATAAAAGCAGGTGATCTTTCTCTTTAGAGAGAGTCCTCACATAGGCTATTCTGCCTCCAAGATGGCACCCTGCCTGCCTCCTTTAACAACTGCCTTGCCTCGTCAGTCCCATCTCCCCAGCAACCCACTACAACACCATCCCGAGCCATTCTATAGACAATCAAGGGGAGCTTTAAAACTCATCAAGCCAACAAATCTCCGTCAACATCCAACTGGCTGCCTAATCTTCTTACTGAAGACTAAAGGAGCGGATAAGTCCAAAGTATAGATCAACGCGTATCCCACAGATCACGCCACTGAATCGAGAACCAAGACAAGGAAAATGAAAAATGCTGATCTTGAAATGTGACCTGACAGGTAAGTAGTCACTTTAGATCTGGCAATGAGGTAGGACCCCTGTGAAGAAGTAACATTTTATTCAGCAACTGATTACTGATGCTACTACTCTATACCAGGTACAGATCAAGAGAGAATGGCAGCATTGGGAAAGAAAACAAGGTTTTAAGTTCTAGTTAAGGAAGATATAAAATAATTTGAGAGAAGTTTCAATAGAAATCGTGCTATAGGGAAAATAAATCATGAGCCAGCAAGATGACACAGTGGGTAAAGGCGCTTGCCTACCAAACCTGATGACCTATTTGATCCCCCAGACTCAAATGAGTAATAAATAGGGAGAATCAGTTCCCACAAGTTGCCCTTTGACCTCCATCTGCATTTTGGTGCATATGCATACACATAACTTTTTTATTTTTAACTGAAAACTATTGCATACGCATGTATGTTTTGCTTGCATGCATGTCTGTGAGCTGTGTATGTACCTGCTGCAGGTAGAATCCAGAAGGTGTCTGATATCCTAGAACTAGAATTAGAGACAGTTGTGAGCTGTGGTGTGAGTGCTAGGAAACAAACCCAGATCCTCTGAAAAAGGAGCCAGTGCTCTTAACCCCTGAGCCATTTCTCCAACCACTGTAATAAAGAAATAAATTGAAAAGGAATAAAAAGGTAAGGTAGAGAGGATGGTGGCAGGAACAAACAGGTGTAGGGAAAGTATACTTAATGATGTAAGGGGAAATGATCACATAGACAGGACACAGAACAAGAGAATACAGAGTGAACAGCATGTGCGAAGAGCTTCTAGGCAGATGTCTCCATGAAAAGGCAATAGTTACCCCACCCCACCCCACCCTCATTCAACAAGATTAGGTGAACCAGAGCTGAAGGTTGAGGCGGAATAACCTACAAGCACTAGCATTCCGGTCTTTAGTGTCATGACTGGTTAGGCACACAAGCAGACAATCCATCCTTCTACTTTGGGGGAAATTATTTAACATGCCTGGCCATGGGTTCCTCATAGGTAAGAGACTATCAGTGATGTCACCTTGACAGTTGCTTTGCAGATTAAATGGCCTTTGACTAATTCTCTCTCTCTCTCTCTCTCTCTCTCTCTCTCTCTCTCTCTCTCTCCCTTCCTCTCTTCCTCTCCCTCTCCCTTCCTCTCTCCTTCTCCCTTACTCTCTTCATCCCCCTCTCTATCTCCCTCCCTCTCTCTCCCCCTTCCTCTCTCCCTCTCTCCCTGTCTCTTCCTCTCCCTCTTCCTCTCCCTCTCCTCCCCCTCTCTTTGTGCATGTGTGCGTGCCCACGTGTGTGTGTGTGTGTGTGTGTGTGTGTGTATCTCTGTATGTGTATATGTGTGTATTTGTCTCCCACACTCTTCCTCTCCCTCTCGTACCCTCCCTCCCCCCCCCTCATTTTTACTTTTGACTTTGTTCTTTCATGGTTTTGTTTTTGTTTTTTTTTTGAGGTAGAATCTCATCTTGTCATCTGGGTTGGTCATAAACTCATAATCCTGCTGCCTCAGCTCCTGAGCACTGGTATTTCAGTCCTGTGCCTCCACTTCATGGGGTGCTGAGGTTTTTCACTGGCTCTGACCCCAGAGCTGATTCCCAGACTCCGTGTGGGAAGCCATCGCGGATGCCAAAATGCTGCCAGCATGCCACCCACCCCAGCATAAATGAGCCCAAAACAGGAAAAAAAATGATTATATTATTGCTGTAGCCATGACTCTGAGCTTTTCCCAGTATCTACCCTTAGGCAGAAAGATAAACATCTGTGCCAGTTAGAAAGTTCTACCCATAAATAAAGACCCTTTGCCGGGAATTTCATTTTTATTTAAAGTTCTATTTACATGGGGTCAGAAAAGCCAATTTCTATTTCAGTAACAGCCCAACAGCAATTACAAAAATAAATACTTAATAAATATTTTTAACCACAAAAAATGTTTGGATGAAGACTTTTTCAGACATTCTAGTCAAACACACGGGGCCTCTAAATGAATAATAATATTTGTTTCTTCATTATGCAGCCAGGCAAAGTATATTTTCCTTCATAAATGTCACCAAATCTACCTTCATCTCCTCATGCTGACTGCTTGATTCCGCTTTGGCTCACTGTATCTTTCACCTGAACACCTGCGTCTACTCAGCTTCCTCTGAGCCTTTCCCTACTCAACACTTAACACACTATTCAGATGCTGCCGCTGTCCAACCTGCTGTCCTTTTTCTGCCTTTCTACTGCAGTCCTTGCAAGAGACCATTCACATTCCTTAATCTTTAAATCTCTCTTGCACTCATGGAACAGGGTCTTGCTCGACCATCATCAGAGAAGCTTCCTCCTGCAGGAGATGGGAATTAAATACAGAGACCCACAGCAGGACAATGTACAGAGAGGAAGTGTTCTTAAGAAACTCAGTGCTAAATGGGATGTCACCATCAGAGCCGTCTCCGCAGGGCTCAGGGAACCCTGTAGAAGAGGAGATAGAAAGATTGTAAGAGCTAGAGAGGATGGAGGACAGCAAGGAAGCAAGGCCTTCTGTCCTGGATAGTTTTATGTCAACTTGACACAAGCGAAAGTCACCAGAGAGAAGAGAACCTCAATTGAGAAAAATGCCTCCATGAGATTGGGAGGTAGGCAGACCTGGAGGGCATTTTCTTAATTAGTGATTGGTGTATGAGAGCCCAGCCCAGCGTGGGTAGTGTCATCTCTGGGCAGATGGTCCTGGCTTCCATGAGAAAGCAGGCTAAGTAAGCCATGGAGAGTAAACCACTAAGCAGCACCCCTCCATAGCCTCTGCATCAGGTCTTACATCCAGATTCTTGCTCTGTTTCAGCTCCTGTCTTGACTTCCTTTGAGGATGAACAATACTGGGGAAGTGTAAACAGAATAGACCCTTTCCTCCCTATGTTGCTTTGGTCCAACTCCCCAAGGTGTTGTATCTTAACAATAGAAGCCCCAACTATAACACCACATAAACACATCAAAACTGGCACACATATGAACTCACAGAGACAGTGGCAACAAGCACAGTCCCTGCATGGGTCGAAGCCAGATGGGGTTCCACTGCTGAGAGGGAAAGTGGGCACAAGCCCATCCCTAGCCTAGAATCTATCTCCAATTAATAACCACTTACAAAGGAAGACTTAGTTTTTTCCCATGATGCCTGACTGCGTATACAACCTACCCTTAAGGTCAGACCCCATCGCTAGCAGTAGGTGGCCCACACAAAACAAACCTCAAGAGTATTTTAGGGGGTTCTGGGTCTTATAATGCTTTGTCTTGCATTATTTGTGTTATTCTTCTTTTAATTTCCTTTCACATCTTTTAATTATATGTTATGGTTGCCAGTTTTTTATAGAGTATTATTGTTGTGTTTTTATAGAATTTCTATGTATGCAAATGGGTCTGCTTCGAGATCTATATGTGTTTCTTATACTTTTTTAAATTGGCTCAGTTTCTCCTGGTACTTTGTTTGCTTTATCTTATTTCAGTTTATTGTTTTTTATTTTATCTTATATCATCTTATTATGATTGCTTTGATGGCTGTTTGTATTCAAATGACAGAGAGAAGGATGTGGACACGGGTAGAATGATCTGGAAGGAGTTGAGGTAGCAGAAGTCATAACCAATACATTACTAATAAAAAATGACGCAAGTCTCAGGCCCCTACACTGCCTATACCTCCATTCTATCTCCTGCTTTATTTTCCCTGTCTTGTCCAAATACCTATTCAGCAAGCAAGTAAGAGCATTCATGAATGAAACCATGAAGTTCTTTCTATATGGTCTACAAGAAGCCAGAATGGTGGAACCCTACCCTGTTCTTCAGCCTCTTGTTTTGTCTCACCACTAGGCTCTTTTATTTCAGACAAATTAGCTTCTATTTAGTGACCCAGATCCCTTCATCCATACAGCCTGCTAGGTGTGTTCTTTTCTCTTGGAAGTCTTGACCCTCCATATTCACCTAGGTAAGTCCCACTTACCCTGCCAAGTTCAGATTCAGCATTAATTTATAGAGACACCTCCCAACTCCTTGCCTCTGTGCTCTCATTTTTCTTAGCTCTTAATTTCCTCTAATAATTGAATGATATCAACATACTGCCTCCCAACCCTATGGGCAAAGCAATCCATTAGGTATTCATTGACAATTGCACTTAGTAGATAATCATTGAGTTTGTTGAATGAAGAATGAAGACTTAGGAATAAATGAGCCACAAGTAATTGTATAAACTGATGATATGAACACTCCATGGTAGGAGTGTAGGAAGGTTTACTATAGATATGCCAGAGGCATCTAGAAGAGTCCAGAACAAAGGGAGAAAAATAGGAAATCAAACATGGCCAGAAGACTATACATGGTCATGAGAGAGACAAGAAGAGGGGAAAGGAGAGGGGAGAGAAGAGGAGAGGAGGGGAGAGGAGGGGAGGGGAGGGGAAGGAAAGGGAAGGAGGGGAAGTGAAAGGAGGGAAAGTGAGAGGAGGGGAAGGGAGGGGAGGGGAGAGGAGGGGAAGTGAGAGGAAGGGAGAGGAGAGGAGGCTAAGGGAGGGAAGGGAGGGAAAGGGAAGGGAGAGGAGGAGAGGGGAATGGGAAAGGAGAGGAGGGGAGAGACAGAGAGATAGACAAAAAAACAGAAAGACACAGAGATCATGAAGGAATTGGGGGAAAGGAAAACAGAGAAAACATAGCCAAAATAGCAGGGCTATAAAGAGAATACTCATTCTCTGTAAAGATGGGAGGGAGAAAACCTGTGAGATGTAGACTTTTAGGTAGGGGAAGAGGTTAGAAGAGCTATAATGCTTGTATGGACTCTAAAATGTGTGACAGGAACTTGTGACACTGAGCGAGCCTGGAGGCCAGCATGTGCTGATATGTACCACAGGTAGCCATTTGCCTCTTCTGCCTTTTAGAATTTGAGAAATGCAATTTCCTTTGGAACTGGCTGTAATAAAAGAACAATAAGGAGGGTGTTCCCATGGTATGATATTTAATAGCACACACAGGAGGACAATCCAAACAACCAGCTCACTAGTTCTATCAGCTCTTGGCCAACATGAGAATCAACAGATGCTTGGTAGACATGAACCCAGTGCTGCAGTGAGTGCACCCTGGATTCTCAAAACATGCATGCACCTGAAACTTGTGAGTGTGGTCTTTTTTTGGAAAAGAAAACTAGTTTTTACAGATATAATTAAACAAAGGATATCATAATAAGACCCACTGGGTTACCTAGGGATAGCTTAAGCCCGAGGACAAATGTCATTATATGAAACAAGAGAGAAGATATATGCCCACAGAGAACCACATATGAAAATGAAGGCCTACACTTGAGTGACAGCAGTCATAAGCCATATTAGTAAAACAGTAAGTACTTACAAGTTCAGATCCATGTTCACATTTAGGAGGATAACTACTCCAAAATCACAGTTTAAAGCCTGGGTATAATTATTAGGATGCTTGCCATCAGCCAAAGAGTTTCTTGACTACTAAGCACAAGATCACTATAATAACCTGGAAAATAGTACACGCCCCTCCCCCAAGATTTTGAAGAACCACTTTCAATATGGACTCTGATTCCTGATTATTTGTTTCACTTCTATGACCTCTAGAGGTAGAGAACTCTTGAGCTCCGGAGTAAGAACTATCAAATGCTTTTAAGTTCCCCTAAATTAATGATCTGATGGCCAACTAAAAATCGCATCGGAAGTGTTTTGGTCCAGTGTGCTGTGGTTAGGCATTGGAATGGCTAAGTTCATCCTACACCCTGCACCGTCGCTGGCCTCTGTATTATTATTTTCTAGATAACATTGGACATAAATAAAGTAACCATTTCTTCCGCTTTTTATTTTAGGAGAAAGAATCCATTACTTGTTGGATCATTATGAGTCTTCTTTGGAAACTGATGAGAGGGAGAGTTGAAAAGAAAAAAGCAAAGATGAACAACAACAACAACAACAACAACAACAACAACAATAACAATGAATGGCTGAAAAAGAGGGCCCAACATAAACAGGCACTTGATGAGCAACCTGGTGACCAGATGGAGGTAAAAAGAGAACCATCTCTACAAAGTTGTCCTCTGACTTCTACATGTGCATTGTGGCATCCAAACCTGCACAGTCACTGTGCACACACAGTACCAAAAAATAATGAAGTATATTATTAGAAAAAAATACTGTTTAATGCAGAAACCCAATAAGAAGGCTCAAGAATTAGGTTCATAAAGCCACCTACTCCAATAAAAACATTGTCTTTATATTATTTATGTTCTATGTTTCTATGACAAAAGCCACTTAAGGAAGGCTCTCAAATTGGGAACATGTACTTCATCCTCATGTCACAAGGAAGGTCTGGCAGTGGGAACATGAGGCAGTTGGCCACAATGTGTCCACAGTCAGGAAGGAGGGGGGGAATTCTGGTATGCAATTCTCTTTCCTCCTTGTTCTATTTTGGTCCTCTATAGGACCATAGCTCCTGGTATGCTGTCACTACATGCTGTCCTGAGCTAACCCTCTGGAATCACTCATATGATATGCCCAGAGCTATGACTCCTTAGCTGTTCCAAATTAAGTCAAATGGACAATAAAGATTAATCACCACACCTACATAGGAAGGGACTAATGATATGGGCAAATACTTTTCTAGTCATTGACTTAGCTGTGACACGTGAGCTAGCTTCAGTGACTAATATACCACCATTTCATTAAGGGCTTTCTGTACCTCATGTAAGAAAGAATGTAATAATGAACAGTTAGCTAAGGCATGTACAAGGAAAGGACAAGCCTTCCATTGGTCCCTATCACATGCCAATACTCTCACCATAATAGCTATCCTCACACTAAAGTATGTACAGCATTCAAAATCATGATAAATGAGCTTGCTAATCCTCATTTTATGAATATATTGATTATTTCTTCTGATCTACAGTAGAACCTAAACTATAATATCAGTTATGGTGAGATGAACGATAAGAAAATACTTCATGCTAGATCAGGTAAAGAAGAAACTAAAAACAATAATAAAACATGTGACCTGGTTCACCTCCTTTAACTTTTGCTTAATAACCCATTGCAGAGGAAGATATTTCACACCACTGTGTGAAATGGACAATCTTTACTGTCCATTTGACTTATTTTGGAATAGCTAAAGAGTCATAGCTCTGGGCATATCATATGAGTGATTCCAGAGGGTTATCTCAGGACAGAATGTAGTGACAGCATTCGTCTGAACAGAACTTAACATTCTCTTATATGAGGAGGTTTGCCTTTATCCTCACAAGCAGTATTGCCACCATGTTGTAGATGCACGTATAGACTGTGAACACGGTGGCACACAGGACTTACAAACAGGTCGTAGGGATGCAAAAGCTCATCATGAGGTTGTAACAGGTCTTCCTAGCTAGCTTAGGACTAGGGAGATCGGGATTTAGTTCACTCAAGACCCTTCAAATCTTCTCTGGATTAAAGTGAGTTAGAAAACTGCTGAGGTTAATTTACTGAACTGAACATTTAGGCAACGCCACTAGTTTGTGCTGAAGACTGTTAATAAGATGCTGAGTGAAGATCCACTGCTGTGCAGATTATATAGATGGATGTTCATTAGAGCACGTGGTCTCTGCTCAATAATAAGCCACTGGAGGACTTTTATCTTGGCTTTAATATTGAGAAAAGCTAGGCTATTGATAATATGGTTTTGTTTTATGTCATGGTCACAGCACTGAGAATCTTGTAATGGCCCTTATTTCCCTGTTCTTGTGTCCTTGTTCTTGCAAGGTCACAATAAAATTGGAAGCTTTTCTCTGGCATGCATATGAGATTAGTAGAAAGGTATCTTCTGTATCAATCTAACATGTGTCCTTTTATTTATCTTCTTCAACTTATTTCTATTTAGTTCACCCTTGTTATATTATTTCTTTAGACCACCTTTGACCATGATAGCAACAGAGTAGGGAGAAGAACAGAGTGAGAAAGGGGGAGAAGAAATGAAAGAAAGAAGGTTCACTGCCTTAACATTCTGGAGTTATCATAGCTCATCTATTTGTTTAGTCAAGTCTCACTCCAGAGATAAGCTCTTTAAGTAGATGACCTAACTCATTTTAACATATCCAAGTGCATAGATCTACAGAAATTAAGTTATTATGGGTTAAAAGTATCACATGTGATTATATTTAGTGATACTGAATTATGTACTTAAAAATTAATAAAATGGTAAATTATGTTATACATGTTGTACCACACAAAAAAATCTAACCATCCCATTAAGATAGAAAAATATCTGTAACTCTACACTGTAAAATTCTTTAAAAAAAAAAAACAACAAAAAGTTTAATCTTTGTAATTTTTTATCCAACTAGAACATGGAACAATAAAATATGCACATATTTGTTTTCATTTTTTAATTAATTTACATAATTTACATCCCAACTGCAGCTTCCCTTCTCTTCTCCAACCCCCTCCCTTTCTCTCCAGAGAAGGAGCGGACTCCCAAGCATATCAACCCGCCTTGGCATATCAAGTTGCAGTAGGACTAGGCAGATATCCTACTGAGCCTAGGATACAAGACAGCCCAGGTAGGGAAAAGGGATCAAAAGGCAGGAACAGAATCAGAGACAGCCCCTGCTCCAGTTGTTAGAGGTCCCATAAGAAGATCAAGCCGTGTATCTTTTACATATGTGCAGAGAACCTAAGTCAGTTCCATGCTTGTGCTTTTGTTGGTGGTTCAGTCTCTGTGAGCCCCTTTGGGCCCAAGTTAGTTGATTTTGTAAGTTTTCTTGTGGTGTCTTGATCCCTTTGGCTCCTTCAATTCTTACTCCCTCCCTTCCACAAGGTTCTCCAAGCCCTGTCTAATGTTTGGCTGTGGGTCTCTGCGTCTGTTTCCATCAGCTTCTGGGTGAAACCTTTCGGAGGACAGTTATGCTAGGCACCTGTCAGTAACATAGAAGAATATCTTTAATACTGTCAGGGGTAGGCTCTCTGTCCTGGCATGCGTCTCAAATTTGACCAGTCATTGGTTGGCCACTCCCTCACTTTCTGTTCTATCTTTATCTCTGCACAGCTTGTAGACAAGGTCTAAGGCTTTGTGTGTAGGTCGGTGTCTCCATCCCTCCACTAGTTGTAAGTATGATGCTGGCAGGACTTACACTTTTCCCTCATCTCATCTGCCTTAGTTAAAAAAAAAAAAACAAAAACAAAAAAACAAAAACCATTAGATTGCACTCCTAAAGCTAGCCACCAAGGTCTATTGCCTTATTTCGCCACTTCCTCTTCCTGAATCTGACTACTAAGATCCAGCTATCAAACTACCAAAGGAAGTCCAGCAATCAAAACCCCCTTTGATTCACTTAATTAACGTGCCCAATCAAAATAGACCTGTTTATCCTAACCCATTTCAACAGACTTTCCCTTTTTTGCTTTTCTGTAAAGCTACACCTGTAAGGCGTTTAGTTCCATTTTTCTGCTTTAAGCAATAAAGCAGCCACTTTTATGTTTCTTCCCTGATTAATAAAGGATCTCTCTGTGTGTTTGGGTATGGTTTGTTCCGAATCCAGGATCTAAAAGAAAACCACCCATGTGCAGGATCTCCTAACAGTGGTTAGCACCATTCCATAGGTGTCTATTAGTGTTGGTCCCCCTTTCTCGTGGGTTGGTGGCCACTGGACCAGAAGAGCACAGGAAGCAGATGCAGTTAGCAGACTTCAGTCAGCTATGAGTATGACAGAGGGAACTTCCAGCAGTCGGCTTCAGAGCGACAGTTCATTTTATTGTCCTAGGGGTAAAGTGTATAAGGGCTCTTAGGGTTACAGGCACCTAATTACCATAGGGTTGGAAGAAAGAGCAGGACTTATTCTCTGAGTCATGCAGCAGTTTCTGGAAGCTCTGTTCGGGGTCATCCTCCAAAGTAAGACCAGGCATCTGTGCTGAAAGGCATTCTCCAAGCAAGGTCAAGCAGAGCAAAGGAAGCCCCTGAGAAAGGGAGTTCTCCATTTTGCACCGAACTAGGATAGCTATCTGGACATGATGGACCTTAATAGCAGGGTTCTCCAATATATTAGATGAAATGAAAAAGAGAGACCAGTACTCACTGCACTATTGCATTCCATTTCCTGACCGTGGATTCAGGATGACTAACCACTTCATGCCCCGACTACCACACCTTCCCTGCCATGATGCACTTACCCTCAAACCGTAAACCCAAACAAGCCCTCCCTTTTTCAAGTTGCTTCCTGCCAGGTATCTTTTAACAGTAGTGAACAATCTACAGCTGCTTTCTACCTAGAAATAGCCTGGCATCACACTGAACGCTAGATCATGGGACTCCAAGCTGAAAATACTCTTGAGTCAGTGAGTCCCACGTTTTCCCCTTTATAACCATAAAAGCAGAGCCACAGGGGATGGGAATTCTGTGGAATCATCAAGAGGAAAAAAAAAAAAAAAGATCCCAGAGTTGTTGCCTCTTCCAACCGGACCCTCCTAATTTGTTGAGTGAAGTATGAGAAGATTGTTATTTTCATCACTTGGGCCTGATTGTTTGATTCTACCAGCTGATATGCCAATGATTGCTCAGAATAATGCACTGATTAATGCACACCAGGTGGCAAAGCCTGTGATGGCAGGGAGGAAAATAAATCCCACCCTGACTGACTAAGGAGTGAGGTGTATTGACATCCCCTGTGGAGGTGAAGGATTTATCTTCTTGTCGAAGGCTTTTGGCAGCCCTTGCTGCTATTTTGCCAAGAAAAATCTCTGTTCAACACCTTTTGTTAAATATCAAAACTTGACAATAGCTTGCCGTATTTCTTCAACCTTCATTTTGTGGCTCATGACCTTAGCTTGACCTATTGTTCCTTATCCCAACAAAAATAACCTGTTGTTGTACTTTATCACAAAGCCTTGTAGACATTGGAGATCTCCTAGCCTCCCTGCTTCTAGCCCCAGCCTCTCAGCTTAAATGTCAGACAGTGCTGCTTTGTCTAGATAGCCTATATGTTGCAAATATTTCAAATGCACCTCTTTGTTGTTGTCCCCAGAATAAAACTGGTTCTGAGAACTGTCAGTGATGGCAGTTCTGGATCCTGACTCCTGGCTGTGTCCCTGACGAGTCAGTCTTGGAGTATGGGTTCAATAAACCATTGATGCCTGACTGAGATTGGTGTCTGAGTAGTTTTTTGTGGCTCTTCCTGCACCTTAACACTTTTCCTCGTGGACATTGTATGTTCAAGAGGCATTTAACCATTATATATTATTTTGATGACTTAAAATGTGAATTCTGAGTTGTATATTTTAAAATAAATGTTATTAGTTTAGTTGAAAATAAAAAAACCTAAAACTAAACTAATGAAAGAGAGAGAAAGAAAAAGAAATTGGAGAGAGCTTACATTAGCAGCTTAACAGCACATCCGATAGCTCTAGAAAAAATCCGAAAGCTCTAAACAAAAAGAAGCAAATACATTCAAGAGGAATAGACAACAGGAAACAATCAAACCCAGGGCTGAAATCAACCAAGTAAAAGCAAAGAGAGCTATACAAAGAATCAACAAAACCAGGAGCTTGCTCTTTGTTTATCTATCAACAAGATAGATAATCCCTTAGCCAGACTAACCAGAGAGTACAGAGACAGTATCCAAATTAACAAAATCAGAAATGAGAAGGGAAATATAACAACAGAAATTGAAAAAATTAAAAAAAAATATCAGATCTTACTACAAAAGCCTATATCAACAAAACTGGAAAATCTAGATGAAATGAATGATTTTCTAGACAGATACCAGGTACCAAAGTTAAAGCAGGATCAGATAAACCATCTAAACAATCCTGTAACCAATAATGAAATAGAAGCAGTCATTAAAAGTCCCCCCCCCCAAAAGTCCTCAGGACCAGATGGTTTTAGTGTATAATTTTATCAGTCTTTCAAAGAAAACTTAATACCAATACCTCTCAAACTATTTCATAATAGAAATAGAAGGACCAGAAGAAAAACTACCCAATACATTCTATGAAGCCACAGTTACACTAAACCACACAAAGATCCAACAAAGAAAGAACTTCAGACCAATTTTTCTCATGAATATTGATGAAAAATACTCAATAAAATTCTTGCAAATGGCATCCAAGAACACATCAAAATGATCTTTCACAACAAAACGATCAAAAAGACTTCATCCAAAAGTCTAACTGCAATGAGCATATGGACCAAATGGATTTAACAGATATCTATAACAAAAGAATATACCTTCTTTGAGGTACCTCATGGTGCCATCTCCAAAATTGACACAGGGTAGGGGAACTGTAGGGTGCTGAGGCAGGAGGAGGGCTGAGGGGGTTAAGGGTTTGTGGAGAGGAAACTGGGAAGGCAGACAACATTTGTAATGTCAATTACAAATGTACAGGTGTAGGGATGGGTCAAAATACAGAAATCCATTAACGTAATCCACTATATAAACAAACTCAAAGAAAAAACACATTATTGTCTCATTAGATGCTGAAAAGGCCTTTGACAAAATACCATTCATGATAAGAGTATTGGACAGATCAGGGATTTAATCTCTATATGTAAATATAATAAAAAACAATATACAGCAAGCCAATAGCCAACATCAAACTAAATGGAGAGAAACTTGAAGCAATCCCAATAAAATCAGGGATAAGAAAAGTCTATCCACACTCCCCCTATCTATTCAATATAGTACTTGAAATTCTATCCAGAGCAATTAGACAATAAAAGGAGATCAAAGGAATACAAATTGGAAAGGAGGAAGTCAAGATATCATGATTTGTGGATGATATGATAGTATACATATGTACTCCCCCAAATGCCTAATATCAATAATTAACAATAGGATCTCATAAAATAGAAAAGCTTCTGTAAGGCAAAGGACATTGTCAGTAGGCCAAAATGGCAATACACAGATTGGGGAAAGATTTGTAGGTTCCAACCCTACATCTGATAAAGGGCTAACCTCCAAAATATACAAAGAAGTCAAGAAGTTAAACTCCAGAGAAACAAATAACCAAAAATGGGGGACAGAGCTAAACATAAATTCTCAACTGAGGGATCTCAAATGGCTGAAAAGCAATTAAAGAAATGTTCAACATCCTTAGTCATCAGGGAAATGCAAATCAAAACAACCCTGAGATTCTACCCCACACCAGTCAGAATGGCTAAGATCAAAAACTCAAGAGACAGCAAATGCTTGTGAGGATGTGAAGAAAGAGAACACTCTTCCATTGCTGGTGGGATTGCAAGCTGGTAGAACCACTCTTGAAATCAGTCTGGCAGTTCTTCAGAAAACTGGAAATAGTTTTACCTAGGACACAGCTTTACCACTCTTAGGCATATATGTAAAGGATGCTCAAACACATAACAAGGACACATGCTCTACTATGTTCACAGCAGCTTTATCTCAGCTATTAAAAATGATGATTTCATGAAATTTGCAGACAAATGGATGGAACTTGAAAATATTATCCTAAGTGTTTTTAACCCAGTCACAAAAGAACACACAAGGTATGTACTCACTGATGAGTGGATATTAGCCAGAAAGAATCTCAGAATCCCCCTGATACAACTTACAAACTGTATGAAAGCCAAGAAGAAAGAAGACCATACTAAAGTGTGATGCTACAGTCCTACTCAGAAGGGGGAAGAAAATAATCTAGAGAAGTAGAGGAAGAGAAGGATCTGGCAGGGAGATAGGAGGGGGGTTGGGAAAGGGGGGCTGGTTCATAAAAGGGAGGAAATGGAGGAGAAGTACAGAGGGTCATGAATTTGAAAGTAGGAGAGTTGCAGTGGGGGAGGGGAATCTGGAGGTAGCCATTAGAAAGTCCTTGATTCCAGGGACCCAAGAGGTTCCCAGGACCCAACATGGAGGACACTATCCAAAATACTCAACACAGGGGAGATAGAACCTGAAGAGGCCATATCTAGTGGATAGATATAGCTCCAAGTTGAGGGATGGGGCCAGTCACCCACTTGAAAAATATTAATCCAGGATCCTCCTGTCAAAAGGAAATGCAGGGACAAAGAGTGGAGCAGAGACTGAAGGAAAGGCCATCCAGAGACTGCCCCACCTAGGGATCCATTCCACCTGCATACACCAAGCCCAGACACTATTGCTGATGCCAAGAAGCACCTGCTGACAGGAGCCTGGTATAGGTGTCTCCTGAGAGGTTCTGCCAGAGCTTGATTAATGCATATGTGAATGGATGCAGCCAACATCAGACTGAGTGCAGAGACCCCAATGGAGCAGTTAGAGCAATGATTGAAGGGGCTGAAGGGGTTTGTAACCCAATAGGAAGAACAACAATATCAACCAACCAGACCCCCCAAAGGTTACCAGCATCTAAACCACCAACCAAAGAATATACATGGTGGGGGGAACCCATGGATCCATCTAGATTTGTAGCAGAGGATTGCCTTATTGGGTATCACTAGAAGGGGATCCCCTTGGTCCTGTGGAGGCTCGATGACACAGAGTAGGGGAACTCTAGGGCACTGAGGCAGGAATGGGTGGGTGGGTAGCTTCACACCTTCATAGAGGCAGAGTGAGGGGTGAGGGGTTAAGTGTTTGTGGAGAGGAAACTGGGAAGGTGGATAACATTTGTAATGTCAATAAATAAAATAACCAATAAAAAATGAAAAATTCAAATGCTTAGTATAAAATACTGTTCTTAGATAAGAAGATCACTTTCTGCAGCAAGCATTTGTTATCCCTACTATACAAAGAGAAAGATGGAGACACACAATGGTGGCCACCTACTGGTCAGAACTGGAGACAGGCTGGGAATGTGAAGCTGAAGATCTTTCATTCTTCGTGTCATTCCTGATCCTTAGTGTGCCCCCAGTTGCCAGGAGCTATTCTCACCTAGATCTCAAAACCTCATCCTTTCAGCCATCTTACATGTTCAAGCCTGCTTTTAGAAGGAAAAATACTAGCTCTCAGGTTAGCCAAATAGCAAGGTGGTCAACACATACAGAGCTCACCTGAGTTGGTTAGAACAAACAGGGCTCACCTGCAATTAGGTTGCCATAGCAATCCCTTTCCGCTTCACCTCCTCGTGATCATTTTAGTTAGCCAGGTTCCTTGAGATTCAGCCAGCTTTCCCAAGAGATTCTGAGAGACAATTCTGAGAGACTACTCCCTACCCTAGAGACAATGCTTGCCCCCTGAGGGACTGTTCCCTGGAGACAATGTTTGCCCCCCCTCATACCCCCTCCCTACAACCTGCTTGCTTTCCTTTATATTGCTGTGTGTGAGAAAATAAAATTTGACAGCTTGATCAGAATCCTGTCTTGCTGTCCGTCTCTTGTGTCTCTTATCCCCCATTCTCCCCTAGGTGGTCCAGGGAACCCTGTTGAATGTCCTGTGGGTCGGGACACCCAGTCACTAAGAGTCTATAACTGAAAGATCCAGGAAGTAGTATCTTCAGAATTCATTTACTGATTAACTTCCACCTTAGAGAACTATTCTCTCTCTCTCTCTCTCTCTCTCTCTCTCTCTCTCTCTCTCTCTCTTAGATTGTGACTATAGTTTTCTTTTCAAATGTCCTAGTCACGTGTAGTTCTTTAGGGCAATATTAACTACAGCAGGCATTTTAAATGTACTATCTCATTTTGTCACTGTGTGAGCCATAACACTTAGAAGCAAACTTTATGGAGATGATTTTAATTAAATGTTACACAGCCAATTTGATTAACCTAATATTGAATTTCTCTGAGGAAATGGATCCTCTGTGAGCTGAGAAATTGGGATCATAAAGAGTTTGAGGACGTTTACCTGAAGCCATCAGACAGTAAGCTGCTGTATCATCAGTCATATGCCTTACCAAGCAAAAGCAAGTATCAGGCTGACCTGCCACTTCTTGACATTGTATCACTCTTAGGCAAACTATCTGAACTATGCTCATTCCTCATGAAAAGCAGAGTGTGGGGGCAATCTTACTAAGGTTCCATCACTGGAATGTCATGATGGGAAGAGAACTGACCAGGGCAAGAAGGATTTTCTAGACCTTTAAGTAGTGTTTTGCCCCAGCAATTCTCCGTCAATCACAGTTGTTGGGGTAATATGTGATCCCAGATCTTCCATGTAAGAATAAGTAACTCTTCTAAAACAAAGTAGAGGACCAGAGGTAATTCACGTGCTTTCTATGTGCCCTGCCTATCTGTAGAGTAGTGACAAGCATCAACCCTAAGATTTCTAGATTTCATCAATGGAATAAAAAGAAAAATGGCATATGGACGACCAACATAAATCAGAAAGTGATTTGAAAAGGATGCCCCTGTTAACCAGGAATGGTGGTGCATGTTGGACAAATTCTAACCAAAAGATCA